>VZRO01003401.1:57692-243640 GCA_013397915.1 Daphoenositta chrysoptera | reverse complement strand
TTTTTTTTTTTTTTTTTTTTGGTAAACATTTGAAAGAAATTGGAGGCATTACTGATGCAAGAGCTAAGGCTCAAACTAAGATGCTTTGACTAACTCAAAATGTCTCCCCAGTGGTTTTCATAAAGAATAAGCCTTGTACCATGGCTGGGGGAAAACAAAACATAATTCCCCTTTTATCTTTTAGTGTATGACGGAGTGGCTTGAACAACATGCCAGTGTCTACTTGGTGCTTTTTTGTGCCTTTCAGATAGTAGATACTTAGGCATACTTGAAAGCTCATCTCAATCAAAATACCTTTGCTGAACAGCTGTCAAGAAAACACATAGCAGACAAGAACTACAATTCATTCAAAATGAAAAAATCATTCCATGCTCTACTTCAGCTCAATCCTAAGTAGTCTTCAGCAGCACAGTGCTGTGTCTTCTGATGCAAGGTATAGGAAATTTTGCTCCTTAAATGCTTTCTCAGTCTTGCGGAGAGCTGTTCTGTGGCTGACAGGTCCTTCCTGTCCCATTCAGTTCCCAGACTCTAATTTTCAACACAGGTCCCAAAAAAGAAAGAAAAAAAAATAGTATTTAGGTCTTTTGGCTTGATTTTCCATTTTCTCCCCACCACCAAATGCAAGATTGGGCAAGGCCTGAGTAATCATACAGACACTGCTAAGTGGTTTCATCTTTGTATAAAATAGTCACTTTGGTCATTATCAGCTTGGCCAGAGTCAGGCATGCTGTAAAAAAAAAATCAGAAATCTTTCTCAAACCACTGAATTATCCACCAACAGTTATCAGAGGCTAAGACAGGAAAAAACAGTTGAAAGGGCATTGATCACAGTTCTTCGTTTTTATTGTAAGTACGTCAGCATGTACAAATATTGAATGTTCCTCTATGAAACAAAGGTTCAATTAAGCAGAAAAGAGGTTTTAAAGCAGTAACTCTCTGCTGGACTCCAGTGACACCTACTGGTAAATAAAGAAGTTACCAAATGTTTCTTGAACATGCAGAAGCATTAATTTATGCACCTGCCCTTAGGATCACTAATAATTTTTTTGGCAGCTCAAGCTATGAACCACGCTCCAGTTGGGTGTTAGAGTTAATGAAACCGTGTATTTATTTTTCAAAACTAGATTTTGATTCCATCTGATTATTAGCTACTTGAAACTGCATTTTTATCACTCTGAAGGTATTGTCAAGTCATACATTTTGCTAACGGCAGCAGTAGGTTAAGACAGGTCAGTGGATTTTTGGCTTGCTGGAGTACACTGGGACATAGTTCCAATTTTACCCTTAGTATTTCATTATTATAACTATAGTCCAAAAGTAAATAATTTAGTACCTCTCCATGTGCTTTCAGGTGCATTCCTTTTAGCACTGACTCCAAAAATAAAGATCTCCTCAGTAGCACAACTGACTGAGCTCATGGCTTTTCTTCTGACACCTCCCTGATGTTTGCAGTGCTGAACTGGTTTGTCACAGCTGTGTTAGTCTGGCAGGTCATACAGATAGTTCTGACTATAACTTCAGCCAGCACTTTAAGAGAATAAATACCAATAAACTCCCTAAGTGACAGTTTTGGGACCAGGATTCCAATAAAACCTCACATGATGCAAGGCTTTACCCACAGAAAACGGATGCAATGTACACGATGTACACTCAGGCACCTCAGTTGCCAGCTGGGACAAGCAGGTGCATCACAGCAAGGAGAAGCAGTACTACAGCTCTGGACACCAGACTCATCTCCCTGTCTCCATTGGGCTCCATTGTGTAAACTAGTTCAGCGTATGGACGTGAGTATTTCTGTTTGTGACAATCTGGGACTGACATGACTGACAATCTGCAATCGACATGGAAATCACCTATGCAAGGTTTCCAAACCACAGTCTGCCAAAAAACTGGCAATAAACATGACTGATAGAGCTCTAGCCATCCCCACTGCAGTAGGGAGATTTGCCCTTACTACCTCTGGCAGGCTTAGAATTGTCTTAGATTCATCTCTAACACTGAGGTACTTTCAGATATGGCTGAACAAAGCCATGAAGTTTTTACCTCTTTTTCCTGCAAATCCTTCCTTTGAAGAACTGAAGCTTCCTGTCCAAATTCCTGTCCAAATTCCTGTCCTTATTTTGGTTAAGTCTGACAGTCTCCAGTGCAAACTGTCCAGAGACAACAAAAATGCTCTATTATGGAGTGCTGAGGGCAGCTTGCAATGAACACCCACCACCCAAATCAGCACAACTCTCACAGTATCAACCCAGGCATCTCAGAACAAAGAAAGCACAGATTTTTTTTTTCTTTAAGTACCAAAGTTTAAGTTGAAAAATCGCTTCTGACAGAACACATCAGCCAGATTTGCACAGGCAGGAATATTGTTATAGGTTACTGGAAAGCAGACAGACAGGAGCAAGGCAACTTGGCTTTATGGTAGAATACTTGCCAATTAAATGCTGTTCCCAGTACCCAATAACAAAACTTCTAAGCTGGACTGTAAAAACAGCTTCTAAAGGAAATGTAGAAACATGTTTAGAAGTCAGGCTACAAATCTGCTAAGCGATAGTTCAATATTGATTTTACAAACATGTCCATAATAATGACTTTACAAACCTGTGTACATAATCAGAATAGGTAGATATTAGAGAAATTGTAGTATGTTGCAACTTCAAGATCTGCTCAAAGAATTTTTTTTTTTTTTTTTTAAACATGATGCATTAAACTTTATCAGAGCAGAACTATGCGTGATCCTGTGGAAATTGGATGCCTAGATGTTACTCCCTGGCACTTTGCGTTCAGGCCCTGGGTTAACCATAACTCCTGTGAACTTCTGCACAGTGGTGACAAACTGGTAGGAAGCTATCATGGTGACAAACAAATGCATATAAAGAGGTACATACAGAAAGAACCATCCCATAAAAATCAGACTTTGTCCTTTGACTAAACAGAGATTCACATAATATAATCATTGAAAGATGAAGGATTGAAGCTTCTAGTAAATTAGATGTTAATTTCTCCACATGTAGAGCAAAAATATTTAAATGAAATTGAAGAAAATCCATCCAGTCCTTTGTTGAAGATAAGAGGAAAGCTTTCCTTGGCAAATGAGGGAAGCCAAGTAACCTGTTTCCAAGTTTCCATTCAAACCCAGTAGTTTAAATTTCTCATTATTTAAAAAAGACAAGCTCAAAGCTATCTTTTATGTGAACAGATGCTGCGCTGTCTTCTTGAAGCTGCAGGCTTAGAGGCAGATTTTTCATGCAGCTGCAGAACGAAGTCAACAAGCCCACTCTGTTCCAGGGTTGCTGTTCAGAACCTTTTGGGCAGCAATGAAAGAAGATCACATCAATTTCATACTGGTTTTGCTGCTCTAAAAAGATATGAGCAGCAGACAGACACACGAATCATGCCTAGATTGCAGGGGAGAAAAATGTGTCAAACTCCTCAGGAAAACAAGGTATGGAAGATTTAATAAAGTACAACTTTTACAAATACCTCTCTTACTTCAGGGTGCTTTTGGTGCCATGGCACTGTTTCTGTAGCATCCTCTACTCTGGCTGAGTTACAGACAATGAGCTCCATGTGCAATTAAGTACCATGAGTAAGGCCTCTGGATCCTGACAAGAATAGATTTGACAGACATTGGCCTCTGTCCCCATCAGCAGCATTTCCCTGGTGGCCCGTGTATGTTCTCAGCATTGTGTTCTGCATCTGACATTACTCCTGAACTGCAATCCAACACGCTTGTTTTACAATATGAATTTAATTGTAATAACAAGAGAAACTCCTACTGCAGGTAGAGAAAAACCTTTTCAGGCAGGTAGGGAAACAAGGTGCCTAGAGAGACTGTGCAGTTCCAATTCTTGAAGGTTTCCAAACCTACCTGGATAAAGCCCTGAACAATCTGGTCTGACCCTAGAGCTGACCCTGCTTTGAGCAGGAGGCTAGATGAGGGACCTCCTGAGTCCCTTCTCACCAGGGCTATTTTATAATTCTCTGATACACTCCATATGCTAGTAGGTGCCAAGTGATTCATATACTTTTTCAAAATGACGTTCTGTATATACACACTAATACCTACACATTAAAATACTTTAACTTCAGCTCTCTATAATATTAAGAGCCTAAAGCAGAGCCCACAGAATACTTCATTCTCTGTAACACTGATGCTGTAGGTTGGGATGGCTGGAGTGCATGGATAGAAAATACAAGTCTCAGCACCCATTGGGTTGTTCCAATCAATAGAATAAGTGTGCATGGATAGACATTGTTCTTGCAGTATTCCAGGGGAGAGGATATAGGGAATTCATAGCAATTTGGAGGTGCATGGAGTGCATTTGTTTTGCTGCTAGTTAATAGCAAGCCCTAGCATTTAGGGGTTAGGAATCTTGGAAGGAAAGCTTGGTAAAAAGCAGTTCACTGAATAGATATCAGTGACCATAATCAGAGTAACCCATGCTGAGTTGTGAACTTAGAAAATTAGGTAAAAGTAGAGACACAACAGAACTAGAAAGGAAAGTATTCCAATTGAATCTGTAAAAACCCCGGGTTTTACGGTCTTTGCCATATCCTTGTCTTTAAGGACTCTCAGCAACCTCAACCAAGTACATTCATATTATATTAAACTTATGTCCTGTTCATTTGTACTGATTTCCCATCTTTCATGCTGAACTCCTGGAATCTAATCTGTATTTTTCTCCACAGAGTAAGGAAGTTATTGTTAAGCATGGCTGCTAGCAGCATTAATTCATCCAGAGTGCCCTCAGATTGGTAACTTGGACACTGAAAGAACAGGACTTCAGAATTCACCTGGATGAACGGCTGAAGGGTAACCTCTGATCTGCTTCAGGCCGTACTTGTGTGTTTCCTTAATGACAGACAAAGTTTGGTCTGTTTCCAACTGGAAAGTCTTTCCCCTCACCTAAGTAGCAACTCTAAGTCAACTAACTCAGTTGGGGGCCACACCTGTACTGCAGGCAGGTGTTGTGATGCCTGAGCCTGCACACTCAAACTACCTCTTCATCAAGTAGAAGTCTGGAAAAGCCAGAACTGCCAAAGTGTCCCACCCGCTGGTACCCAGTGGGGGCAGATGGAAGCAAACTGGTGTGACTCCAGCAAACCTGGGCTCATATTCCCCTGCGGGAGACATTCGAGAAGGTGCAAGACAAGCACAGATCTCCTTCCTCTCCGCTCACGTTTCATTGTACTTAGACACGTTACAATCAACATTTACCATTCTGCTTGTTGGCAAGTTATGACTCGGGAGACTTCAGCACATTCCTTCCTAGAGAACAGGGATTACTATCAGATCTTTTTTGTGGCAAGATAAGCAGTCAGTCTCCCAGGAAACAGATCTATTCCACAAGATATTGAAGAGGACAGCTTTGTACTTCTATCACCAGCTACTTGCTTGTTCAAATACTTGGTTACATGTTTAGGCTGACAATTAATGTGCCCCACTGATCTGGACCCCGAATCAGGTTTCTGATTAGACCCTGACACAACTCAGCACTACAGACTTGTCTCACACTGGCTGTGGCTGCCACTGGGCCTTCTCTGCTCTTCCTGCACAAGTCCTGTGGGATTGGTGAGGCCACTTCCTACACTTGTCTTGCTGTCATCCTCAGCTCCTGGCTCACCTATATAGCAGAGCAGCCTATTCTTACTGCTCCCTGATGGCAATCGCTCTTTTGAGCAAAACAGGAGGCTTAAATTTAACTTAAAATAAAACCAAACACCAATTTGGAAATTACTAAGGTGAACTGGAAAAGTCCTTGATGAATGCAGTTCCCTCTCCCAGATCCTTCTCCAAGCTCCATTAAGAAAGCATAAAATACAAGCGCTCTTATCTTAGGTACAGAACAATTCACACAACTGGCCCATAAAAGCAACACTTCAGAAAACATAAGACCAAGCTTCTCTGCAGCTTTCTTTACACGTCTCCTGGCTGGAAACCTGCTACATGCCCCTAGCACCTTATACATTGAGTCAGATTCAGTAATCAGTAGGAAACAGAATTAGCAGTGAAGGCAAAGATATTCATGCAGTGCAATTTACAACAAGGCATCTGTCTGTGCATGAATTAGTATTTTCCTTAATTATCTGTAATAGGAAATCCCAAGATTCTCAGCTGGCCCTGTCAGTCAATATTAACTATAGACTTCGAAAATGATACAAAAATAGAAAGGAAATTGAATCCTGGAGAGGCTGCAGTAGCACTTTACAAGGAATGCAAATAGAACTTCGCTGGGAACAGTTTCACTATTGGCATCGTTGGTCCCACTCCACTGCAGAGTTTGCCAACACATCACACAACACAATACAATGTGACATTTAGTTAACTCGCAGCTCTTACACAGTCCAGAGAGACTACCAGAGATGGAAACACTGGTGAAAGCAGCAAGTCCAGAGCAACACATGATGGTTATCCATCAATGCTCACCTTTTAATGTGCAATGGTTTGCCTTTTCAAAACTCTGAATATTTGATCATAGAGGTGATGTAGTCCTGCAAAGAACTGTGTAAGGCATACTCCTGATTTTGCCTGGTTAAGGAAATTGTGCAGCTGCTGTTCTTTAACAGCAGGGGATCTATTGTTCCTTCTGTCAGACCTGGCTGTCTAATGGCCGGTCACTTGCTACAAAAGATGTACCTGCACCTAGCAAGCAGGGACTCCGGGGACCTGGCCCAGGGGGGGATTGTCACTCACATCTTAGGTGGTCTCACTTGAGGCTTCAGAGCACTGCTGGCACACTCAGATTGCATGACAAAGTCCATCTGCAGTTACACAGGTTCAAGTGCACCAGTTACCAAATACAGCCACTACAGACCTGGTCTGCAGGCTTCCAGGGCAGCCAAGCACGCTTGTCTTGGCCAGGCAGCAGCCACAGAAGGCAGGACACAGAGCGCCTTGCCGAGTGTCAGTCCTCCTGCACAGTCACAGCTGTAACCATCCTGAAGACAGGCAGTGAACACTGGCAAACCACGCACCTCTCCATTACTCTTACACAAAAAGAAAGCATGCAGTCTTTCCCATCATCATTCTTCATTCAGTCTCCTTCATCTGCTCACTGTGCCTCTGGCATTCCACATCCACATCCATCTCTCTTTACCACATTCATTCTCTTCCTTTCCTAATTCTCCTGTATTTCCCCCCTTGGCTTCTCTGACAAGTTTAAGAGCAGAATGGATGGCACACCAATGCACTCATGCTATGTCTCCATCTCTGTCCTTACCTTTGATCCAGCTAGATACAACTTTGCTCTTGGGATAAATCAGCAGAAAGTTTAGGTTTTTCTAAGGCACTGTGGTTCAGTTCCTTTAAATGGGAGCAACACAAACGTGAATGAATAAATAAACAAGACTTAAAGCCTTGTTTTGTCCTCACAGGCAAATCCCCAGCAGCAGCAGACTGGCCCAACACACAGCACCACACCATCAGATTTCTTTGCTTCATACAAGCCAGCAGTTCAGATCAAGCTTACACCTTCTCAACAGCCAACAATCCTCAGGGATTCAACACCAGATGATTGCAACTTACTCAGACATTACTTTATACTTTAAGAAAAATATACATTTTATAACAATACATGCCTACTAATCAAAAAAAGAGGGGTTTTTTTCACCTCCAGAAGACTCACACAAATATTTGATTTCTCTTTCAGGAGAGGAGTTAAGTAATTATATTCCAAAAGAGAGCACAGTCAATCTTCATGTAGAGAATAGCATTTACAGTCAATTACTTATTAACAGTGCATTGTCTCATGCTGACTTTGACTATCTAGATCCACTGCTTGCTCCCAACCTCTTCTGTTATATAATTTGTGGCTTGGAAAATGTCCATGTAGGTCTTGTCATAAACCCGTAACAGCTCCAAATATCAGTGAGAATTATTTCTATTGGGTAGGTTTGAATGGCTCTGCTGGTTGTACAAGTGTAACTAAGAGCTACTCTGTAAACAGGCCTTGACATGCCAGACACTGTTTGCAAGTGTCTGTCCTTATATAAAAGCCTGCGTATATTTAATATTTACTTGATAGCTTACAATTCATTAATAATTAGGGAGCATTTAAGATTGACATGAATCTAAAGGTTTTTCTACACACAAAAACCTTCTTAATTCAGATTAAAATAGCTATGAGAATAAGAGACTTGCTTTTAGCTTCAGTTTCCCTAAACACTTTAAAAAAGAAGTTAGTAGCCAAAGTTAATAGCCAAATTGTCATTCATTCCTAGGTATTTTATTGTTTATCTTTTATATTCCTCAGGAAAAAACCTGAACATGGCAACCTACAGCATAAAGTTCTACCAGGTAAAGAAGCTGCACCTCTCCTGTGTATGATCTTTCTCCCTGTCAGAGCAGGACTGTTCCTTCTGATACAGTTACGACAGAGGATGAGACATTAATTCACACAGAGCAGTGCGGACTGAAAGCATAAGAAGAGAAGCCAGGTCCTGCTCTGCCAAGGTGTTGGTGTTGCACCAGGGACCACAGAAGGAGAAGAATTTAAAGCTTTCTGCCAGCAGGTGAACAGATCATTCACAGACTGTGGCCCAAGGGAAACACCAAGGCCTTTAAAGGGTTGAAGAAAGGCTCTAAGGAAGGTAGAGAACAGCACGAAGGCCGAATGCAAAGTAGTATCCTTTGAGATACACAAGCCTCACACACTGGGAAAACTGGTGATTTAGGTTGAACATTAATTCCTATGACCATGGCTCCATGGCAGATCACACATCATATAAACAGCACACAGAACATTGTTTAAAAAAATCAGTGTCTTGTGGGGCAAAAGTGATTTAACAACAAACTGCAGACAACTTGTAAGAAGAAGACAGAAGAATGTTAAGGCTGTGAAAACTGCAGAAGTAAGGGGGAAGAAAGTAATTTTCCTGCCCAATGGCAGGGTTGTCCTCTATACTGATGGAAAAGAAAAATACTTGATACGCTCATCCTACACTGAAAACAGATTCTTCTATCTCAAGAAGAGGATATAATTTTCCTTCCTTGCCTTTTCTAGAGTATCTGGTAGTCAGACAGGGTTGACTAACTCACTTTAAATATTGCCTATAACAACACCTATGGAGATCATCATTAGTATCTCTGACTGTTAAAAAATAGGTTCCATGTGCCAAAATCATCTGGGCTGTTTTGCACAATTATGCTGCTGAGGCAGCTTCTGCTGCCACAGTCTGCACCTGACCAGGCTGTACCTGCTGCAGCATCAGAACCCTCCGGGCAGTTATAACCAGGAGCTGTAGTTCTGCCTCCAGCTGGGTCATCCCTTGGCAAATTCACACCCACAAACACACAATTTACTACTGACTTCCTCTTTAGTAGTAGTCATAAGGCAGAAATAATTTCCTTTCTTCTTTCCACGATAACATGGCCTTCTGTGCAAGCAAGGACAGACAGGACTTCTAGACAAAGCTGGGACTTAGGCAGCATCTATTTCTGCTATGGACTTTCTGAATAGCTTTACATGACTCTTAATTCATATCCCATTTCTGAGCTACAAGGAAAAGATACTACTTTTTCCTTCCTACTTTTTTTTTCTCTTTCTTTCACGTGGTTTTAGAGGGGAGAAAACCCTCTTTTGTGACACTTAGAATGGAAGCCTCCTGCCCCTTGCAGTCTTTTACAGCTTCTGAATAAAAAGAGCTCATTTTGTGGTGAGAAATGTGGCATTGGGGAAAAGGGAATGTTATTACTTCCCTTTTCTCAGTAGCCTGCTTTATGAGAGGAGCATCTGGCATGGCAGGCCTCCCTCATAAAGCATGGTAGGACTTGTCTGCTGCAACCAGAGCGGTCACATTTGAGTTGCAGTTTGGCCCATGGTGCACCATAACAAACCTTTAACTTCTCACACTTTAAAGATAAGACAAAGTCAAAATGCTCACAGAGAAATCCAGTGCCATATGGATTATCCTGTCATTACTATACTCCAGGGATCGAACAACAGGGGCTACATCAAACACCAAATAAAGTAGAAATCCTCACTAAAACAATTGCCTTGTAAGTGCTTTCTAAAGCAGTAAAGGAGCCAAAACCTCTCCAACTCCTGAACAGCTAGGACGAAAATAACAAGTAATTTAATAGGCATATCTAAAGAAGCCAGAATAGAGTGTTATAATCACTCATAGTCAGCCTCCATGAACTTCCTGTACTCTCTTTTGCTGTACTTTATCTCCAGTTCTCTGAACTGGCTCATTGCACAGGAAGGAAGAACCATACCTTTAGGAAGCAGTATGACAACACATTACATAAATGACAAACTGTAGGAACAGCCTGAAGGGCAGAAGACAAGAAGCAGCAGAGAGATTTCTGCAAGCTGTAAAGCATTACCAGCAGCAGCACTAAGAATAAAAAGGCCACATCACATAGAAATGTTGTCACTGAAGCTGTGCAGGCTCAGACCTGAGTTTAAGTAGCACTCCCGGGCCAGTAGGCTGAGTGTGTGGGTGAGAGTCTCAGATGAGGTCAGGTAGGGTCATTAAGGCCTTGTCACTCAGGCCTGACACATTTTCATTCATCTTAAGCAGAAAAAAATGAAACACAATTCTTCAGAGAATTCACAGCTAAGCAAACACTTTATTTGCACAGACCTGGGATATATTTGAGGAATTATACTGTCTCAAACAGGTATTGCAGGCCCCATTGCTCTTACAATTTAATTTTCAAGTGATTATTGGCACAGCTGGCTCTGCACATGACTTGTGCCTACACAGCATGTGATCACATTCCTCACAGCCTTGTGACAGCTCAAAACATATTTCTCTGCCTGTGCTCACTTACATCCATTTGGTTACTGTTCTGAAAATGGCAGGAGCACTACAGTATGAGCCTTGAATCAATGTGGCCAGTTCTCTTTCCCTCTAACTGCTATTTTGAATTATATCCCAAAGTGCCTTGCAGAACACACTGCATGTGCACCTTCCCAATACCAGGGATCTTTGGGTATCTAACATCAGGACATCCCAGAGTAAGAGTTGGTGCAGATTCTTGACTGGGGATCTGCACAACCAGATTATCCCCATGTATTTTCCTTTGTTATTATTATTTTTAGTGTCCTATACCATATGCTATTTTGCCATGCAGAGAATCTAGAAGTGGTAAAAGAATTCATGGAAGAAAGTGCAGCACTAGTATTAGAACAGTTAACATTACTGAAAAGCACTGCTCAACAGCAGTAACAGCTGGGAGGGAGTGTTGTACTGACATCTCCATTCTGCTTCCACAATCCAAACTAGCACCTCTGCATGGTTCTTATTGTATGGTGTTGACATGTCCTCTGTTTTCTACTTGATTCAGAGCATTCATTTGCTCTCTTGATAAAATGAAGGGGAAGCATGAAGAGCCTCATGTCCATCTGATCTGACAGCTTGGTAAAGTCCAAGTTATAGAGAGCAAAAGAGAGGCTGAAAATCAAGTGTAATTCACATCAGGAACTTGAAGAGAAACCATAGTGAATTTAAAATGCAACAAGAAATACTTGGGGATGTACTTTAAGCTTGTGTGATCACACTGTAATCTGGAAAGAGATGCTTTCTTTTTAACTTTTTACCTTGGTGCATCTGGCAAGAAAAGGTAAAAGAAGAGCTATAAATGTTAGCAAACCAGCTGCTCTCCGGGGAGCAAAAGTGGTTTCAAACTCTCAGAGCCCGGTGTGAACTAACAGGCCCTAATTGCCCTGACCAGCCTCACCCGCTGCCCCCACCCACCCCTCCTGATGAGGAGCTCCATTTAGCTCAGCCCTGGATGCTCTCTTCCTTTTTCTTTGCAGGACTGCTGCTGGGCTGCAGCTCTGGCTCTGCTGTGGCTGGGTGGTTTTGGTCTTTGGCTCTGGCTTTTTAACTTTGCTTTAGAGCTGCTCCCTGAGATGTCTTGCCCTTATTACCCTTGCAAGTAATATCCTAATATACTTTCCCCACTTAACGATGGTTCTGCCTTGTTGTCCTTGGGAGCATGCCTAAGGATTTGGACTCCCGCTGCTCTCCCTCGACCTGGCAGCTTCTCGGGTGAAGTGGGGCTGCACCCTGGCTGGTGGAGGTCTCTGTTCTCCTGGTTGTGCTGCTGTGTTTGATTTTCAGTGCTGACCCTCAGTGTTTTCTGATACAGAGCTTTTTACACCAGTTTTACTTGCTGAAAATCATACTTTGAGTATTTTTTCTGTTCTTTTACATTTTTAAATGAATGGTACTGACTTGGTAAGGCTTTTATGAATGGTTTTAATTCAATATTGCTTCCACTGGTGATCTGTGTCTAAAAATATTTTATGTGAAAAGACCTTGATCCTGTGATTCTTTCTCCTAGGGAACTTTGAAAACTAGTTTAGACTATTGTAGTCAGCATTTTTTAAAATACTAAGTCAATTTTCATTTAAAGCCTCATATTCGACTCTTTCAATAATACATTAGCAAAGTATTCTTCTATTTATGTATGTGAAGCCCTCATCCACATTAGAAATCACTGTTGTATAAACTGCAGTGATTCTTATATGAAACTCAAATTGGTGTTAATCCTTTTTCTAGAGATAAAATATTAATTCTGTAATAGCTTAAAGCAAGGGTATTTGCTATTAAGTGATAAGTAAATAAACAATTTCATCCTTCCTGGTATCAAACTAGAAATCTCATCATTTGCTGTGATCCTTAAACTTCTTAAGACTGGGAGAAGTAAGCTTTCCCTGAGTTAGTTAACAGCTCTGAATTTCAGGGTTGAGATGAAGGTAACAGGGCTCACTAAGTATGTACAAGTCTTCTCAATTTATAATTTTGTGACACACAGCAAGTAGGAACCACTCAGGTATGTTATCTTGTGGTGATTTATTACAACAAAAAATTGCTTCTGGCAAATGCAGCTGAGAATTATTTCTACTGTTTAAGCTGAAGTCAGAGCCCTTGCAATAAAGCTCTGTTTAGGAAAGGCTATTCATGTTCAAACTTAATTTTTCATTAATTGGTCTCTCTTGTATAACTCTAGTTTTGTGACAGTGCCCCAGGACCCTTAACAAACAGACTAACTGCTGCTGTCTTTACTAATTAAAATTTGCATATCAAATTGGGCAATACTGTAGTATGTTACGAGCAGGAATTTGATGCTTGCTGTGGGTTATAGCAATGGTTCTCAGTCTGTCTCTGATGACCCAGACTGTTTGCTTCTGCAGCTCCCAGCTGAGGTACTTCCTTACAAAGCGAATTCCTCATGGGTGGTTCATGTTTCAGATATTTTATGTCTCACTTCTCCTGATCATTACTGTCAGAATATTCAGTCTTCTCTCCAATAACTAAGAAATTGCTTTGCTGCTGCTTTTTCCTCTTGCTGTGTAGTCAAATTGATAAGCTGGCTAGAAAAATCATATGATATTTTTTCATAATACCTGAACAATTTCCAGGCACACTAGAGTACATGGCTTGAAGTAACAGAAAGAGTAAGTGCTTCTTTTAAAATTGAATGTCCTAGAAATCTACTTAGTGATTAATCAGAATCTAACAGATAACACAATCCAATCATATTAAGGAATAGTAGGCAAGTCATGGTGTAACTTGCTTTTCTAGCACTGAGAATTGTTTAGACCAAATAGTAGTAGGGGAATAAAGTGGTGTACAACTGAGACTATCTCAAACATTACTTCCAAAGCAGAATCAAGGGGGAGAAGTTTGAGAAACTTGGACGTCTGCAGGCTCTGTTAAGGTAAAAGACAAGTTCAACCAGAGAAGTTTACTTTTCTCTATTTACAGAAGGCTCTTTTATGTCTTTCAGCGCAACTGATAAGCAAGAGGTCTTTGCTAAAATGCTTTTTGCTATATTATATCAGAAAGCCTTTCTTAGTTGGAGCTATGATTTCACTTAAAAAACCCCAGATGTTTCCTATAATGTAACAAATACACACTGGGTATGCTGCTGTAGAAGAGATGGAAGAAAGGCCCTGTAGTTTTGTCATGTGATAGAATAGGTTGTAAGTAAAGGTATTGTGCCTTGTCAATGTGTTCATGTTAAAAATCACTAGCTATTCAAATGAACCTGTACTCAAAGAAAGCAAAATTAGCTCTCTTCCTTCATGCAGAGCAAGCTATTGCCCATCCCTTCTGTATAAAGTACTGCTTACTTGGACACAGTTAATTGCTTGTGAAGCAGATATGAAAATTTAACAGCTGCCTCTGGCTGGGCCCTGTGTCTTATCGCAGAAGGTAGTTAATCTTTCTGTGATTGCATTTGCTGGAACAATGTCATCAAATGAAGGAACAAAACCTAGTTTCATTGTTTAGTGTTCAATAAACTGTATTAGATTGTAAAACAGATTCTATAGTAGTTCACCAAGTTCACCTTAATGCTATTGGTTTAAAGAAAATACTCTCACTCTCCTTGTCTAGCTTCTAAAACCAGAAATATGCTGTTCTTAAACTTATTTATGAATAACCAGGTCAACATCTAGTTAACAAAACAGCTGTATCTATAAAATAAATTCTATATAGTGATATTCTCATAGTGCAGGGCACAGACTTCTTTTAAACTTTTGATTATTTTTCAGAATAAGCATAGGCTTTTCCAAATTATATTAATTCAACTAGTGCCTTATATGCAGCAACATGCAGTAGTGTGCCTTTACTCCGGGGGGAAAAAGCCACATTTTCTTGTTTTCATCTTACTAAGTGATGTCATTCTTCTCAAAGTAGGCTTCCTTCATTACATAAAAGAAAAAATTCCCCTAAGTCTGCACCAAATATTTCAGTGAAAGCTTTTCAAGGGTGTTGTTAAAAAGTCTTTGTTAGCCTGCTGGGTGTGCAAAGAGCTCTTGAACACAGAATTAGAGTGGGACTGGCTGCTGCGAAACTCCGAATTGTTCCAAGCAATAACTATCCCACATTTGTTTGCTTTAGGTATGGTTGCCTGTTAAGAAAAATAGCTTACTTTTATGCTTTTCCACTTCCCTAAAAAACTAACTGTTCTTCCTCAAAGACTGAAAGATGTTGAAATGAAAAAAGGGTAAGAGAATTGAGTGAATGAGAGATACAACTTGGGAAAATGGAAAGGAATGGTGGGAGGAAAAAGAAAATTTGATTGGGATGAGAAGAACAGAATAAGGTGAAAACAGTGACTAAAGAAATACTTCATCACTAAGGCAATATTTATGGTGGAACAAGAATAGGATAAGCTGGATGAGTGAACTATTGCTTGAACTATCAAGCTTTCACAAAACACCACTTAAATAGTAATGAGTGTAATATTAGGAGGCCATCTTACTGTTAATTTCTTCCCGTTACACTCAATTTCTTTTCAGCAGGACTCCAACTTCTAGGATGACATCTTCTGCACTGGTAGATAGGTGTGTACAATACTGTATAAAGTTATTCTCTTCCTATACAAACTTCTGAAAGAACCCAACCCCTCCAGCAGCTACCATGGCAGGATTTAACACGTGTTCAGGGGTGGCTGGAGCTCTTCGGACTGAGAACTCACCTCAGAGTTTTGCTTTTACCAGAGTGTGCCTTAGTCTAACACCGTGGGCTCTGGTCAGACCTGTAGGGATTGAGTGCTGTTAATTATTCACTTGTTTTGCAAGGCTCTATGTTCATTAGTGAAATGAGCATATTAATATTTACTTTCCTGGCCAACAAAGGGGCTGTTAAAACTAGTTATGCCTTAATCTGCCACATACATAAACAAAATTAAAATCAAGATGACTTTAGCATATGCTTTCGTTTCAGTTACCACAAACTTTATAACATTATTAGGTTTGATAGAGGTTAAGTGATCCCAGTTATATTGAGTTATCACACTGGTTCTTACAGACCTTCTGCAATTATTTTATACCTTTTCATCTATATCTGGAAACTTGCCCAATTTTTGAAAATAGTTTTATTAATAGAATTTACATTAGCTGTGATTTAACCTAATTTGCTATTTCCAGATAGTTTAGTTTTAAACTTGCCTTTCAAGGAAATGACAACTTCTAGGCACAAAAAGAAAACATCAAAGGGATAAAACAAAGGGAAGTAAACTAGTAGTGGGGCCTGAAGTTAATAAATCTTTAGAATGAGAAGGGAAGTAACATGATCAGAATTTGTATTAAATTTTGGAAGTCTCAAATGTCTGCTGGTTGCTTTAAAAAATAGATGATATCGAATGTCAGAATTCATTTTTTCCAGAAAACTATCTTTGGTTTTCCTCCCTTGTGGTTGGTGGCAATGAGAAAGATATCTCTTCCCTTCCTCTTTGTGTGGTATTCATTATTAGGGATATCAGTCTTTGGGTGAGCAAAACCTGCAAGAGACCTTTACTGTCTGCTTTGGACATTCAAAGGCCATTCTTGTTTTGAGTACAGCTGCTCTTCAGAGGAGTCCCTTTTTTGCAGAGATGATTCCTGTGACAGACTTGCTTTACAAATTTGTAATCCTCTCACAAAAATACCATGTCAGAAACATTACTAGGATTAACATATTTCATGTCACTAAGTATTCCTTATGCAAGATACATTTGACTTATTAGTCTTATAACAGTGCTTGCAGCTCTTTTCTTTCTATCTCAAGAGTAAGAAAAACTCTCCAACAAAACATTCCTGTAATGGAACAGCCTCTTCTTCTAGATAAAATATATAAAAGTATTTTGCTTTTCACATAGCTAAAGGGGAAGATAGCAACATGGCACAGTTACTGTATTTCATTACTTCCCATAATAACTTCTAGTTAGTGCTAGTTAGCTAGTTAGCGCTTTACTAAACAGTTTCTAAGTGGTTGTCCCTTAGCAAAAAACCAGTTCAACTAGATGTTTTTTTACTGATGTAACCTGAAAAAACCCTGAATATCCTCTTATAACCTTTTTGAAACATATTTTTAATTTAGAAGCTTCAGGCAAAAAATATTGAAAGGGACCTATTGAGAGTCTTATTTTTACAGTCCTTTTCATGCGAAAAAAAAAAACAAACCCAAAAAAAAAAAAAAAAAAAAAAACAAAAAAAAAAAACCAAAAAAAAAAAAAAAAAAAAAAAACCAAACCAAAAAACCCAGAATTTTGCTTTTCATATCACTGGAAGATATAATATTGGGTTTTGCACAGGCAAGATTGTCTATTCTCTGGCTAGTGCTAATGTCAATGTTTATGCAGGTTGCTTTTAGTAAGTAATCTTCCCATGCCACTAATGACTTTTCAGTTCCATTAGTCTATGTATTATTGATTTCAGGCATTATTGATTAATGCTGTTAGCAGATTTATTTCTGTTTCTGGAGAGTAAAGGATTGGCACCTCTGTTAGATGAATGGTACCTTACTGCTTGCTTTGGTCAGTTCCTTGCTGACTCCTTCCCTTCCTCTGCTCTTGTCTGTCCCCTTTATTATGTTTTTTCTAATACTTAGTTAAATGTTAGGTGCTTTCCATCTACTTTCTCTGCAAGAGAAAATTGCACTAAACTTTGGAAAGTGTAAAGTAGTACAGAAATGGGAAACTCATGCACGTGCAGCAGTGTTTTTTCAATGTTACCAGGGTGGTGTTTCATGTGCGTTGCTCCTGCTCCCCAGGGATCACGGGCTGCTGCTGGCCCTGTGCAGGCTCTTCAGCCCTTGAAGCAGCTCCTTATCCCCCCACTCCCAGCTTCCAGATTCGCTGTAGTGCCCAGGTGTATGGGATAACTCGGTGCTGGATTTCTCACCAGTCATGCAGGGCAATGCAGTGCACTTTGCGTTTGTGACCAAGCCCCGTAAACATAGATCCAGCTCTCCAGCCTCTTAAATTCAAAGACTATGAACTTTGGCTCCTTTTATCTTTTTAACCAGTAACTTATTACATTGTATGTTCTTCTAGCTGTCATCTAGTCTGCACTTTTGAATTACTTTATATGTTGAATACCTAAACTTCAGTCATCAGCATCTCTGCTCAGTCCAAGTTACATATCTTGGCTGTTTTCTGCATGCAGTTCTCCAGCTGTCTGATAGCTTATGTCCCTGTAGACTACAGACATTTTACTCTTTAAGAGAGTGCATAGCTCATCACCTGCACTTTTAAGTCCCTCACTATTTCTGTTGCACGGCTGTAATAATTTGACTTCATATTTCGCTGTCAGCACTGATAATCTACACCATATTTTAAAGTCAGGGGTTTTCAAGTACTTAAATGGTATTTTGGGGAAATCTTACTCAATACCAGATTATCAAATGTCTATGAGATTCAGTTAAGTTAATTCTCAGTTTTGAGAATGTACTACCTCCATCAGCTGTGGGACAGAAACACAAGCATCACATGCCTGTGTAAATTAAGACTTGGGACTTCCATATAAAAGTTAGTGCAGGTGATTGTAAAAGAAGAGTTATAGAAGTTTTAAGTGTACCTGGTTTAATGTGTCTAGGTTGTGGTTTTCTGTTAGACCTGTCACCTAATAGCCATTATTTTTCTGCAAGAAGACAGAGTGAAGCACTCTGTATGAAGTGGAGCAGAAAGTTCCTCAGCTGGAGACAGGTGGTTAAAAAAGCTTTCCTTCCTGTGAAGGAAAAAAATTAAAATTAATTTAAATAAAAGGAGCGGTTTATATCTTTCGGTAAATAAATAAGCTGTATCCTGTATTGAAACAGGGTCAATCTTCTGCCTCATACAATTCTAATTATAAGAAAGTAAATTGTAAATTATTCCTCAGAGTTTAGTTAGATAAGTATCCTGCACAAAAGATCACCAGCATCTTTGACTCCTACATATGTACTTTCAGAAAAGTACATCAAGTGACCTCACAATAAATATATAGGTCAAGTTCCAGAACCAGGGCTCCAAAATGCACATGCACAGACAATCATTAAAGGACTAAAATAATCATCTCCCTATGAGTGGATGTTTCTCATGTATCTATAACTCTACTGGCCACCAAAAATTAAGAAGCTGGCCCCAGTGGAATAGTTGGAGAATGAAAAATAGTTTTTAATAGTCTTCCCTTCATTGTTTTTCTAAGTTCAGTGAATTGTGATTAGTCTTTTACTGCTGTAATGTCTAATAAGCAAAGGTAAGAAATTCAGAATCACCATAAAAATACAAGAAAAGCCTGAGAAACAGCAGTGATTAAAAACTATTCCCAGCATAGTGACTATTTATGTTGAATTACTGTGTTAGAATTTTAGTTCTATTCAGCCTCTCCAATCTTAGGCCTAGTTGTTATACAAAAACCATGCTCCTAAATCTTCAGGTAGTCTGGGTGCTTAAGTTGCAGGCCCTTCTCTGGAATGTGAATCTCAGATCTGATTATCAAACCTTGAAAAGCTGAGCTTTTAATAAGACTATGTGGGATATTAAAAAAAATAAAATGTTTCATTAAAATTGGTGAAGCGAGAACTCATTTTAAGAGGTATAATTTCTCTTCCAACAATTAGAAGAAATGAAGGAAAGGGAGCTTGGGTCTCAGCTGGTTCATTCTGGCAACTCTTTTGAAAGGCACTTGCATATCATGAAGAGAGTTGCTAAGCTGAGCTGAAAACTGGTTTTGTAGTATGACTGTGTTTTAAATTATACAAAGCTTTCTAAGAGAGGGTGTGTTAGCTTTCAGATTTCTGTGCTTCTGCTCAAGCTAAAGAGTAATTTAGCTTGGACCGAAATAACTCCATGGTTCAGACTGCAGCTTTTCTTTTCCCAGACTTTTACATTGACAACTTGAAACTACATTCCTATCTACACCCTGAATCCTTTTACAAACCCACAAAAGCCCCATCAGTGTTCGATTTAGATCACTGAAATATGGGTTGAGAAGCACAGATTTGCTGAGCTGCATGCTGTTTGAGGCTAAAAGAGTATTTTAGGGAATTCTCACCATATTCTTGCACTCTTTCCTGGCATGCTGCTTTCAGTTACTGGATGTGGGATTTGACCCACCTTAGAACTGACTCAGAATGGCCATTCTCATACTCCACTGTTTATGCTCAGAAAATAGGTTTGAGTTTCTTTGGTATTGAACTTGAGAATGCTCCCATGAGGTGTTTTTGTTCATGGGGTAACCGACTATTATCACTCTTGACTTGCTGTCTGCAATATACCAGAGCAGAGTGAGATCTCTGCAGTTGTCTAATGATGGTAACAAGTTCTGATTGCTGCCTAAGGATGTTTCTCTGTGAACTGCGAGATAAACAGCCCTGCTCTCTCACTCTAAAAGAAATCCAAGCAAATAACCGTGCCACAAGTCAATTAATGTGAAAACAAATAGACTTTTTGGGCTTTTAAAGTATGTCCATAGTCAGGAATATAATAACAGGAGTTTGTACTGATTGCGTGGTTGGGATGTGTTGAGCTTTATTTAAATATGTGAAGACAGAAGTGACTGTATTTCTGTTTACCTCTTCTCCCTGACAATTAGTTACTATAAATGAACACTAAAAAAGTAGCATTTTCACTTCTGTAGTCAAAGGCAGCAGCAATGCATTTGTATAGTAAAATATATGTGTATTAAGGGCAAAGACTTAACTTTTTGTCTGGATAGAGTTTTGATTTGGTGGGAGAAAAAGAGGATAATAATTATTAAATTACATTTTGTAACTGAAGCTGCAAGAAGGGGTAGAAACACACAAAGAAGATGTTTTTGTGATCAGGGAGAAATACTTCTAAATGTCCATTTTTTGTTGAAGTGTTCTGTGGTCTTAAGTCCCATTACTGAAACTCTGCTTAGAAGAGAGCACATTAATTTTTCTCCCTGGGAGAAGAAGTAGCTGAGCCATTCACTCGGGAGTGAGATAAGGCCTGTCTAAATCTGATGTTCCTCATCATGAATCCACTTGTTTATTAAACAGGGAGAGGTCAGTCACTCCCTACCAGTGACATCCTTAACTTTCAGTTTGTACAAGAAGGAAACTCAATGGTGGTGTGCACAATTGCTCAAGTATCCTGGGGACTCAAGCCTATATTCAAGGCTCTATGTTGTTAAAGTGTTTTCTTTTTTCAAGCACATTTGTAGCCATCTGAAAGAGCAGAAAGAGTGCAGTGCCCAGCTTTCCCAATCACATATATGAATTTCAGGATATTACTTCAGTGAAAAATTCTTGCAGTAAGTAGGGATGACATATATGTCTATGTTAGTCTGCTGTGCAGCAAAATTATTATCCAATTATGTTTTTGTGGTTTGCAACATCATCTGCAAGTCATGAGCAGGAATGCCAGTTCTGAAGGGAGTAGGCAGAATCATAAAACTAAAGTGAGAAACTGCAGTTTGACTTTCTGAGAATCAGTGCCAGTGTTTATCACTTCATACAGGTTGGCTTTTGAGATGTTTGTTTATTCAGAAGGCTTACTCTTTTGCTTTTTAAACTCCAAAAACCATTTTCAGTTGTCCACGTTTTTATTAAAACAGAACACTGACATTTTCTTGTAGTCATACTGAATTATTCACAAGTTCATCACCAAAAAAATTAAGCAGAGTGTATTTGTTAAGTGAATTCATGGCATTACCAGAAAATGAAAGTCCACTACATTTGCATTACTCTGATGCTTAGAAATGTTAAGCAAGTAAAAACATGATCCCAGCATGGAATAAAAAGTCTCTGTTCCAAAGAGCTTGTTATGAAGTACAAGGAGACAAGAAATGGAGGTGTACTGGCAGGAAAGGGGCAGATAAAATCAGACAATACAGGTCAGTGGTGTCAATATGGCCGGCAGGTTTTGTGTGCCTGCAGCCCAGCTGTTGATGATGTCTCTTGTTGCCACTGCCAGCAGCATGCAGAACTGCATGGAGACAAGCAAATCATCACGGTGGAAACTGTGTTCAGGGAATGATGGAAATGGGCATCACTGGCTGACAGGACGAGAGAGCTGGCGAGCCAGAGCTGTCTGAAAGATGATAGCTAAGCTGGAGATACAGAATCTATCAAGGCTTTTAGAAGTGAAAACCAGAATATATATCTTTAAGAGAAAAGAAGGGTGGAGGGTTGTCAAATAAAGGGATGCAGGGCAGTAACAGTTAAAGAAAGGAGTTGGGAGAGGATAGGATCAAAATGAAAAGGGCTTGGACTAAGTTGAACACAGTCTCACTTGCACACTTGCATCCTGTCTGCAACCCCGTGATAACTGCCCTGTACTTTCCATTAATTAAGGTTGGAGTAAAAGGATGTCATAGCAACTGAAACAGAAGTCGCAGAGGATCCAGAGGAGGCATTTAGCAGAGCAGGTATTAATAAAGGCCACATTGCAGAGCTAAACAAAGAAGAATCTGTTCATTTAGAGGCCTCACGTGGGCACTTGGGAAATCAGAGTCCATGGTGATAACAGGCTGGATGACAGCCCTAGCAGAAAAGTTTATAAAGAAACAGGCATACAGCTTTACACTTCTGTCCACTGAGAAGCTCTGATAGTAGATCTGCACTGGATTCTGCTCCAGCTTAAGCATTAGGTCTCTTTGATTTCAGAGTTTGTGTGAAGAGTTTCACGTTGCAGCAGGGACAAACTCCTCATAATGTCTGTGTGGTCAGTGGCCATTATAGAATCCTGCCTAAATCTTGAACACTGTTGCAGCTGAAGCAGAATTTGGAGCAGGCTACTGCTGGCCCTTTTGTTTTGTGTAGGACACCGAAATCTTGTACAGACTCAGTTAAATACTCTCTGGCAATTTTAAATTTCACTTACTCTTCAGGCTGTTTTTAGAAACAATTCAAATACAAGATTTTGAAAATTTGGTGATGTTAGTGAGTGGTCTGTTTCTTCCTTCTCATCCTGCCCCAATTCCTGAAAGCACTGGGCACAGTGCAGGCCAGAACAGCAAAACAGGGCACCTGCAATGGCTGGGAGTTGCTGAGAGTTAAGATGCCTGCTTATTAGTGCAGCAACAGAATTTCCTCTCCCCAGTGGCTTGACAATTGTGGTTTGCTTTTTCCCCCTACATAACCACTGATGGTATTTCTAGAAACGAAAGGATTTCTTTCACAGGGATGTTGTAAGACAGTATGTGCCAGAAAAAATAATTGTATAACCATCAGGGCAGCATATGCATTCTCTGCAGATCATTTGTGGACAATAGTGCTATTATCTAAGGAGGAAGATGATAGTTCTTTAATATCCAATGACACCACAATTTGTTTACCCTCTGGTTATCATGAACTATTATTTCTCAAGTGTCAGGGTTTTCGTTTCGATTGCTGTGTGTGGGTACAAATTGCTTCATACTGTTCATCTTTCCTTAGTCTATTCATCAGAGATCTGGCTGTCTCCGTGACTGTCCTCTGTCTTATCTAGCAAGATATTTCTGCAGCCCCTCCCATGAGAGGCTCGAGTCACTGAGTTCTATTTCAGAAGTAATTACCAAATAAGCAGATGGGAGGAAAGAATCAACAATCAAAACCCAAATGGTACCAGTAGTTCTTCCTGTAAGCAGTGCACGCTCTCTGCCACTGGCCACGGTGTGCACCTCTAGTGGCAGCCAGCACTTCAGTGGGGGGAAAATGCTTTGATGCAATTTCTCTGCAATTTTATTTCTCACCCCTTCTCTGTCAGTAATCCTCCTCTTATTGGAGTGCTATCGTAGCTGGGAAACACAATTCTGCTGCATCTCTGCATAAGCAAATCTTTCATAATGCCTGTTTTCAGCAAAAATGACAAAGCAGCTTATAGACCACCATGTGCTGACCGTACATTTCAGCCCGCTGGAGACTGACTTGTCTGTGATAGAGATATTGTTTATTAATAGGAAGAGAGTAACAAGGGAAGTTTTCTTTAAGTTTTGTATCTAATTATTGCCAAAAAGATGGAGAGGTTATTTTTTCTGAAATGATACAGCAACTTTTCAATTATTTTTTAATTGTGATTTCTCCCTGCAACAGAAGGCACTAAACTGCACCAGCACAATCAGCTTTAGTTCACAGATGTGAGAAGGTGAGAGCTCTTATTTGGGACCTGGAAGTAGGGAAGCTTCCAGCTGAAATTGTTTGAAAAGAGTTTGGCTAACCAGAGTTCCTTGGAGAAGGGTAGGCTTTGCACAGAGGATAAGCCATAGGAGACAGGGAAGGATGAATTTAAGAGTTCAGTTCACAAATCAGAGTTAAGAGGCTTTTTTTGGAGGCACTGCAAATCCAACTTGGCTGGTCTTGAGAGCTCTTTGTGAACTACTCTGTGTTCAGATTCCGTGGGGAAGGACAAGAGGAGCAGAGGTGGGCTGACCTTTTCAAGCTCCCTGGCCTTGAAGCCATAAACCCCCAGAGTAAGCTGGAAATACAACCAGGGGACCTAAGGCAGAGCAGCTGCTGGATTGTTCCTTGCCATAGAGTTGCAGCCTAGTGCTATTTACAGGCCTACATTCAGATTGTTGGAGAGATCACAGGAGACAGAATCTTTTCATCTCAGTGGAAAAGATTTTGGTTTTGCTAACTATTAGAAAAAAATCTTGTGTTTGAAGGGCCTTTTCTAAACCATCCTTTCTGCTCTGGCCCTTCTGTACTTGGCCCAGCCCTGGGGTTCTCCCTCTCCTGCTGTGGGGCTGAACAGCCCAATGTTAGTGCTTGCTGGCTGCACCCTACAGTTTGTGCCTTTGCACACCATGGATCTTGGCTACCTACAAAATTAGAACTACCCATGAGGTGAATTATTCACTTCTACAGCACAACAGAAACCATGTTGATTTGATTTACTGTTTTCTATTTTGTCTATTGATTTTTGAGTAGTCCCAAGAGTATGCTCCCATGAAAGGCCATACAGAACTTTCTACTCAGTTTAACAATTTTATTTACAAAGGGTCTTCTTGCCTTCTGTCCCCTTGCCAAGTTGCTGCAGGCATGAAGAACTAAATTTAATTTTTATGATTAATAGAGCACACAGAAGATATATATTACAAAATCTCTCCCTGCCTTCTTATTTGGGGTGCCAAAATTGCAGTACACTCTATGAGAACAGCAAAGAAGTGGGAGAGCTCCCCTCTGACAGATCCTAGGTGTTAAAAGGCAAAAAGAACACAGATGGTTGAAACCAGAGTTTTGTGTAAAATGAGCAACCAGTTTTCACCTGCATATCTAAGCAGATATATTTGTTGCAGGTACCAGTACAAAAATAGGGCCCTAAAAATGCTTCTGAGAGAAACATGTTTTCAGGTGTTGCAGCCACTGAGAAGCAATACCAAACCAGAGACCCAGGGCTCACTGTACAGGAGAGGCTGTGTAGGGAAGGCTGCTATGGACTCAGATTTTACAGTGTGATACTGCCTTTTGAAAGGCAGATACTGCAAATGGATGGACACTCAAATGAAAAATCAATAGTTCTTCCCTTTATTCATCACTTACAGAATTACCTAGCACGCCTAGAGGGCAAGCAGAGCATATTTTAAGCATTGAGAATTGTCTTCCCGAAGATGTTTTCAGGAATTGTCACTATCATTCCCCATATCACAATAGGGAAAAAAATAAAATCACTCAACTTATTAACAATACCCAAGAACTTTGTTTTGTGCATGCCTCCTTTATGGTAACTCTAACCTCAGACCTGTGTCTGCACTCAAAGAAAAGTGGCACTTTACCTTTCCCATTTCTGAGTAGTCTGTTCCTCTTTCCTCATGCTGGCCTTGGAAACCTAGGTGATCTTTCAGATAATTTAAAGAAGCCCAGGTGAGCCTTTGTAAAGATGTCTCAAAGTCATTAATGCCTCACTGACCATGCCCTTGGTCTTTTAACTCTCCTGGCACTTCCCAAAAACAGTCTGTTTATACTGTAGGCAGCAGATTACCAGTTTTTGCACTGCGCTCTGTATTCCTGTAGATGAGCTAAAACCTAATTCCACCCACAGCTCCCAGCCAAAGAAGAGGACAATGAGTTCTTTTCCCATCATTGTGAAAGAAATCTTATACTCATTTGGACTTTAATTAAATTTTATCCAGGCATTATCTTTCCCTTTCTCTGTTAGACAATTTTCTCAGTTTTCTGGAAGGCTCCCGGAGTCCGTGGTCTTTCTGCTATTTTTGCATGTAATTTATAAAAAACTGTGAACAGAAGTAAATTAGCAGCAGCAAGAGGTTGCCTTGGGTCTGGCTGAGCTGGAGCTCATTTTCCACATTGCAGCCCTCCCTGAGCTGTGCTGTGTTGGTCCCTAGAAAGGTGCTGCTCACATCCCAGTGTTTTGGCTCTGGCTGAGCAGTGCTGGCACCGCAGCACCGCTGCCTCTCCAACATCCCCCTCTTGCCTGTGGGCTGGGGGTGGGCAAGACCTTGGCAGGGGCCATAGCCAGGACAGCTGATCCAGCTGACCGAAGGGATGTTCCATACCATACCTGTCTGCTCTGCAGTAAAAGCTAAGAGAAAGGAGGAGGTGGGGGGCATTTTTTATTACAATGTTTGTCTTTTGGAGTAAACGCTGTGCTTACTGAAGCCCTGCTTCCTGGGAAGTGGCTGGCCAGCTCCTGCTGATGGCAAGTAGAGAATAAGTATTTTCTTTTCCTGTGCTTCCACACACAGCCTATGCCTTTGTTTTATTAAACTGCCTTTATCTTGAGCCACAGGTTTTTTCCATGCTATTTTCTCCTTCCCCCCTCATCCTGCTGAGGAGGGGAGGAATGGAGTAGCTTGGTGGGCAGCTGGCATCCAGCCAAAGGCAGGACTACTCTCAAGGTGGCAAGGCTGCTCTCACCATAGTTCAATGTGACAGAATCCTGAGAGATTAATGCTGGGCAGGTTTTCCTTTTTCTAGAAGTGACCAGAGGGCAATTCAGACTTGGGCCATAAGCCAGGTGAACTTTCTGCATTTTTCAAACACAAAACTTGCAGCAGAAACATTTGAAAGCTTTAGGATGAGCTGATGCCTTTGGAAAGTACCTGGGCCATAAACTGATATATTTTCTCCATTAGGCTTCCCAGGAATACAATTGAGGTAAGCTTTTGGTAGAGAACAAACAAGGGACAGAGAGAGAGAGGCCAAATTTCCCTCCAGATCCACAAGTCTAATGTTTTGATAACTTTAAGTGAAATAGCCTTAATATAAAGAAAAACAATTATTGCTCAATAGAATACTTAGAACTGTTCTCTCTGTTTAACACTGTATATAAAGCAAAGCAAAGCTGAGAGAAAAAGTTTTGTGAATGATTTGCTACGTGTCTTTGTCTGACTCCCCAAGCCCTAGGGACAGAGAATGAGCTGTCTCATACTTCACACTTTGTACCGTTGTAGGATGATTCCTCTTCTTCCATGAAGCTGCATCATCCCACGTAAAACAGGGCAGCTGAGTCGCCTCTAGCAATGGGCCATAATAAAGGATCACACAACCACCATCATGTGAGAACATCTCCACTGGCCATGAATCTGAGTGTTAGGGTCCAATTTTCAGAAATAATTTCCCTAGCTTGCAAGGGCCCAGCATTCACAGAAGCAGGGTCCTAAGGCTAAGGAAGGACACCAAATGAGTAGCCCTCTTTGGACTAGCATCTGCTTCCCAGTGGGAAAATTTCCTTTCTCTCCTTTGCTCTGCATATTCATTCAAGAATACCCTCTCAGGAACTGCTGAACTAATCAAAGTAATCTCTCTGCAAAGGCATGTACATTAACACCAAATCTAATGAAGCAAGAAGATAGACAGCTTCTATAATGTCTAATTTGCTTCTAAAAAAATTATATTTATTCCCTGATTTGATTACTCTGCCAAACATATTATGGGCTTCCCTAAAAATGCCAAAAAAGTCGATGCTTCCAGGCTAACTGGAAATGAAATATTTTCAGTGCATTGACTTGTTGTTAGGATGAGAGGAAATACAAAGGAAGAAAAATGTAATCTGTGACCCAGGGAAAAGGAAAACTTTATGTACAACCTGTATGTAAATAGATTGAGTGTTGGCATTGTCCAAAACTAAGACATAAAGCAGAAAACTAAGAGGATCTAAGCAAAGAAAATGAGAATGTCAAGTCAAAGATCACATCTGATCTAGTATTTATGCTTGTCTTGAAGACTGTGTCTCAAACTTTGTCTTATCAGTTTGACAAGATCAGGATGTAACTGTAAGTAACTCCTTTGAGCACAGAGTTCAAACATGGGAGACCTCCCATTGTCTCATTTCTCTGCATGTCAATCCTTTCTGTACTTTCTGCTCTACTCCCTCGATAAGCTTCATTTGAAGATAGTACAAGCCTTTGCCAGTTTCACATCGTAGCTTTCTGCAATGACATCTCCTGACTATTTAGTAGTAAAATGCAAAATCATCTTCCAAAAAGGTCCTGTCTCTCAAAATGTCCAACACTGTTGTTTGCTGCAGCATCCTTGCAGTGCAAGCACTGTGAATGTACAGACGGGTGGATCTGGAGTTCACATCAATGTCTTTTGAAGTTCATACCATTGATGTCACATCCACCATTGCTCTGATATTCACGTGTCTGATGTCACACAGAGAGAAGAAGGGAAGAGCACACTCTAAAAAGTGACCATAGAATCTCAGACATTGGCAAAGGTCAAACTTGTCAGTCGATCAGCCACCTCTGGGTGCAGTTCTGCCACAGCTGATTTAAATCTGGCTTGGCCAACACTGCAGGGCAGAGACACTCGATGAAACCTCTCTGCCTTCATAATGGGCCTGCTGGTAACTGTTCTTAGGATGTCACAGTTTGAGAGCCTGTAGAGTCTAAGAAGCATCTCTGCTGGTTAATGTTCAGTGGCCTGGTGACAACAAGGAGGGCTTCCTTCCTTAAATGACTATCAAGGGAAACTGCAACACTATAGGTGAGTGCCTTTCATTAGAGGCACAGCTCCCATTCATGCAAAGAAATGCAATCCTTCAGTTTATGGTTAGGTACTGCAGGTGTTCATTTAAGTAAAGGTACGTGTGCAGAGCTGGGGGAATGCAGTTCCCACCATTACTAACACAGCCTTCTCACAAAGGCTTTCCAGGAACAGTTCACACCATCTATTTTTAATACCAACTGCAGTGAAGCTAATAGCTTGCATCAGGGTCATTTTGACAGCGAGTGGAAGGCCTAAATTCTGTGATACTCAGGCTGCAGTATCTGCTAGAAGAGCTTTTTCACACACTGTGCCTAATTCTCTGTTGCAATTAAACTTCACTTTACTACAGTAATAGGCCTTCAACTGGAAATACAGCAACTCATCTCTCTTTGCACAGTGGAATGTAAAGCCAGATTTTTGTGAATAAGTATCTGTTCATATGTACTTTACCTAAACACAACTGAAAAGAAAGCAGGCAACTCTTGAAACAGGTGGATATTTGCTGTTTTCTGCCCAAGGTATTTGTGTGGGATTTTTTGTTTTGTTGTTTTGGTTTTTTTTAAACTAAAGAGCAGAAAAGGACGATTTCAGGTTTTATCCGTATGTTTTGTTTATTTTTAGAAGTGGACCAACAAACAACCATGACCTAAATTCTACAAGACAGAAGTGCACACAAGCACATTGTTAAATATCAGAATCTATTTAAGTTCTGAAAATTTCAGCAGAACTGTACACATGCATCTTCTTTAAACGCAGACTACAAAAAAATAATTCACAAATACAGTGAAAAAGAACGGTGAGGTCCAATACTTAAGACAGAGAGTGAACCCCACCTTTTAACTTCTTTGTCTTCATTCCGAGTAGTGTGGAAATACCATTAAAATTAATACATAAATTGGTCAAAGGCAAAAAACAGATAACAGCACTTTCAAGTGAGCATCAGTTTTATATTGTCATGAAAATGAAGCTGAAATCAGGATGCTTCAAACTGGGCATGTGCGGACTCTGCCCTCTCCCGTATTTAAATGGAAGCCGCTGCTGCTGCCCTTTGCTAAGCTGATGATGGACTGAAGCAATCTGAAGCTCTAGTGAGAAACTCTGCACTGCATCTCACTCATTCCAAAGAATCTAACAACCTGCTTCACACACACACACATACACAAAGGTAAAGTGGCTGACTTAAATTCAGAGGACAGCTCTTCTTTCTTGGTTTTTGCTTAGATTTTGTTCACCTGAATAATCAGCCCATTCAGAAGGGGATCTCTTGTCCCTCCGAGGACATCAAGAGCACCAAAACTGTGGAGTCCTTCAATACATGGAATGACTCGGAAGCCAATGCCTACACACTGATGGATCTGCCTCTTAGAGCCCCAACAGTAAGTGTTTTCTGTCACTTAAACCTGTAGCATGTAGATCTCTGGCAAGGCTGGCATTTATAGGACTGTAAATGGACAGTTAAGGAGCACGTACATATTTAATGCTGTAGTGCAATAAAGAACTACATAATGAAAACTTTAAAATCTTGTTTTTATTCCTGTAACTATTTATTTAATTCAGAAAGGGCTGTACAAGCAGTGTTTTTCAGCAGAGTTGCATGGGCAGAAGACAGGCAGGAATGTCTAATGGCAAAGTGCATCAAATATGTTGCAAACTATCAAAACAAGATGTTCTTGTACATTAAACGGCTGTTTAGCAGTTCAAACACAATTCTCTCTTGTGTTGTTATTCAGGGTGGAAATCCCCATAATTTCTGTAATAATCTATAAGTGCAGTGGAGTGCTTAGGTAAATGTTAAAAGAGTTGTTATGTGCAGTTACCCAAGAAAGTTTTTTGGAAGGTTTTCTCAGGTAAGTCCTATCAAAGCTCTTTCTGAGTTTTTATATACTTAAGAGAAAGACATTTTTCTTGGAAGTGTGAAGGTGAGAATCTGTTGTGATGACACTTCAGGATGGAATGTTTTGGGTTTGCTAAAAATTTTCTCTATCCCACCCCACAAGCCTGAACCAAAGGAGTTCAGAAGTTCTCTTTCTGGCTTTGCCTCTCCGAATATTATTAGGACTACAGGTTTTGTTCGTGTGCTGTTTTTACAAAAGTCTGTTTAAAATTTAATAATAAAAACATGAGCAAACCTAATTTTTAAAGTTTTTAAAATCTATTTTTTAATAAAACCTGGATATCTGCAGTATACTACAGAAAAATAAACAATGAAGTGTCCTGAGCCAAGGCTCTTACAAGACTAAATTAGATGGATAATACATGAGAAAGGATAGCAGAGCATAGCAGGGAGGGAGAAAAGGGACTGGAGAGTGCATGGCGAAATGGAAAAGCATTCTGGGGACACAATGATTTACACTGGAAAATTAAAAATTGATCTTTTTCTTATCCTGCTGAAAGATCTAATTAGTTGTCCCTTTCCTCTCCCTAGGACAAGTGTCTGTATTGCCAAAATTTTGCATTTTAACTTGACACAAAGACTGGCTTAAGAGAGTTTCAGGACTGAAAGCAGTGTGTGCTGCTTGTGGCTGTGATTAAATCCGGAAGATAGGATACAAAATCTGCTACCCAAATTGCTCAACAGGACAAGCAGCATCTATGGAAAGCCCTGCTGTCTACAGGAAAGAGGGCTTAGCAGTCAGCGTCACCCTGCTGAAACCATAATTGAGGGGGGATTACACTCCTCCCTGTGCTGCCTGTCATCACAGAGCAAGTGCCCACAGAGGCAAGCTCAGAAATCAGAGCAAGGACCTGTAAAGCTAAATAGGTGCTCTCAGTTGTTTGAGGCCTCTTGTAGGTAGGCAGTACAAACACCACACAAGGAAACCCAGGAAATTACAGTGTTTCTGGTCAGATAATTTTTCTAAACTATATAATTTGTTGTAATGTAAAAGGCCTAATGCTATAATTGGCTGTATAAGTCATACTATGTAAATAAGTGGCTTCCTTACCTGTGTTTGTAGGGAAATTACGAACAAAGAGACTTGTTATATTGCCAAAGTTCATGCTGGACTGCCAAAACTTGTAATGTTTTGGAACTGGGCTCTATTCCATTATAACATTCTTTCTGCAAAACCAGTGCCTACAGTTTGAAGTTACATGAATTCATGAAAGGAACCACATAGCACTCCCTATTTTCTTTTCCATTTTGTTGTCTTGTTTTACACCAAATTAGATACAATCCATCTGCCTTGTTCAGGCAGAAGTAGCTGAAAAAGTGTCCTTGACATAGTTTTTCTGCTCCTGGCTTTCAAATTGATGTCATACAAGTAAATCAATCAATCAGAATCAGCACTAAAATATATTCAAATGTCCAAATGACCCTATGAAGATTTCATCTTTCCCTGTAACTATAACTAAACCTGATCGTATACTCTTGCCATTGTGAGACTGTGAAGAGTGGGCTGTATCACATATGATTTATAGTTGAGTATTTGCTTGCATGGCCTTGCTCCTGCCATCATCACTGTTAGCTTTAGAAGGACTTCAGTAATAAATACCTCCAAGTGAATGGTAATTAAGTGATATGATTTTATTTCCTCACTCTGCACAAGAACAGATGTTTTTTCTCAATAACAGTTGAATTCTATTCTTTGCATGTTGTCCTTTTATCACTTATACACAAATGTTTTTCTCATGCCATGGGGATGTGTGTTGGACTTTCAAAAATGGTGTATCTTCTACAAGTTATTCAGACGTTAGCTGGTTTGGTTAATTTGGGGATTTTTATTTAATCACTTATGAAGTAACTATTTAGAAAACATTCTCTTTAGGAAACTATATGATAAATGGATCCCAAAGACAAAAGAGACGCAGGCATAAAATATTCCTGGGTTTAATATCTGATGTAGACTTCCTTGTTACCTGGACAAATCACTTAGGAATCGGGATTTTGGCCTGCAAAGGAATTCCTTTATCCTTTCAACTGTCTTCCCATTAGTGTCTTGGAGGGTCTTGACAAACTTCATGGTGAAATACAAGTTCTGCCCTATGTGCCCTAATGAATCTGCCCTGTGGCTGATTCATTTTTACTCCCTTCTCTGCTTGCGCCAAGCCTTAACTCTGTCTCCTCCTAAAGAAGCAAGCTGGCTCCTCAGATTGTCCCTCAAGGAAGAATTCTGCCTCCCTTGCAAGCAGCTGTGGCAGCAGGCCATAATTATAGAATAATGAAGCTCCATATTGTGCTGCAGCAAGGATTTAGACGTATTTATCTGTAATATGTTGCTTTTCTCCAAACTCCCAGAAAGCATTTCAGGCTTGTAAGTCTCAGTCAAGTTTACTGAAAGACAACTGAGAACACAGTTCTGTTTTAGCTGTTTTGTTGTAGGCAGTAGGCAAACATTCCTTTAGGGAAAACAGTGAGTATTTTAAGAAGGCAAATTTCATTAAACCTGCCTGCTTCCCCCTACTCTAGTGCTTCTACCAGGACACACTTAAACCTGCTGGAAGGAAACAGACTGACACAGAGCAACTTCATAACTTCTGGACTCTGCATCTATTGAGGCAAATGACAGAATAGGATTTATCAAAGGATTACACCTATATATGGAGAATTAAAATTTATGGAGGACTAAGATTTTCCTTTGCAAGGGATAGTAATGCTGTTTTAGGGTACAAATCAATTACTAAGACTCTACTTAAAATTAAATTCCCACATCACTGTTCATTATGCACATTTGGAATCTCTATGAAATGCCCAGTCCTGGCTAAAGGCAGGCTGGTGTTTTGTCAGGAATGCTCGTCTGAACCAGTGTGAACTTCTCAAATTGATTCTGCAAAACTATAGTGTAAATAAATTATATGCCTTTCAGAGATTAAAAACATGAATTCTTACACAGCTCTAGGAAAAGGCCTGTTTTCATACACACCCAAAGTTATAAAACCTGCTTTTAATCTTGACTAAAGGTTGAAAGAGTTGGGTTTGTTGAGCCTAGGGAAGAGATGGCTTTGAAGAGACCTTAGAGCAGCCTTCCAGTATCTACAGAAAGTTGGAGGGGGAAATTTTACAAGGATGTAGTGGTAGGACAAGGGGTAATGTGTTTAAACAGAAAGGGGGTAGGTTTAGATTAGATATTAGGAAGAAATTGCTTACTGTGAGGATGTGAGGCTCGGGAACACATTGCTCAGAGAAGCTGTGGATGCCCCATCCCTGGGAGTGTTCAAGGCCAGGCTGAATGGGGCTCTGAGTAACTTGCTCTAGTGGAAGGTGGCCTTGCCCATGGCAGGGGTGTTGAAACTAGAGGATCTTTAAGGTCGCTTCCAACCTAAAACATTCTATGGTCCTATGAACACCCCCAAGACTTTCCTCCCCAGGACTGCTCCTAATCCCTTTTTTGCCCAGCCCTTATTTGTGTTTGGGATTGCCCTGACCCATACAGAGAACCTTGCACAGGGCCTTGTTGAACTTCATGAGGTTTGCACAGTCTCACCTCTCAAGCCTGTTCAAGTCCCTCTCCAGGATGGAACCTCTTCCCTCCAGTGTGAGGACTGCACCACGCAGCTTGGTGTCACAGCAAAGCTGCTGAGAGTGCCCTCAATCCCACTGTCCATGCTGCCAACAAAATGTTAAATAGTGCTGGTCCCAGTCCAAACATCTTCATTATGAGGTGTTTATAGAAAGAAGACTGAACAGAAAAACATGCAAGGCAACGCTGCTGTGTATTATCACTGCAATTGAAATAGTTGTTCAGAGTATTCCCAAAGGACAAGTGCTCCAATATGGATTGCAACAGGGGGATTTTTATTTTCCCCTGCCAAGCAAGTACTCATACTGTGGGATGACAATAGAAGACAGAATAAACAAGGCTAATGCACTGGAGAAACTAAATAGAGAAAAGCTTTGGGAATTATCTGCTTTCTTGATTATCCTGCTGACCTGATTTTCTCAAAGCACTGTCTTTTTCTCCCTGTCCTTTCTTCTGATGTACAATTCCCATAGAAGAAACAGAGCTGAACCTTACACAGGCACGTATTTTTGTCTTCTAGTAAGGAAGCTGTGTGTATGTGTGCAACTTAGTGACGGATTTGAAGTGCTTAGGCCTGATCTAATGCCTTCTGGATCAACTAGTACCTTTCTTTGACTTTAATAATTTTATTTCTGGTGACAACAGTGAAACTACTTTTTTTAATAATTGATTTTTATCTCTTAGAGAACAGCCAGAGTTGAACCCTCTGGTAAAAATCCAAGGCCTACAGGAAGTCCACACTAAAATATGAATTTATTCCTTTTGCCACACACCTTTTCTTGATCATACATGTAGTCTTATAATTTATGCCCCATCACTGCTCCGATATAAATAGCATTCCTTTATTTTTTCTCACACTTGACATTTTTATTGACTCTGAACTTGTTTCATGAATAAGTAATTTTTAAAGTCTTCTACTTTCCCTTAAATAACCTTGCCTCTCTTGTGATTTCTCTGTGTATTTACATCTATCTTTTAAATTTTCCCTCGTCCTTAGTCCTCCCTTAGTCCCCCCTTCACAAATTTAATTCAAATTAAAGCCACTTTAATCTGTTCTTCGTAGCCAAAACAAGCTCCTTTAGTTGCTTCATTTCTATTACATTGATCCAGTTCTGATTAAATGGATAGCTACAGAGAAAAAACGTCAGAAATCTCCATTCCACTAATAATCATAATTAACTCTCTGCAGAACAGTAGTTTAAAAATGTTCTAGCCACAAGGCTAAGGAGAAATAAAACCAACCCAAAGCAAAGAACACCTGATCTCATTTACTTGAAAGAGTTTTATCTCAGATTCTCCCTATCCACTTGCTGTTAGGATGGGATTATTTTTGTTAGTTTACTGGCAGTGTGTTAAGCACTGCAATTTCTACCTGGGCAAGATGCCCATTGATGTTAAGGATGTTATGCCAACTTCCACTTTGCTGCAGGAACCTGAACCATAAATGCCGTGATGCTGTCATTCAGTTAGTGTACCAAACCTAATATTCTGCTCCAATTACAGTAACAGCCAGAGCTACATTTTCTTTCTCCAAGATCAGAGTATTTGTCCAGCATTTCATTGCTAATGTAGAAACCCAGGGAGTGCACTCTGGTGGTTGAGGATTGCTGCGGGCAGATCTTCAGCACATAAAGCAAAGGCAATCTTTTCCAGAATTCCAGGCACTCCTGAGTTCACCTCTTGCTACTGGCACATTGGTTTTAAATACACACTACTTGTAATAACCTCAGCCCAACCTCACAGATGTATTCAGAAGTAATGTCCACCTCTATGTTCAAAAAATATCCATTTCCAATACTTCAGTCTTCAGACTTGGCCACTGAATTTTGCTGTGAGTTATTAGCTGGTTAAGACACAAATGCTTCAGTCAAGTGGTTTATGAAATATGTCACAGAGAGCAAAATACCTTGATTCAGGCAGACCAAAACCAAAACTGGTGTGGAAACCAGGCATAAGGTATAAAGGATTTGTGGTTTAGTTTTTCTGATCCTTAATTTAGTTTCCAAAAGACTTTTTTTCAAGCTGCCAGGCTTTTGGTAATTAGCTCTTGAGGGCATCTCACAATTCAGTGTTATCCAGTGGGAAAAATGAAATAGCCATACTGCCAAAGGAGTAAATGCCTATTTATCCATAGAACATTTCTACTTAGTCAGAGAAGTCTAGCCAGTGATGTCAAAGGACAACTGAAATTGTACTTCACAGGTACAAAAAGTTTCCTGAAATTAAATCTATAGGAAGCTTACTTGTTGTTAAATACTGCATTACCTGAAATCAGATGCAATGAAATCGGTCCCTTCCTGTCTCTTTTTCTCCTTTATATCCTTATTTTCCTTTTGGGAGAGAATAGGTTGCCAGAATTCTAAATCAACAGTAAACATACAAACCGTTCTTTGCCCTTTGCTGTGCTGATGGCATATTTATCCCCCAAAGATGATGAACAGTAAATGGAATTTGAAAGCAATTAGCTTATGCTGACTTTTTTTGCTTGTTGTCTTTTTGCATTCTTGACCATTTCCCCTTCTAGAGAAGCACATGCCAGCTTATTCAGAAAGATTTGGCAATATACCTATGATCTCTTATTTGCTCCACAGAAGATGACAGTGCAAGATGTTCCTCATGCCTTTCCTACAGTGGATGTCCCAGATCATGCCCATTATACAATTGGAGTTGTCATTCTTATAGTGGGGATCACAGGAACTCTGGGTAATTTTCTGGTCTTCTATGCTTTCTGCAGGTACCTTTCTTTTGAATGTCTTTTAAAATATTCAAATATATGAACTTGAACTGTATCCTGTGCTCTGCAAACACAGTCCAGGAATACTATCAGACTACTGACAGAGTAAAATGCACCAAGAGACACTGCTGTAGGAAAATAGTGGCAACCTGGCATTTCGCTCTGACTTCTTCCCATTAACCACAGCCATAGCAAATTGTTAGCAAAATAGCAGAGAACCACCCAGATATTCCAAGCAATGGAAATGCAGCCAGAGCAGAAATGTTACAGTGAATTCTTTTCTACTGGCTGTGTCTGCACTGGACTGATGGGCTGGTTTGCACCTCTGTGTCCCACAAATCTGCTCTTAGATGTTTCCTTCCTTCTGTTTCTTACTAGTCAGTTTCTTTCTTCCCCTATTCATTAGTGGCCATGTCCCATTTTTTTTTTTTACATTTTCCAACACTTGGCCTGTTTCCTTTTAACTAAAGCCACATTCCAACTTTTATATCTGAGGGAAACTGGATCTCTGACAATAATGTCATGTGTTCACCATTCCTGTTCACTCCTCATTCCGTGTCTGATATGTCACACTGGGGCAGAGCATTGACATGATGTCCAAGTGAGTGAGCTTCTACTGTGTGATTGGTCTTTAGGCACTGATGTAATAAACCAAAGTAAGAGCAACAAATTATAGGATAATTTGGCTGTGTTAACTTAGATCACTGGAGTGTGGATGAAAGTTGTCTTGGTCTCAAGCCTATATTTATGGGGTGCATTAGGCAGTAGGTTTCAGCACATTCCTTCAGAGTAGATATCAACACTTAAGTGAGAATGACAGTGGCCTTAAGAAGAGAAAAGGTGTTGGCATGCAGATCAGATATGTGAAGACAAAGTACATGAGCCAGTTTAGCTTTTTGGCTGGTCCCATGCAGGAAATCCAGTTATGGCACTTACACTTCCACTGGAGAACACAGCTTGTCTTCATTTGAAGGTGATAAGAAGACAGAAAGGGATACTGATAGCTAAGTAATGAATACATCAGAAATTAAGAAGACATTTTAGGTGCTTACAAAGCAGCCTCAAGTTATGGTAAACCATAAGAAATCCAGCTGCCTGAAACAGAAATGTGTTCAGTAACTTTGCAGACTACATACAAATACACACAACCCGTAAGCACCTACTAATAATATATCCTTGCTCCTCAATTGACAGACAGGGGACGGTGATCCTAGTGATTGATTCTGGACCAGTGCAAAGAACCAGCATTTATTCACATATTTTTCAATTATGTCCAAGACTAAAATTGAGAAAGGAGCTAAATAGTTACACTGAGCCCCAAACTGAAGAGCTCTTGGTTGAGTTTTTATGTGTATCCTTTAAAACACTGTACTGTAATACTGTCTATAACAAAAGCAGGCAGAATACACTGAAGGCTGCTTATTGGTCTTTAAAGACAGAGTCTGGGCCAGTGAAATGAGTGTCACTGAGAAGAACTGATGTAAAACAAAGTGCTTGATGTGGCACATAGTGAGTTTGCTTAATGCCTGTATTTGGAAGTCACTGTTGATCTTATCAGCAGTGGAAAATGCGTGCCCTTCTCCTGCTTAACACAACCCAGATCCAGAAATCCATAGTGTACATCAACTTTAATTTCCTGTTAATTGTGAACATGCAGTGGCCTGGGTTAGAATGCTGGGTTAGAATATTCAAAGAACAGTGTGATTTATCCCAGTCACTGAGGTGGTTATCAAAACAATCCTGTAAAGTGTACAGGAGTATAAGGGTGTGAAACTGAGCCTTGCTTGTGGTTCCCTCATGAGGGACACAAGAAGCACTCTGCTGTAGCTTACCGTGTAGTGTTTCTTGGTATTTGTGAACTCGCAGGAACGAGTAACAGCATTGTTAACAGTGCAGCAGTGTTTAGCAACGTTTCTTCTGATCTCTGTAGGAGTAGGAGCCTTCAGACTCCAGCCAACATACTCATCATCAATCTAGCTATTAGTGACTTCCTGATGTCCATTACACAGTCTCCAGTTTTTTTCACCAACAGCCTCTACAAACACTGGATTTTTGGTGAGAAAGGTTTGTATATGTTCTTTCTAAGATTTCACTATGTATGTTCTTACCATAATGGCAGTTAATCTATCTACCCTCAGGTACTCTTGCAATATTGAGAACATTTCTCAACATTGATTCAAGGTTGACACAAACATTTCTTTGAACATTTGTGTGCAATAAATACACTGCCATCATGAGAGGAAAATTATATTCATGAGACAGATGCAAAGGCACCACTGGCAACACGAGGCACAGCACTAAACTTCTTGCCAGTGTTATTCCCCAGTCACCCCATGACTTAGTTATTGTCTGAGTCCTCTGACAAAAATGCACTGCCCCTCAGCACACCAGCTTAAAAGCCCTTCTGAATAACCTGCTCTGGAACTTGCACCTGCCAAAGTGAGGCAAGAAAGCCTGGAAAGCCTGATTTTTCACAAAAGAAATGTTAACACTTCCTGTGTAGTAAGACGATGTGGAGTGAAGGTGCTTTCATTCTTCAAATATAACTGTTGTAAGAGGAAGACTAGTCTGTGCCTCTTGAACAGATACTGACAGAGAGGAAACTCAGAGAAGTAAAATTGCTATTTTGATCTCTGATGACCAAAAGAATGTTTTCTTTTACTTCCATTAAGTGTTCATTTGCATACATGTTAAAACTAATCCAAACCACTGCTTTTAATCATTAGGTTGTTTGAACAATTAAAATCACTCATTAATGTATTCATAGTCTGAATATTTACTTCAGCTAAATTACTCATTAATATATTCATATTTGCTTCAGTTTTGCTGCCCTTGAGATATGAACAGTTCCATGATACCAAAGTAACTATATCCCATTGTTAAGCAAAATAGCTGCTTCTATGGGACCTGCAGTAAAACTGGAGTTAAATGAGATATTAATGGACTGCTGAAATGATCCCACTAGAAATATCAGAAATCAATGAGTGAAAGTATGTTAAGTATCACTGTCTCCGGCAATTGAAGCAAACAAAATCTTTGAAGTTTATCTCCATGGATGATGTAATTAGCAAGACAGACAGCAGCTTTGAAGTAGCATAATCACTGCAGGAAAACTTAAGTTTCATTACTTTACAAATTCCAGAAGACATTAGTTCATAAGAAACACAGACTTGAACTCTCCTAGAAATTAATTAGCATGGGTAGATTAATTTCACTGCTACTTCTGTCATCTTCATTGCAAGGCTGTGAGCTGTATGCCTTCTGTGGAGCTCTTTTTGGCATTACGTCTATGATCACTTTGACGGTGATTGCCTTGGACAGATATTTTGTCATCACAAAACCTCTGGCTTCTGTTGGAGTGACATCTAAGAAGAAGGCCCTGATAATCCTGGTAGGAGTTTGGCTGTACTCTTTGGCTTGGAGTCTCCCACCCTTCTTTGGATGGAGTAAGTGAAATGGGATAAAACTTTTTTGCCCTTGTAGTATTGGATTAAAGACCAGTTTAAGGTACAGAAGAGGGGTGAATTAATGGCTCCCATATGAGGCTTGAATAAAGCAATTTGAAAAAACCCCATGAAATACATAGTGAAATTGAAGGTCCCTAATCCTAAAAAAAAAAAGAATGCAGTGTGCATTACAGCATATTATATGACAGTGGCACTTTCCTTAAGCACATTATTCACTGCATAAAGAACATTAGATAAATTCATGGCCAAAATTTATGAAGAATGTGCCTGCTCGTTATCCCATGTCTATTCCATTGAACCAAATTCAACACTATAAAAATTAAATAAGTGTATTTGTGTTATTTCTGATGAATTTTCATCCCCAAAGGTGCTAAGACAGCAGTGTCAATCTAATTCTTTTTATTCACATAGAAGAGGATAACAGTCTGAGCATTTGTGCAAGTAGACCTTCAGCAAGTCTTGACTGTGTTCTGGATGGACAAATTGCAGTTGGTGTTGTCCACATTCTCTGTTCAGTCATTGGTGTTGTCACTGGCTTCCAATAAGGATGGCATTTAGTAGTAACTAAAATGCTTTTGTAAATGTGAATTTTACACTTGGAAATTGGAACATTCACACAGCACCTTGATCGTTGCAATTTGTGACAAAGAGAGTTTCTGTTATTCTTCCTCATTTAATCTGCCTCACTACCATTAAGTTTATTTCCTGTGCGTCACCAGTTTCAGCCACTGAGTTAGAATGAACTCATCATTCAAAACTGCAGCCCATCATTATGCTCCCTAATTCCAGAAGAGAATGTGTCTGCCAACTGAGGTGAGAACACAGACATGTCTGACTAGTAAAGGATGAAACAACCAACTCAAGTACTGAGTAGAATTTCAGTAGAGTTTTGTTATTGTCATATTATTGCCATTCTGGTCCCCCACAAACATGAAGCATGTTTAAGCAGGCAAACTGCAATACTGACAGAAGTAGTCTTTAGTTGAGTGAGGAGCTGTTAGAATAACAAAATGACATTATAGCCTTAGATTATAGATTTTCAGTTGAAGAAGGTGGAATAATTCCTTGCAGGGTGTTATTATCTTGTAATTAGATTGTAATAGTGCCCACAGTATGAACTCTCACACTGTAATTAGATGCATTTGAGAACATCTGGTGCAATATTTTTAAGAGCTGAGCAGAAAATATCAGCATAAACAGTTAAAATTAAAATTCCAAAGTAAAAAGACATTGCTATTGCCAATTTATTTACTTAACAGTTTGAAATAGTTCCTTTAAAGAGAATATGTTTTATTTCAGGCATATCCTTAGGTATGTATGTTTTTTTGTTTTTTTTTTACTTCTGCTCAGCTTTACTTTGTGACAAAATAATTTGGTCTACATAGTAAATCTTTCTCCTTTGCCCAGTAAATTTTTCTTACTTGTACATGCTTAGAAAAGTGGTACCTAGTGCAACTGGTTTGACTCCTTAGGAAGAAAGCAATTTGACAGGAAATGGAGATACTTAAAAACAATACAAGTCGAATCCAAGACCCAAATAAGTATTTGGAGAGATTCCCTTTGACTATGATGAGTTTTAAACAAGGTATTTTAAACTAGATATAAACAAAATATTCAAGAACTGAAGCTAAATTATTCAGTTTGCTGAAGCCTTAGACCGCTAAACATGAATACAATAGGGAAACAAAATAAATGAAAATAGAAAAGTACTTTACATGAAGAATTGTTTATCATTTTAAACTCTTTTTTCCCTTTCAGAGAATAGGACTAAATCCCATGTTATTCTGAGTATCTTCTCTAACTTCATAACATCAATAACAATCACTTCATGGTTTATGCCTTCTCCTGTCTTTCTTTCTAGGTGCTTATGTTCCTGAGGGTTTGCTGACTTCCTGTTCCTGGGACTACATGACTTTCACACCATCAGTCCGTGCCTACACCATGCTGCTTTTCTGCTTTGTCTTTTTCATTCCTTTGATTGCTATCATATACAGCTATGTCTCTATATTTGAGGCTATCAAGAAGGCCAACAAGTAAGTAGCCAACAGTCCTCAATTTTTATCCTTGTGTTTAAGTGACTGTTTCTTTTTTTAAAATAAAGAAAGAACAGAAGAAAACTGGGACATTTCTCACATTTGTTTTGTATGCACAACTGAGACAGGAAACCAAACAAAAATTCTGTCAATTGTCAACGTGGTAAGAAGTATGATTCTCAGAAGGGCCATTCCTGAATTTAGGCCAGAGCTGATCAGTATATTATCTAATGATACGGAAAAGGGTATAGAAATTAACCAACCAGAATAAATACAAAAGGGACCTCAGAAACACCTAATGACAGTGTATCAATAATTATTTCACAGAAAAATAGATGAAATTGAACTACAAATTAAAAAAAAAAGGGTGAAAGGAGAATAAAGATTTAGTAACAGGCCTCTGAAAGAAAAAGGGATTGCTTTAAAAGTAAAGGGCAGCCTGCCACTCCATGTGCCATCTGTAGGTACCAATCCTGTAGATCCCAGTGGATCTGGTCACTTAAATGAGAATTACAAAGTGACAGCAAGGTAGCAAAACTGGACCCAGGGAAGCAAAGACTCCTCTAACTGTCTTTAACTCAGCATTTTTCAATTGGCATGAATATCTGGTTTATGTGGAAATTATTTTGCTATAGTGCTATTTTCTTCACTGAAGCACATGTGGATTTTACCTTTGATTAGTGCAACAGAAGTACATTGAATTGTGAAGGATGGGTCACATACTTGCATTAACATGCAATAAAAGTGCATCAGTTTTAGCCTAAAGCAGCAGAAGAGTAATTGTTGCCCCACTTCTTTGAAGCTATTTGCTCATTTCCCTACCTTCATTTTTTGCTGTTGTATGTTTATTTTCCCTAGGTCTATTCAGACATTTGGATGCAAGCATGGAAATAAAGAGTTCCAGAAACAGTATCAGAGGATGAAAAACGAGTGGAAGATGGCCAAAATTGCACTGATTGTCATCTTGTTTTTTGTCATTTCCTGGTCACCGTACTCTGTTGTTGCTCTGGTAGCTTTTGCTGGGTAACTATAAATGTATCAGCAAAAGAATATTCGGTGAAAGCAAAAGATGTGAAATTGTAAAAGACAGATGAAAGTCAAAGCTACTTGTCAAGTTTAATGTCTGAAGCGTGTCCAAAACATTCACTGCTTAGGAATGATATTTAACAAATGCTGACATGCTGATCAACAAATGCTGATATTTAACAAATTTAACATGCTGACTGACTTTTTTCTTAGTTTGACTTTAAGAAAACTAAAAAAAAAAAAAAAAAAGAGAGAAAGAAAACAAGAATATTATTACTGGCAACATAAACAGCCATGCTGAAGATTTCTGAATGCATTCTCTGTGCTAGGATATTTGAACTATCTGAACTTTATTAAGCACCAAAATTCTAAATAAAGTACCCCAGAAATCCTAGGGGTTGATTCTCTTTTCTTTCTCTACTTCTTTAACTTACAAAAGTATATTCATTTATTTGTGTTACATCAAACTGCTGAAATTCCTTACATGTATAAGCAAGTTCAAAATTACTACATACATGCATTGGGAGCTTTTTGATGCTGGATATAAAAGATCTTAAATATAAAGCATCAAAGCATGTTCTTCATCAATTGTCAGCATTTTATACAGTAAGTTCAACAGAAGCATGACAGTATTAAAACATATAGCTTGACACCAGACTATAGTTGATACAATCCAGGCACAAGTAATGGATTGGGAATCCAGATGCCTCGGCTCTATGTGATTATTTCTTCCACCTTAAGATGTGAATTTTCCTGTGTTTCTGTTTAGCCTCTCTAAAATGTGTGTGACTATCTGCTCTAGGAAGCTTTGTCACCTGCAAAACCTCAAGTGGAAGATTATTCCCATGAGAGTACAAAACACTTCTCTTTGAATTTTTCAAGTTAGAAATAAAAAGTAGGTGTTCCTAAAATTGACACAGTCCAAATTTACTTATGAAGGAGCATTTTGGGAGACAAGTGTGATTTTTGTTACACACGCAAGGAAGAGGCCACTGCGGGGCCTTGTCTCAAACGCAGCTTAGGAAGGCAGTTTCCTAAACACAGACTTCTAAAACCTTAGGTTTAAGAAGAAAAAATACTGGGGGAAGTGGATTCCCTCCCTGTGTATGCAGAGGGGTAATTCCAAGCCGCAAGGAACATTTTCTCCATGAAGGTAAACATGTTCCTCACTCCCAAAGACGAATCCTTCACGTGTCCTAGTGCCCCATTTCCTGTCGAAGGGGAACTCAGGTACTGGACATCCACCACTGGTGACATGTGACCAGTGAGACACAGAGGAGGAGTAAGGATACACAGAAATGCAGCACAGCTAGCTTGCAGCACTGTAAGAGACCTAAAAGAAAATCAGTTAGGGGATACTCTAAGTTGACCACTTTAGCTACATAGAACTGTTGGGCTGTCAAGTAGGATTCAGCATCTGCCTTAGGAGGATCAAGTACCTGCTGAACTTGACTTCTGCTCCATGTCTCACACTCCCAAAAATCTGAATAAATGGACAATTTTATAACTCTGCAGTATCTTACAAATGAGCATTTTCAAATTTTGCTTATGAAGATATCTTGGGAGTAAAATAGCTTCATTCAGGTTTTTTCCATTTCTGAACTGTCTTTTAGGCAGTCCTTCAGGGATTTTTCAGAGATTAATAGACCAAGCCTGGATGTCTTCTGTGAAATTTTATTGCAATCAACTCAGATAAAATCACTGCATGCAACACATGGGAGGCAGACATGGAGTCTGTGGCTATAGACTTGGACAAGACAACTCATCTGACAGAGCAACAACATACGAAAAAGGAAGGAAGAACCTTAATTCCTTTAGAAAATAGTGTGCTAGCACGCAGTCATACTCACTAATATTGTTGGTCTACAGGCTGCATTTTCTGGGAATTACTAGCTTAAACACGAGAATGATTAGCTTAAACACAAGGCTTTGCCATTGTTTGTTTCTGTTAGCTGAACTCTCCATCAACCTTACCAAAGCACTGTCTCAGCTCAGGGTCAAAAACTCCATTCCAGTAAGGTCACACTGTTGTGTGTTATCCAGAATCTGTGAAGATTTATATCTCTAATCAATGCTTTTAAGGTATGATCAGGAGAAACCATGTTAAAAATTGCACATGGAAAAGATCTTTATCAAAGAAAAGCCTTAGAGGTGAAATGGCATCTCAACGTTCAGGCAGCTGACAAAATGGTTCCCGCATTGCAATTGGCAAACCATTTCCACCTCATCACAGAGCATAAATATTCCCACAGTATGATGAAAAACTTCCTCACCAGGATGGCGAAGCCTTCTTAAAGGCTGACATTGTTCCTAGGCAAAACAACATGGTAATTACCACCATCCTGAGTCATATTAGTGAAGTGCTGCAAGAGAAGCCCCAAGAAAACCATATTTCTCAGAAATGCAGTTTGACTGATGTTGATCTTTGCAGGCAAAGGATGTAGAATTTGTTCTCTCACTGTTTTGGTACAGAACTCCCCTTTTACTCTCTCTACAGCCTTAAGAAAGCCATTGTCTTGCCAATGTATAACTGCATAGACAATGCAGAACTCCATAGTAAATATATTATGTGTTTGCATTACTCTAGGTATTCCCATGTCCTAACACCCTTCATGCACTCCATACCAGCTGTGATTGCCAAAGCTTCTGTCATCCATAACCCCATCATTTATGCCATCACTCATCCCAAATACAGGTAAGTTCACTCTATTAAACAAGCTATGTTTAATATAGCAAAGAAAATCTGAGAGCAACTTTGTCACTTTTAAGTCTAGTACCTGAACTCTCCTTCACCTGCTCATTTTAACTCTGTAGGACAGCCTTTTTCTCCCCAGGAACACTTCTCAATGCCATAGAAATGTCAGTGGAATTTGTACTTGGAACAAACTACTAAACAGATGGTAGTTAGAGATGTTTATGGATACTGATCCTTATTTACCTATTGCATGATAAAAGATGGAAACCTTTCCATCTCAAAGGAAAGCACCATAAATTTTTAACTGTCTTCATGAGAGAGGCAGATATTGGGCAGTGTTGCAAATAGCACTTTGTTACATTAACCAGGCCAGTGAGAGAGGCAATGCAGAAAGCCAAACCACCTCTTCCCTATTTTGTGCATCCTCCTCATGTTTCTTGAGGCTTTCATATTTCAGATAGTATTTCCTCTGACAGGTAACATGGAGGGTTGCAATCATTCCAAGTTCAGATGCAGGCAGTGAGGTTTGATGGATGGCAGCAAAGCCACAAATAGGCTGTTGTTTCACCACTTACAAAGACCTACTGAGGAACTGGATAGAGAAGAGGTGGGCAGGAACATCTACGTGGGGAAGGCTGGCAGGAAGAAGAAAGCTAGGCCAGAGTTTCCTAATGCTGCATATGAGCAAAGTAATACAGTAATATAAATGCACATTCTGTACAACTCCACAGATAGCCAGCAAACAGATGTGTAAGAGGAGCTAGAATAGCTGCTGAGGGGAAGATTAAAGTAATTCATTATGTAGTACTTCTGCGAGGTTCAGTTTAAAGGGAGAGAATTTTATTTTTGCCCTGATTAGGCTGAAAGCAGATAAAACATTGTTTTAATAGCTCCCTTCAGTTCCAAGAGTTATATTTTAATGCCCTTACCTCTGCCAAGCAATAAATTTGAGTTCTGCAGAACACTGTGAATAAGTGATCTTGCAGGGTGATTGTATATGAGATATCTGATATCTGGAAAACTCTTCTTGTACACAGTAATTTTCCAGTCCATGCAGCATTAGTTCATCTCTCTGAATAAATGCATTGTTTTGATGATTGAATTTTTGTGCTAACAGAAAAAAATCTGACTGGTTCTCCCTCTTATCCATTAGAAGAGCCATTGCAACACATGTTCCTTGCCTTGGACCCCTACTGAGAATTTCTCCTAAAGACTCACGGTCTTTCAGCAGTTACCACTCCTCCAGACAAGTGACCATAACCAGCCAGTCTTCTGAGATAAGTGGGCTGCAGAAAGGAAAAAGGAGACTGTCTTCTGACAGTGAATCAGTAAGGGAGACACTTCCCATACACCCATTTTTAATTGCAAAGTAATTCATTTTCATATAGAGTCCTTCCAAATGGTAGATTCTTTAGACTAAATGCATTATGGTGCTCGTTACAAAAGCTCCAGAGAAAGTGGAGGGACAAAGCGAAATTAAAGGCAGAAGGCTGAAGTGTAAAAGCAGAATGTAGATCATTTTCTTCTTGATGGTTGGCGACACTGAAGGAAGAGTGGAAGGATGGAACAACAGGAATTTTAGAAAGTAAAGGAGGATAGAGTCAGAGCTCCGTTGAAAGTCTGGTCATACTTACAGGCTGTGTTTGTCTGACCACAGATTTGCAGTATGGACACAGAAAATAAGAAAACTGTTAATCACTAAATAGTTCTCTAGTGAAAGCAAGATTGTAATGAAATAGATAATGCTTTCTGAAAGTGGGATGTATTTGGAAACATATTAATCATCAGATTTAGACAAATCACTAAATCCATTACAGAATCTTTCTCACAGAATACCCCAACAGCTTGCTGCTGACAGTCTAAGGGGAGACAAATGTTTTGCACAGCAGCTGAAAATAGGGCAAGTATTTGGCATCCAAGCTCTCTCCTGTAACTCAAAGTTGTATTATTAACTAAATAAGCATATTAGTTAGTTCATTGTAATTATTTTAAACAAAATTTCCAAATAACTGAAAAGACAAAATTTTCTTGGAAATTCTTTTTCACAGTCAGGATAAAAATTGTATCTAATCCAGCCAAGCACTGAATTCTGACAGTTGTTTTTAACAGTGACATTTCAATTTCTTTGCCCTCTCTGTTCTTTTGACTTCTCAGTCCAATCAAAATGAAATTCTTCTGGCTGGTAGCCTCCAGTCAGGTGGAAGGTTTTAAAACTGGTTAATAGAAAAGGAACATTTTTATATTACATCTCTTACACTGCGAATCTTGATTCGTAAAAAACAACACACTCCCTCAGTAACACGGTTTTGTTTTCCCATTAATTGGAACAAAGTTTATAAATCCAGGACTCCTTCCTGAAACAAAATATTTCTAAAGCACTGATTCTGCAGTCCTGAGACATTTCCTTCTATTTATTTCTGCTTCCACCCAAGCCACTTTGGAAACTTTGGCCCTAGTTCCTCCAAACACCTGTGGTTTCCTAAGTGGGTAGTACCGGGGAAACACTATCTCCCTGGAACTAGGAGATGCATCGGAGAAGTTTCAACAATAGATTGTAATGAAACACTATTTTCTTTCAAATTTTGCAGTGCATCCTGTGGAGGAAAAAAAAAGTAAGCCAAAATTTACACACAACAGATTTGACAGTTTTGTTTGTACTTCTTATAAGCAAACATTTTATGAAGTTATATATGACAGAACTTTTGTTAAATGTCTTTTATACAATGCCTGTCTCTTTTACAATTTCTGTCAAGGTAAAACTGGGGCAAATTGGATGAAAGTCTAAGCGACCTAGAGTGAATGTTTTTGCTGTATTAATTTTAGGGCTGTACTGAAACAGAAACTGACACTCCCAGTATGTTCTCCAGACTTGCCAGAAGACAAATTTCCTACGAAATGGATGAAGACACAACTCAGACTAGTGACATAAGAGCCAAACTGACAAGCCAGGATCCTGGGAATTGTGAGAAGGTAATAGACTGTGCAATACCTAAATTCTCTGACAACTGGCAAGTTAACAAATCTGCACATTGTACCATAATTAATCATGAAGCTTCCTGCCAAGAAGATGCAGATAACCTATGAGTTAACACAATGAGTAATGACTTAGAGGCTGTAAAAGGTCATCAGCTTTTTATTCCCACCCTGGTTCATTATTCAGCTGTCTTCACTGCATTTCTGCTGCTGTTTTAGAGAACTTAGTGTCTGAATGGAGAGTTGTCTTGTGTTTGGTTTTAAGTGTGTATTTAGTAATATTTGTCTTTCACTGTCCAAATTACTTGGTCGATCTTTCTGTTATCTCACCATTTGCTACCAAATGAACACATGTGGTAAGATGAAAAAAACAAGGCTATCTTTAACTTATCACTGCTTTTCAGTCAGTCCTCTGCTCTCCTCTTTCTTTCCCCTGTGCATTTTGCGTGTCAGATAGTATGACATACCTATATGCCATTTATGCCTTTCTTATCTGTGTTCATTTTTCAGACAGCTGTAGATGCTGATGACATATTGATGGTGGAACTGAATGTCACAGAGTACATGGCTACACCTACTGTAAGAACCATTATTTTAATATTTGGCAACAAAAACTAAGGACAATCCCAGTCCCTGAGCACAAATTAAGTTGTTTTTGAGATGCAAAAATGACAGAATATTCCCAGCACAATGCAGAAAACATGACCATTGCTGAAACTAAGCGGAAGGAGAACATAGGTCCTACAGAATTCTTCTGAAGTCCAACTTCTTCAAGGAACCTGAATATTTTCTTGAATTAAGTAAATTCTCTGATGAGGTCTGTGATTTCCTTAGTGGAGCACGGAAGCATTAATTTTGTGCCATCTTTATATTAATGATGTATATGCTAAGCTGAGACAGCCATTCTGATGGCTGTACCTATGAGACAGCCTTAGTCCTGTGGCATGTACTGCTGTACAAAGCAATGTTATTAACTATTTAATGTTCTCTCTTTTGGGTTGCAGCAAACATCTAAAACATGCAGCTTGGAGGAAATCAAGGTCAGTTTTTGAAACATGCCATGTCACCTATTCAGTAAGATGTTGTGGTAGTGTCTGTTTCTTCTTCATCTAACACAGCTACAGTATATGGGTAAAAATATTTGACATCTCTCACAAGTAATTCAACTTGCCTTAATTCTCAGCAGACATGGAAATAAAAGCAAAAAATCAACAGGTGAAAACAAGGCAGTTTTATCTTTGCAGCACTAACCCCAATGTAATACAACCAGCTTAATTGTCTCTTTATTGTTAGCAATGATTCTTATGGGCTATTGTGAGCCTCATCCTAACTGTTTTTTGGTCCTGTGCAAGTGACAGCTAACATGACTTGTCAAAAAATGCTAATTAATCTTTCCCTCAATTTTTACCTCATTATGTAGCTTGCTTCCCCCTTCAAACTATCCATGCTGTTAAAGCTACATTTTACATTACCTCTTGCCCAATGACCCTAAGCAGTCTCACTTTCTGAAGAAACTCCTTACCTGATTGAATTCATAGGCTGTCTGAGCATACTCACAGTATTTCTGTTCATAGTCAAATGTGCTGTCATTAGCCTGGTCTTTCTTCAAAGTAGACCAGCTCTTAATTAGCAAATGCAAAGTCTTTAATGCTTTAGTACATTAAATTTTTTAACAGGTGGGGTTTTTTTCCATAAGTTATTAATGAAATATTTTTAAAAAATATTCAGATCTGCTTTTCCCTCCATCATTTAAGTTTGCTTTTGAGTCAGCCATTGGGAGCATCAAAATGCTTATCTAAATATATGCCACCTTTTTATAGATGATTCAATGTGATCTCCTTGTAGATGTTTGTGTTGTCCATTTCTTGTAAATCCTTTTATCTCTTAGAAAGGTGAGAGCCTGAACAGTATTGGACAAAGAAAAGGAGAGTCTCACCACGGATCATCTTCAGCCCAGATACCCAGTATTACAATAACATGCAGCAGTGTCCAAGGAGTAGAGGTGCCTTCTAGATACAACTCTGGTTTCCTGTACCCTAAGTCCAACAGTCACAAGCAGAACAAGAATTCCAGCAGTTAAGTGAGTGGTGCAAGCCAGAATATTGCCTTAGCCAACAGCTCTGGAATGGCTGTGGACTGGCTGAATCCAGAATAACTTCCTAGATTGGCCTGAAATGCTCCTACAAAGACACAGCACAAGACAAGCAAGGATAAAAAAATGAGGAGTGACCTTTTCAGCATCAGAACTCTCTGCAGTGGATCACATCTTGATCTGAGTCACACTGTAATTTTAATATTTCTTCTTTATGCAGTTGATGAAAAAATTTCTTTTATTTGGATTTTACTCTGCTCATGTATATTCCCACCACTATACAGACCTTACCTAGAAGCCTCCTAGGATTAACCTGAGAGGGAAGGGAAGTATGATTTCAAAACTGGCTTTGTTCACTTAGTGTATTAACTTCAAAGCTATTACAGAGCTAAAGCTCAGAAATTTGGGGGGAAATGTACCTTACTTCCTGAAGGTGGTTTCTTCATTATTGTGAAGTTTCTCAAACAAATGTAAACTTAAATACACAGTCGGTGCTCCCTTCTCTCATTATTGACACATTTTTCCCCATTTTCTTCTACAATCCAATGAAAGGCAATGCACTTCAGCAGTAATTTGAAGCCTCAGATCTTTGTTTTAATTTCTGAGACCAGAGAAAGAGAAAGGAGTAACACTTGAGGACAAAGCTATGATCCTTTCCATACTTAGCTTCTTTTCCAACAGTGGCTTAAGAGACGATTTCAACCCATTCTCAGCTAACTTCCCAGAGATACAGGAGATTATTATGAAACATCTTCTGACTTTCCTTTAGCAGGTTTCATGAGCAGAATGCAGAATAGAAAGCTATGTTTGTACTGAAATGTCTTTTGGGTAAGTCAATACATCTGCTTTCTGATACTTCAAAGTTGTTTACCCTTTGATGTGCTTTTCTAAGGTAAATATTAGGAGGAGAAGGTTTAGTTCCCAAAAAATAGTTGTTCTAGAGATGTATGGAATCCACATCATCCCCACTTTGGCATTTTCGTTTTTGCCTTCTCTAAAACAGCAGCATTTGTATAGCTGAGGGTTTTCTTCCGCAGTGACTTAATCCATGAGATTGTATTTCTTTCCCCTGAAAGGGAAGGGAAAGAGTTCTATCAATAGTGATTTTCAGCTTTTTCCTGGTGTCTCTTCTAGTGCATAAGAAGAAATGGACAAAATTAATTTGCAATTCGTATCAGCCTATGCCACAAGAATTATGAGGTATAGTCAGTCCAAAGTGGGGCTGAGCCCAAAAGAACAGGGCACAAAGAGCAATTGAAACAGTTCCCCATGGGCCCTCCAGCAGTTCTCCCTTTACTTGCAATAATGGAGGGAACCCAGCAAGATATTTTGTCCTAAGTAAATAAATTCTTCCCTATGTCACAACAGAAAAAGACATAAAATCAATAAAAATGCAATGAGCTTATTACTTTGAGGGGAAAAATCAGTGGGTTCCAGAAGGTCTGGAGCATTGTTTTGTAGTAAAATTCTGGAAACTTAGGTCAAACTGAGGTTTATTAAAGGGAGGGTCATTAAAAATAAAAATGAAGTGATAATGACTTCTGCAGCAGACAAATGCTAGTATCATGAAAAATGTGAGGCTTTCAGGCTGGTAATAAACTGCCAAAAGAAACACACTGTTCAAAATCCACGGTGTTTTTATGTAAATGAAATCATAGGCATTAGAGATGGAAAGGAGCTATTACAGTCTCTCCCTTCACCTATCACAACAGGATATTGTCTCCCAGCAGAGGACAATATTAAACTGATAATATGTACAGCTAGCAATAAAGAGAAAGAAGAGAGAAAACATCTTCAAACAGAAAGCATGTTCAAAGATATTCCTCAAGTCTAAGGAGTTCTATTATGATTTATTGCTTGGGGTTTTAAAATATTTAAAAGCATGAAACATGTAATTCTTTCTTTGTCATGAAGGCCATTGACACTAGTAAAAAGATGGGAAGAAACATTAGCAAATGCTACCTGTTTCATATGTGTCACAAAAGACTGAACCTGTCAAGAAAATAGGTCTAACTCACATGTGTTGTTTGATGTGTTAACAAGGAGTGTATGATATGTGTCACTAATAGCTAGATCCTTTGCTCCAGTCATGATTTTGTTCCAAGCAGTATTCTTCAAGACTACTCTGCACTCTTTTGCATTCCTTTCCACTTTGAGAGGGTATAAAAAGAATACTTCCATGGCTAGAAGAGCTTTACGAATCCACAGCATGTTGTTCTCTGTATCCTTCAACTCCAACATGTATTAGAGATTAGTTTGTATCTATAAAAAGAACTACAGCTGTTCATGCTCATCTACTTACAAGAGACTTGTAAAGCATATATTAATTAGGGAGAATTTGTTTGTGAGCACTTCAAAACCCTTGTGTGTACTCTCTGTGTAGCTAACAGCTTTGCCTTCCTTCACCTCTGCTGTGTCTATAAAAATCATACAGGGGAAAGCCTACAAAATTAATCTCATCTGAATATCTCTACAAGTGGTTCACACTGTAACCCCTGCGGCATTTGGAATAAATCATTATTAGTTCATATTTCATCTCATCCTAGCAGATTTATTTGTGTCCTGTATCCTCTACTTGGCAGCCATTCTCTTGGTTTTGCTGTCTCTTTACACCCTTCAACACAGATGACTTATTGGATTAAAATAATTTAGGACTGAGATGATTCACGTTTCACTTAAAGTCAACTGTGCAGGCTGTTCTGCAGAGACCGCCTGTAGTTTACCATGCACTTGGACATGTTCCAGTGACTTGAAGTGTGACAGGAATAGGGCAAATCTGAGACACTTCCCTTTGGCCTTTTGTATTCCAGCAGCTGTTCACAGAGCAGGCTGCTGGCAAAGCAATGGCAAGCAGTGCTGGGAGTTAACACACAAGGTCTGCCCCTTCACAGGGGCACAAACTCGGGCTTGGGTCACCAGTGAAAATGTTTGGTCTGATCATTCAAGCAATTCTGCAAAACTGCTGAGCAATTGGTCACTACTGCTGGACATGCAAAGGAGGTGCCAAGAGCCAGTGTAATGAACAGCTGCTGCAAGCCAAGACTGAAGGACTGCATAAGGCAGCAGCCACACGTTGCCGATCTCTCCAGTTTTCACATACAACCAGGGTCTTACTCCCTGTGTTTCCCAGGTTACATTCACATTTCATAGTTTTGGCAACTTTTTTACACCCACCACTGAACTAAAAAGTGTCATCATAGAATGTGACATTGAATATCGACAGTTCACACATACTCAAGTAAGACAGAACAGCAAACAGTATTTTCCTTAAAGTCATGTGCAAAACCCACAGCAAGTTTGACATTCAGAAGTAAAGACACCTCCAATGCTTTTCTGGGTGTTTTTAGAGCTCTAGAGTGTAACATGGGTAAGTCACCATTCCCACGTGTGCCCGTTTTCCTCAGGGTGGTTGGTGCCATTTTCTCCTCAGGCCACCCCAAGAAGTGCTGCCATGTCCCTTCATCCTCTGACCCTTCAGCACTGCCAGCTCAGTAACTCTGGCAGGGCACCTGTCTCTGCTGCTGAAACCACTGCTGAGGGACGGCCCTTATCTGCAAGGCAGCGTTAGTATCAGACAGTGGCATTTCAGTGGCTGGTAACAAGTGTCTCTGTTCAAGCACTTGTGTTTGTAGCCTTGCAGTTGCTAATGTCATAGGAATGTTATAAATAGGTTTATATAAAAGCAGTCTTAAAACAAATAAATTATTATTAGTGTCATTCCTAGCACCTTTAGACATGGGCCACAATCCTATACACTAAATGATTACTGTACCTCCCTTACCCCCTTGAATTTATAACCTAAATGCTCATTTTCAAATTTACGCAAACTTCACAGTGGACTAGATTTACAAGCTGTCCTATTTACTTCCCTTCTAAGGAGAACAGACAGAGTAGATCATCAGTGTAAGCTTAATAAAGGCAGAAGAGTTTCTCCACAGCAAATCCAGCCTTAACAGTCTGATACAAAACAGTTATAAAAATTTTTTTTGTGTTTTGTAGGAGAGCACTTATTTTAGTTACAGCAGTTCTGGCAGCAGCAGGGCTCTGCTGGAGACACAGCACAGGAATTCTATTATACCCAGCTTGCAGAGTAAAGCAAATGCTGCAAGAGTCACATCTGTGTAGGAAAATCCTCACTCACTGAATACAGAGATGTCAAAATCACATGATATTAGACTACAAAGCTGGACTCATGGTGGTTGGTTCACCTCTTACCCTACAAACACTTTTGGCAATTAAATTGGCTCTCAAAATTAAGATTCAGCAGAAACTGGGGGTAAATAGTAGGACTACCCCAGTGGCTGTGAAAAAATGGGAAGGGATTCACCCCTCTTCAGAGTGAACTTTTCTTCCCTACCCTTCTGTTTAGTTTTTTGTTGGCTTGGGGTTTTTTTGGGGTTTGTTTGTTTGTTTTTGTTTGGTTTGGGGTTTTTTCTTTTTTAAACTTACGCAAATACCTGTATTTATGTAGATTTAGTACCAAAGATATTTTCAATCACCTTCAGGAAAATGTTAATCAACCCTTGCAAAGGAGGCTTTATGTGGGAGAACCTTTTTAAGATCCCCTTCCATTTGGGTTACTGCAATCCATACTCAGTCATAATCCACCAGATCTATGACTCAGAAGCACAGCAAAAATGGCCTAAGTAGGTCTTCTGATGCTGACTGTAACTTGGAGGATAGGTAGAATGTGTAACTTTACCAGGCTTGAGTCAAGCCTTAGGTATGGTGTAGAGCAGAGAGAGCTGCAGCTCTGGTTAAGCAGTGCCACTGCACAGACATAACCTAAGAATAAAGCTCATCATGCACATAAAAAATTAAACATGATACCTATGCAAATAACTTCCTAAGGGGAATTTTTGTGAGGCATGTTTTACCCACAATGTAGAAGTAAAGCCATCGCTCATTTCACTGTGACTTCCACAAGTGTACAAGAAGAGGGTTTGGAAAGAGACAAAAATCTGAGACTACATCATTGAGGATGAGGTCTCCAATGTAAAGCATGAGGTCTCCAATGTAACATTCCATTTCCTGAATGGACTGTGGGACACTTATGGGCATACTTAAAATTGCTACAATGTTTTCCACTGACTGGAGAAGTAGAAAGCAGAATCTATACCCTTCCACATAGTGCCATGCCTGAAAGCTTACAAAGAAAGTGAATGTACCTCTAATGTAACAGCATTTCCTTCAAAAGCCGCAGTACTTCAAAAAATGTATTACACATACCCAGATGCACCCTTTACTGTGAAACTGGTAGAACTGCTTTCTTATTAAGTTTTTCAGATCCTGAAAGTTAATCATATGCATAAATATTTACACAACCCCTCAGGACACTCAAGTGAAATGAAGGAGTCAAGGGTATGTTAGGTCAGTACTAAAAGTTATTGAATTTTAAAAATATTTTTCCAGACTAGTATTTGCTGCTAACTCCATGGAAATTTACATTAATATTTTTTCTAAATTTTAGACTCTTTAAAGCCAAGGTTAATACTGATAGGTGAGCTGAGTTGCAAATTTGATTTGACGTGGAAAGCAGCAAGCAGTTTGGTACAGCAAACCCTTACCAAGAGGAGGAATGACAGCCCTGAAAAAATGAATAAAAGTTTGAATCAGAAGTTCAAGATTCTATTTTTTCATTTTTCCATGTTGTTGGTGTGACCTTGGGAAAATTACCTAATCTCATATCTCAGTATTTCTGCCTGTGAAATAGAGATAATATGCTCTTCATCATCATGTGGCTACTCTCAACTAGCTTTTACAGTTTGTTCCAAGATTCACAACTGGAAATAATTTTTTTTCATTTCTTTTATTCCCATTTTCTTCCTTTACTGTACTGTTATCAAAACATCTAAACTACACTGTTACATATGAAAGACAGAGATCGTTACTGAAGGGGATAAGGGGTGCATAGTCATTCTTTTTCTCAACAGAAATAATTTACAGACACCCAACACACAGACTTCAGTTATTGTTTACAGGTAACATGAATGAAGTAGAATCAGGCATTTTATTGCTAAGTCGTAACTAAGAAAAGTTTGTAGCATGCAATTGTGTACATGTTTTTGATCAAAAGCCCTACATGAAATATGTATGTTTTTCCCTTGAAGCAAGCAAAGAGGTGGTAGAATCATTCTTAGGGTTTTCTGCTCTATTAGTAGGGCAGAAATTGTCCATGGAAGAAGGGAATTCTTGACCAGCAGTGTCATCCAGGAAACAAGGGCAAAATAAACAGCATGAAGCACTACAAAATCAAATTTACAAAATTTCCACAAACTTCCCTGACTATTGCCTAGAATGAAAATTAGAGAATACTGTATAGTTTAGCCTGCTCTGAACATCAGATAGTTATTTCTGCCCTATCCAGACATGAGCTACGCTTTCAGGACCAACTTCTTTCATGCACAAAAGAGCTCCATTAATATCAAAGGATTTAAAATAAGGCAATTCATCAAAGCTTGAACTCGCAAGAACTGTTAAGAACATAGTAAGGCTCAGCCATGAAAGGAAGGAAAGAAGGCAAGAATAAGACTATACTCTTAAAAGCTTATAGAAGAATTTCTAGTGGCTGGAGCACGTGGCTGTTATCACAGCGTGCCAGATTCTCCAAGGTAACTGTCCAGTGCTGACCTGTGACTTCGAGGAAACCAGTCCTCATCAGAGTCCCAGCAGTACTAACAGACATTAGACTGACTGGTCATAGTTGTAAACACATAACCATAGAATAGAACATATGACAGTGTTTTCATAATACCTCTTCCCTTATTTGTCTATATTAGATATGCTATGCAAGTTCACCTTTAAAAAGAAGGAAAGCAAGACAGAAAGCTTTAAAAACAAACTAAGAAAAATTGGTTTTCTCTTTTTTTTGAAAAAAAGTTTCAGATCTGAACATACAAGTTCTTTCCCAGTGTGACTGTTCACCTTCATCCTGTTGTGCAGGCTGCAGAAGTCCTGCTCAGCTCAGTCCACATCGCTTAGAGATTCTTCTCATTTTCCCTACTTCCAGCAATGAGGAGCCAGTCAACTCTTCTCTAGTTAACCCACAGGGTTAGAGGGAAGGCCCTTGCTTACCCTTTGCATGAAGCTGCTAAGAAATAGCTGTTTCTCACCTCACTTCCCTTTCAAACCCCAATCTCTTGATCAGGACTCAGCCCCCTTCTACATGGCAGGTCCTGCAGTCGAGCATTACTTGACACTTATCCCATGGACAGTCCTGCTTTCAAGCCCTCCTAGCAGTATCACCATCTTCTTCTAGTTTTCAGTAGTTCCCACTTCTAGTACCCCCTTCCAAGCAGTCCCAATACCCTCAGGTGGCAAAACCAGCATTAATTAAACACAGCTCCCTCCTGGCTTTTAAAGAAACTATTTATGGTTCCACCTTAACATGTAAACAGATGGAGTCTGGGCTTATAATAACCCTCCAACTGTGATTTAAAAATATGAATCCTTTTGGTGCTGCTGTCCTCAGTGGAAGCCTCTGAGTAACAGAAGCACATGGCAGAACCCTTAATGTGCATTGATAGATCTTACTCGAAGTGCTCTTTTCCAGATGCACTTGTTAAAACTCACTTTCTGCTGCTGCTCAGTGAAGTAAGAAGAGAACTTAATATGATGAAGGACAGAGTTGGGGTAGTAGCATCAGGCAGCTTGGTGGTTCATCACATTCACTGCATGGATTCTTTTTGAAAATCATTCCTCTGAAAAAGAAAAAGCCACACCAGTCTTTCACATTCAGGATCACTATGTTCAGTTAGATGAGAAGTATGTTTCACACAGAAAGAGCTGCTCTCTTTAGGCACTGTAGATACCATTTTTTTTCACCTGAAGGAATTAACATCATGTAAATTCCATGAAATGTGATGTGAAACTCCATTTCAATAAATCACACCCACTTTAATTCTTGTTTTACCCCAAACTGTCATGGTGGAGTATGACCAAAGGCAAAGGAAGCAAGTAAGAAAACACAACTCAGGATACTCATTAGCACTGCATCAAAATAAACTGACTGCAAATAAAGTAGGGAATCCAAAAATGTTGGAAAACAGTAACTTCATATGAAACAGACATCTTTTTCTGTTTGTGGGCCAGAAAAGGGACTCAGAGCTACCATCTTGTGTCAGATTTCTCCTTGGTCCTTTCACTGAATCCTTGATTTTCCTCACATGCAGGAGCCAGACCATAATGATTCCAGAGACAGGGCTAAGGAGGCCACAGCATGTGTTACAGAGCTGCACCTTGCAGCTTCCCTTCATTGTGCTGTTTCCTGAAATAGAAAGAGTCCCATCACAGCTGAACCTGCTCCATTTTCACTGGGTCACAGTACAAAGACAACTGCTTATTACAGCAGTTCATGAACATGGCAACAGTGGGAGCTGCCTGAGTTCCAGCTTTCAAAAATAAAATTACTGCAGGAGTTTTCAGAATAACACAGCTGACTGGCCATCATCACTGGAAGCCATTTCTTGGCAACCCAGAATTTGGCATTTAAGATCAGGGCATTTCTTTAGCCAAAAGACAGTCAAGGCCAGATGTCTTACCAGAACAGCCACACAAGTAGGAATGGCATGATAACAGTAAAAACTTACAGCAAAAGGATTCAGAGAATTCAGCCATACAAGGTGGATCCTGATGGAAACTGGGTTTCTCATCCACTACTTAAGGGGAATTCTCTAAACAGAGAATCATAGTAATTAAACAACTTTATGGGAATCATAAATCAGTTCTGAATTTTTCAGTTAAAAACCAAAAAGTCCAGAGGCAGTAAAGCAACATCCCCTACTAAGCACTTTGTGTCTTTGTGACCACTTGCTTAAGATTTTCACAATACTAGTATTTATTCTCCAGTTTTGCATCTCTCAGGATTGGAGACAGAGATTTGAAAAAGGATTCTGGTAGTCCAAAGGACATTCAATTGAACTTCAGCAACTGAAAATCTTTGGAAGTCCCAAATGCAACACTCACAACTATTACATATAGAGTGCAAGTTACACCAAATCACACTCAAAATGTTGGTTGATCTGACAAGTCAACAGGACCCCACAATGTTTCTGTTTCAACATGTGACTAACTTGCAGGCACTTGTCCTTCTCTGCTTCCTCCTTCCAAGAGCTAGTGGCTTGGTTCCAGCAGAACTATTTGACTTCAGTAAAATTTGAGTGTTACTAGTTTACTTGATCTCAACTTGAAAGAGCTCATAAGAAGAAAAAAGCTCATCACTGAAACTTTTATTCGGTTCTCTCTACAACTCATATCCAACATGTAAAGGAAAGGGCTGAGGAACAAAATAACAAAAATGGAATAAAGAATAAGACATTCCTGTTGACTTGTCTAGGACCTCTATTCTTGTTAACTCATGCACTGTTTTAAACAATGGGGGAATTGAAACAGGTTACTTATACAATAGGATCCTGAATTTGTATCCCACTTGTCCTCCCCTAGCCCTCTGAAACTCAGTTGGGAAGCTTGGCCTAAACAAACCTTGAATTACTGAAACTGACAATAAAGCTACAAAAGAAATTGATTTATTTTACTTACTGTGATTGTACAGATGTGGTCTAGAACATTTTTTTGACATGGTATGCCTTTCTTTACTAGTCCTTCATTCTGCTTACTGCATGAAAACATTGTGCCAGGACGGAGCTGATTGCTCAGTTACCTTCTAGTGAGCTGTAAATTTAGCACCTGACCATCAAGATCTTTCTTCAAGGTTGGGCACCGAGGTGCTACCCTTTGAAGAAAAACACATACCAGCACTCAGGCTCCAGCAGCAGCTAAGTTAAACTTAGCTCACGGTTTCCTCAGCAAAGTTTATCCCAGTCTTCAGATGTCCCAATGAAAACTGCTTTAATAAATCAATGGGCTCAACTGAATAAATCATCAGATCAAGGCACCAAGTAACCAAAATGAACAAGACTGGTACACAGCTTTGTGGTAAATATCAAAGGTAGTCAGTTCTGAGTCAGAGTATGGCATTAACTCCTTCTGTGAGTTGGGCAATTCAATTTAGTGCTGTACCCAAGATTATCTGTAAAAGGCCATATCATTTACTCTTGGGAGTGCTGCACAGCACATTCAGGAAGGTTTTGCATACTCAAACACAAGATTAACAGTGCCTGTTGTAAGAAAGATGCAGTGATGGGTTATTCAATCTTCAGTGGAGAGATGAAGAGAGATACCATGGGAAACAAGTGGGAAGAGATTCACCTTTCCCTTTATACAAAGAGCCTGCATTTACAACTGAATATTCACAGTTAAACACTGAGTTAGAATTAAGAGGCCAACATTTATTTAGCCAAACTAACTGAAAATATTAATTTTCAAGAGAATTCCAGCTTTTCTTTTATCTAAAATCAGTGCACAAGGTTTTTGTGCTGACATTTTGGGGCCAGATTAGGCCAAATTTATCATGAAAGTGGCAAGGGTTATAAGTCAAGCAGCATTTCTGGGGTTCATGCTGCTGACAGTCCCTCCTGAATTACCTACTGCCATTACTGTGTTTTCATCCTGTACTAGGAATGTTATGCTAATAATATAGCCCAGGGAAAAGACAGGAACAGTCCAAGGAGGTTGCCATGTGGACAGCCTTCTCTTTTTTTATGTTTGAGCAACACTCTAGAATTTAAATTCACAATGTTCTATTGAACTCTATGTAACAGCTTCATCTTTTGATTATTTTGTTCGCATGTTTGTTTGCTCTTGTATGTGGGCAACACTAGGAAGCCTCCAAAATTATTAAGATAAGACTGAAAATGGGAATGATGAACCTCTATCTTATAAGGGTAAAATTACTAAAGTAGAGTCACTAAAAATATGACCCTATCTGAGCTGTGCTTTCTACATGTTCCTAAGATTTTCTGTAAAATTTCTGCAGAACAAAATAATTTTGGATATCCAAAGTATTGGATTCCTTTGGCAGCTTTTTTGCCAATGCCAGAACACAATCCCACATGAATCACTGTTAACTGGACATATCTATAGTCCTAATTTTAAAGGAATTCCTCCAAGTCTTTTGTCAGAAGGAAAGTGAAAATTGTGAAATGTTTTGCCAATTGCCTATTTATTTGCCAGTGACAGAAGCAACAAACCACTGACTCTCCTGCCCCCTTACACAGCATGTGCAAAGGACTGGGAAAATCAGAACTGCTAAGCCATCACAAATGGAACAGCTTCATTTACTGGAGTTCGGGTAAATGACAGTGCAAATGTAGGCCAGATCTGCACTCCTCTGAATGTTAGCACTTCTGTCTGAACAGTCACATCAGTGCTGCCACAGAGAAATAACACCTACACAGCCCATCCAAACCAAAGGCAGTATCCTCTTCTCAGTTACTTGTTCCCCAGTAGGGACTCTCAGAAAGCTGCACTCATCACTTGTTTATTTCTGAACTCAGAACTCCTTCAGCTGGGCAGGGAGTGAGATGAGATGTCAAAAGCATTATCCCAAGAGAAAGCACATCCATACTTTGTGCTGCAGTGTCAGCACTTTAGTTGTTAATTTTGCTAACATCATCATTGGTGAGGAGCCCCTCAGTAGCTGAGGAGGCCAGCCTTGTTGGGTAGCAATCATTCTTTTAAGTTTCCATCCGTGGTGGTCACACCTTCAGTTTAAAATTACTGCAAATAAACTGTGCAGACAGCTTACTAAAGTACCTCATAACCCTAATGAAGACATGCGGCAGAAGTTTATGAAAAATGAGGGGCCTATTTACAAAGAAAGCAATGTTTCTGAGACTGATCTGAGGCTGAACAGCTGATGAAACAGTTTGGGAGGTCAGACTGTGATTAGAGGAAAGGACAGAAGACCAGGAGAAAGACTTGCAGAAAATTAGCCCTTGACAGAACTATCTGAATTTTCCAGTAAAGGAAATTGCCCAGGCTGGAATGAAACTCGTGGGTCAAAAGCAAGTCACAGTGAGTGAGTCACTGAGGAAAACAGACAGCTAAATCTGTCAGTAAGCTACTTTCCAGAAAGCAAATAGGATTGTTTGCACAAGATGGCCTAGCCAGTGTAGTCTCAGGCTCAGCTTTTCGTACTAAGTGGTGACCCCCAAGGTGTTTCAGGGAACTATTCCAAGGCCATTGGTAGGTAAGCAACATATTTCTGAATCCTCATTTAAAATATGAGTTTAATACTGTCACTAGTGCTTTCTAGAAAAATGGGACAGAGGATTTTGTCCCTCCAAATGACAGGCACAAGTTTCTGGGAATAAGCCTGCAGGCTCTTTTAGAAAGTGCTGAGCAGGTCGAGCTCCCATACTTTCAAGTTCCCTGGCCTTGAGTGACCTATTGAGATATATATAAACTAGTGTATTTCATCCTGTTTCAAACAAAAACAAAGTCTGGAGCAAAACTGATCTACCATTTATCAGAACAGGATTATTGGCCAATTCCCAGTCGTCCTTGCTGATACTTTTACCAGGGAGCAGAAAATCAGGTTATTGAAGGCCTTGGAAAGGTTCAGGTATAAATCCTTTTATCTAAAGATGATTTTTTTCTATCACACACAGAATGGGATAATCTAACGGAACATCACTAAATAAACATAATTTCCCACCATCTGGATCATGTTTTCCAGCCTAAATCACCAAGTATGCTACTTTATGAGGTTGCTCACCTCATCAAAAGATGCAAAATGTTTCCTTTGGGGATAAAAGCCAACTTGTCAGTGGAATATTTTTGCAACTACCATTATGTCACAATCCAAGTGAATATGAATTTTGGCCAAATAAAAATACAGAAATAATTTAGATCAATTTTTCCTGGCCTGGTCTATGCATTCTGTGTATTGGACCAAAAGAGCCCATTTGATGTCTACCGCAGTCAGTACTTAAAGTGTAAAGAGACTTGAGGTCCCATAAGAGAAGAAGCTAAACCTGAACTGCGATCCTTTAAAGTAGGCTGGAGCTGAGAAAGTTCTCAAAAGGGCAGTGCACTTCAGCGGTCGCAGCGCTGTGTTGGTCCCGGCCCGCGAGGCGCTCCGGGCCCCTCGCCGCGGGGCTCTCCCCGGGCCGCGCGGCGCTCTGGGCCCCTCGCCGCTGCCGCCGCCCTGTCCCTGGTGCTGACCGGGAGCGGCCCCTCGGCACCGCGCGCTCGCCGCGGAGCACGGCAGGGCCCAGCCCGGGCCTTCCCAGCCCGGGGAATCCTCGCTCCCGGGCACCTCCCGGGGCGTCCGATGCCACGGGGCACCGCACGCGTTTCCAGCGGTTCAACGCTCGGGAACAGACTTTTTTTTTCTTTTTTTTTTTTTTTTAAATTTTTAACAAGCTCATAAAGCAGTAGCTCTGTCATTGCACTGAGCAAACAGCTGACTTTCCGCAGGATACGTCGGGGAGTGTAACAAAAAAAGCGAAAAAAACAGGCAGAACTGCTGAACAGACGGATGTATGGAGCGGGCTGCCTGGTCCTTGACAGCACTCAGCAGGACCATGGGAAGGCACCACAAGGCTCAATCTCTTAAATCATCTCAGCATCAGTATCCTGGTGGGCAATTAAATTGTTCGTTCTGCATTTTTTATCTTCCAAACCCTTTGTCTCCTCTCGGGACGTCGTTTTAAGTTTTTCACTTAATTAAAACGACCACTGCTTATCAACACCAGTGAAAGAGCGGAGGAAAACAACCCCGCTCCCACTTTTCCTACGGGTCAGTGAGTGAAACCACCGTTCTCACTCGTGTTCCGGCGGCGAGCGAAGGGGCTGAAGGCAGCAGGCGGTGAGCGAAGGGGCTGAAGGCTGCGGGCTCCAAGCCCGCACAGCACTGACACACAAGCTCAAGAGCTTTCGCTGAACTTGGGCAGGACAGCAGCTCCTCCCGGCCGCCCTCGCCGCCTTCCAGAGCGTTCCTGGTCCCACCCGCAACCCCCCCGCTCCCGCCGCCATTTCATCCCTCGCATCCTTCCCTGAGGGCTCAGACGCGGAACGCCCGCCCCCCGGGATACCTGCTGCCCCGGCGCTCGGCCGAACCGCTCCCCACAGCTCTGTGTCACCTTCCCGCTCTGCCACCGCGGCGCCGAGGAGATCTCGGCCCAAACTCGGATATTTACACGCCGCCGGCAGCGGCTTCTTGCGGATCGGTCCCTGCGCCACCGCCAAAGGCAAATCCCCTCCCGCGCCGCCTCGCCCGCCCAGCGCCCCCTCGCGGCGGGACGGGGAGCGGCCGCCTCCCTCAGCGCGGTGCTCCGTGGTGCTCCTGCTTGCCNCTGCCGGCAGCCCGGGTGCGGTAAAGGCTCCACCTGCGGGGCCGCGGCTCTGCTCTCGCCACGGCGGCGGGCGAGTGGCTCAGCGCTCCCCTCCGCCCCGGCCGCCCTCTGGCTGCGGGAGCGATGTCCGTGGGTGCGGCCGCCGCGGCTNGCTGCGAGTGAGACACTGCGAGCGGGCAAGGTGGGTCGTGCCGCGGCTACAGTGTGTCCGTAGTGGAAAATCAAACCCCGGAGAGCTCTTACTGGGAAGGCCGAAGTAAGTAGGCGAGGCTGAAGTGTAACTTTTGGGAGGCTGCTTAGTTATCTTGCAGCCTTGTGCGTATGGGCGCAGCGCTCCATCAGCGTGCTGTGGTGATCCCTGAGGAATCTGCGCTGGCTGAATGACACTGAGGGCACAGGATCCTTCTTGTAAGCCTCGTTGTGCGCTCCCCGCGCTGTGCCAGACCTCGGGCAGTCAGGAGGCAAACCCTGTGCTGTAAGAGGTCCTGTGACTTCGATGTCAGAGCTCAGCCCCTGGTCTGCGTGGAGCTGACGGTGATGTTGTCGGGTTTGTTTGGATTTTTTCCTTCACTGTTTTCTCTTTCCCGAGGCCAAACAGTCAATTAGGCTCCCCTGCAGCAAGGCACAAATCACAGGATTGCTGTAAACTTTGCTGGTTTCAGCCCAGAGTTGGAGAATAACAATGAAAACTGAACTGCAACACATTCTGCCGACTTTTTTTTCTGCCTCAAGTACATGTATTAGAAACTAAGCCCTGCGTTTTAATCCAGTTTGCTGCTGTTGACTCATTTTCTCACCTAAAGCTGGTAACCTGTGTGCTGTGGTTACGTTTATAAATAGGGCGTGGTTAAAACAACAGGTGTTTAGGTGTTCTTTACCTTAAAAGAAGAATTTTTCCTATCATGGGAAGGTAAGTGCCATAGAAGTCTTATGTATTACATGGTGTAGGGACTGTCTTTAAAAACAATGACTGAAGAGCTGGTAAGATGAGAACTTACTAACATACACTTAAATCTTTAAAACAGTCTGGAGAGGTATCTTCCCCTTCTCTTTCATAGTGAATCTGTCTCTCCACAGGTTTCCAGTTTAACATAGTTACCAAAAAAATCTTCAAATCTTTTAAAGTTTAATTCTGACTAAACTGTGTTGTATACCAAATCTTTTATGGTAGTTAAAGGAGGTCGGTGCAGAAAAAAAAGGCCATGTAGTAGAGGAAAAAAGTGTGAAATACAGAGGTTTTTTTGTAAAGGTGAAAACAGTCATGGTGAAGAATCTAGAGGGAGGGGTAGATAGCAAATTGGGTTAATTGGTAAAGTGATACTGGCAGCAGCAAACAGCCAAACAGGAACCATTTGAGCTGCATTTCTGAAGGCATTATATTGTAGAGAAGGAAGATAATAGTCTATCATTATATTGCTCAAGCATATCTCCCTAACATTATGGGCTTCTTCTGGAATCCACAAAGCACAGTCTTAGCAAGGTATTGACAAAGCAGAATGTGGTAAAGCCAAGTGTGATAGAAAATCTAGCTTCTTGAGAAAGATCAGGACACAGGACAACTTGATAAAGGGACTAAAAGGAACTCAGAAGTCCTAAGGTCCGTGAGAATTGAAGGATTTTTAATAAATAGGTGAAACAAAGCTGTACATGCAAGTACAAGTAGGATTAGCTCAACTTAGTTCAGAGTTTAGCAGTGAAGTAAAGGAGATTGCAATGAGCTCTTTTGCAGAATAGTCTTACTTTGGATGCAATACTGAACTTGTGGGGAAAAAATATCTTTGCTCTTGGTAATTACTTGTATATTCAGTTTGTCACTGGCAAGGTAGGAATTCAGAGATAAAAGGTTTTCCATCTCTAATGTGTCAATTTCAAATTTCTTAGCACTGCTTAGCTGATATATAGTCAATACGTACTATTTTGTCCTGTGGATGACAATGAAGATCAGTCCCAAATAGAGCTGTTGCTTTCATGTGAAACGTACTTAACATTGGGTTGATTCAAAACTTCAGAAAACTCGAGGATTGCATATATTGGATAACTGGTTCAAAGCTTGGGTTTTCTTCATGCACGTGTCTAATGAGCAGTTTCCTCAAAGGCTCCATTCCCCTTGCTTTCCCACTCTTCTGAAAGATTGAAGATAATTGTAATGGGGACAGTGCAGGAATCCATTGGACAAAAAGGGTGTGTTTGTCATAAAGCTGAATGCTGCCTTCTTGTACTGCCACTCCCTCAGGTGAGGGAGACTGAAAGAAAGACAATCTTTTTGCTTTCTTTTTTTTTTTTTTGGTTGGTTGGTTTGGTTGGTTGGGGTTTTTTTGTTTGTTTTTTTCCTAAAGGAAAGTCTATCCAGCTTGTGGAACATCTTCCTATTAAAGAGGAAATGATAGTATATTCCTGTGCGGTGCAAGTCTCTCATTTGCCTAAATATAAAATATTGAAACCATGACCCTATATGTATCTTTCTAGGTACCAGAGGTTCATAGTCTGTTGCAGCTCAGAAGTCCAACTCTGAAGCAATCCACTTCTGAAATCCTTGATGATTCAAATGATACAACCTTGTTTTTGCAGTGACCGTAATTCAGGTCTCCCCTGTGCGCACATCTACCACAGCAGCTAAAATATAACCCCTGACTAATGTGGCCAGCTTCATGAAGTAGTAGCAACTTTAACAATTGGAATTTCCATTACTTATTTCCTTCCACCTTAATTTAGCATTGACACTAGTGGCTTTTATTTCATTCACCTAATGTCCGTGCCTTCTGAGCACGTAGTTGTAGCTCTCCCAGAGCCAGTTCACTGTAATACGCACAGCGTGCTCTCCTAGCACGTGTGAATTGTTTCCGCTGGTGTAACTTCTCTGCTGGAGTTGGGGAAGGACAGCTCTGCTCGGCCTCAGAGGCATTTGCTGGAGGTGGTGGCACTTTCTTCTGCCTGGTACCTATCCAGCTTCCTCGCAACTGTTCCCATCAGTCAGCCGGGAATAGCTTGGGGCGGGAGGCGGGGGTGCCTGGTGAGCTCCGGACAATCCTCTGATTTGATATGTGTAGAGAAAATGTCACCCTGCTCCTGGAATATGTTTTTTGTTTAAATGTCACTCCTTACATCAGTGACCTCATCTGACTCAGCACTCAGCATAGCTTTTCCCTGAAGGGAGGGAGCTTTAAGCAAGTCATAGATTTTGACATAGCCAGAGAATGCAGGGAAGAAGGCACACTGTGAGAAACAAAATACTATTATCTGAGCAAACAAAAACTATTTTTGAAACAGACTAGCAGGCAGTTATGTAAAGCAACTTAAAACCTAATCTAAACATCACAAGCCTCTGAAAAACAAGGAAATTGCCAGTTATGTACGCACAGTTTATTTCAGCCTCTGGTTTCCCAGAAGGTTTTGCTGAGGTTTGTGCTAGTAGCTGTGGTGGTACTGTACCTGCTGCACTGATGTCTCACCTTTGAAAACAGGGCAGGGCTGAAACAGCCATCTGGGTGGATCACCAGCTTTTTTTTATTTAGAGGCTGATTGTACGGAAAATCTGTAGGTAAGACCCGTGCTGAGTGTCCCTAACAAATGGAGCTGTGACTACGGCATGAGTTTCTGTAGCATTTTAACTTCATTATTGGGAGCAGAGCTTTCCTCAGGCAGGCAGAGGGGATACAGACACAGGAGGGAAAGGACTTAGGGAGGCCTGGAGAGAGAAAACTGGAATATTCTTTCCCCATGTTGCACCTGGTAGTGATAGTGCAGACACATGAAAGAGCTGTGGTGCTGATGTGTTGAAGGGGAATGTCGGCCGGGATGCTGGCAAATCCTCTACACTTTCCTTTTAAAAATGCCAAACTATGCTGAACATTCGTGCAGACACGGACGGAAACCAGAGGAGTAGGAACAAGTGACCTCAGTTTAACATTTCATTCAAATGACAGAGCCCCTAATGAGATGCCCACTCTGGTTTCTTAGCACACCACTAAGCCTGAAGGATCTCTCAGATCCTTTCAGATATCCTAACTGATAAGCAAATGGCATGTTATAGATGTGAAAGTAGGACAGAAGCACATAGTGTATGATTAAACAACATCTCTGTTTCTTAATGCTTAGCTCTGTTCAGTTTGTTGTGTGGTTTTATTCTGTTCTGGGTTTTGCTTCCACCCTCCCTTTCTTTTTTTTTACACAAATGACAGAAGATTTAGGTATGGGAAGGTAACATGCGAAGAATTCACAGTCCCTAAAACTGTAGCCTTTCTTCTAATATTTATCTGGTACTGTCTTTAGTAGTGACTCAATGAGTCGTTATGTTTATCTTACTCCTGGTTTTATTCTGTTCTCCTGAACCCTTGAAATGGAGCCAAGAAAGGGCACTAAAAACAGCAGTAAATTCCTAGGAAAAGTAAAAGGAATAGTACAACGAGACTATACCTTCAAACTTCTGTGTGTGCATGTGGCTTTAAAAAAAAAAAAGAAATTAATTCAGCACTAGATAAACTGGCAGCCCAGGAAACTGCCATTTTAAGTCCAACAAGTCAGTTTTGTCTCTTCTCAAAGTCATCATCCAAACATCAGTGGTTGTGGACTCACAGAGGACAGGTTATAAATACTCTAAGTGTACCTTCGAGGTATTTGTGAGACATCAAAACCTTATTTTCCTCTCAAGCTGTGTCTCGCTATTTGCTTTAATTTTGGTTGGGGCCAGTTCTGCTGGCTGAGTATAACTTTTATTTAAATCTGTGTGAATTGCTGTGGCTTAATGGGGATCTCTGACTAAAAGAAAGGGCTATATGGTTTAGTCTAGTGCCTATGCAGAGATTAATTATTCCCTTGTACAAATGGCTGTTCTGGCACTGTGAGTGCTGGACAGAAACTTTTATTGCTTCATGGCTTTGGGAAATTATCGACCATCTCTTTAGATAAAGACTGAGTTCCTGGTAGTGTTTGCTCTCTTCTGTTTTGTCATCAGATATTTATCATGTTTTAAGGTAGGTGTATTGGCAGGGTGACCCATTATCAATGTTCAAGCTGAGCTGCCTCACTCCAGTGCATTGTGTGGGTTTGCTTGTCTTTTTGATTATCAAAGTAGAACTCATTCCTTTCCCCCCCCCTTTTTTAATATAATGGCAATTTCTTTCTAACCAGAAGATAAAGGAGGATAAATGCTGTGAAGATACAGGAGAGGGGTTTCTGGAGGTCCTGCACAAATTAATGACTTGAGAGGGATGAGCATTATTTAATGTTTGTAGCTTTACCCTGAGAGCAGAAACTTTTTGTTTTTATCTATAGTTCTGCCAGTGGCTTCTTCCCTACCCTCATGCCCTCTGTATTTTAGCAATTTCCAATCTAAGGCAGAAATGCTATCCAGCATTACTGAACAATGGTTATAGTTTTATGGAACACCTAAGAGCTGGGATGTAAACTATGAAAAATCAAGGAATTAATTAAGGAAGCAGTTAGCTAACTATTTGTGTTCTTAGCCTTTCATTCAAGTGTCACAGCTTTAGAAGACTTGTATTGAAATGATGAAACAGGTATGTAGTGAAACCAGGCTTTTGTCACAGAAATCAAATGCTGATTAGAAGTATCCCATGATACGTCTTCCAGCATTCAGAAAGAATAAATATTAATTTTTCCTAAGGGAAAGCAAGGGCTGTGGAACCAAGAGCTGAACATGAAGCAGGATTTTTGGTTTTTTTGTGATGCTAAACGCATGTAGTATATACTTTTTTCAGTTTAACAAACCATTGCAAAAGAAGGCAAACACTTTCTTGGAGCCTTTCCTGCTACATGTGGAAAGATCTATGTAGAAAGAATTTGTATTATATGTCACAGTGCAAAAAAACTATGTGCTGAAGCAGAATTTAAAAATGGCTTTGTAGTTGTTAACAGGTTAGTGAAGAGACTTGGGTGTTTGGGATTTTAGCATAGGATTTTGTTTGCTTGTTTTATTAAAACATGTTTTGTCCATAAAGTAACTGAGCGGCATGAGGGGCTTGAGGAGCCTAGAAAGATCTGTCCCCTTCCCTGGGGACTATATTAGACCTCTGAGTCATGAAGTCTTTGCATAGTAGGTGTCTGGTTACAAACCTTTTATGGGCCCTACTCAGCTGGGATATCAGCATCTGCATTATAGCTCCCATCTATTCTTAGGTGGTATCAGAGCACGACTGAACAGGCAAGGCAGAGAGAGATTTGCTTTCGTTATGTAAAACCCTTCCCTGTTCTCATTCTGTTTTTTCACACTTTCTTCTGTCTGCCCCATCCTTCTGTCCTGCAGTGCCCTGTTGCTGAGAGCGGTACAAAATGGCTTACAGTGTGAATCTGAATGGACCTGGACCGTGGGGCTTCCGACTGCAAGGGGGCAAGGACTTCAACATGCCCTTGACTATCTCCAGAGTAAGTGTGCAAAAAACCTTCTTGAGCTTGTTTGGGTTGGAAAATAGCAGTGGTATGTACACTTTGACCTGGCCTAGCAGAATTGAAGATCTTTGCACCTAGGTGTGAATAAAGAGAATATAATGTGAACTTGAAATATACCAGTCCAAAGTACAACCTGGCATTGATAATGCCTCAGGAGGACAGTTCTGATTAGTATATTTTTATCAATGATGATACCGTCTCTTTTAAGTAAGCTTCCAGTTCTGTTTTGTACAGTGTTGTCTCTTTTTCTGCTGATAGGGGCCTCACTGGTGCTATTTGGGGGGGGTGGGGGGGGGAAGGAAGTAGAACAACTCTGAATGGGAATACAGAATTATGTTTCTAGAAAATAAACATTTAACTGCTTGTACGTATGTGAAGTCAGGTGTTAAAACTGAACAAGGACAGGGACATGTCCCCTCTTGTTATGGGGTGCAATAACTGGATAAAAAATAGACATGTCAAGCAGAAGACTCAATAGTACTTACTGTCTTAAATTATGCAGAAGCCTTCCATTTGCAGCTGACAAACAGCATGTGATTTAATAATTAATTACCTGGTGTATCTGTCAGTTAGAGCCCTATATTTCCTAGCTGCCTGGGGTTTTTTTATCTTCCCCTTGAAGCATTATTTTAAGATGTTGTGATTCAGTACTCTTATTACCTGAATTATGTCAGTTTCTTAAATATTTTTTAACATTGTATGGCTTCAGGAAATTTGTGTTTCCCTTACCTACTTTTGTCTTATAAGAGAGTTCTGTGTAATTTCTGGTAGCTCCCTTCTTTTTTTTACTTGTTTCTGACAGTCTCAAATCTGCTCCAGAATGTTCAGATCTTTCTAGAGAGGTCTTGGTTCCTCTACAAATCACCTGCAGAAGGCTTATTTTGCAGTACAGTGATTAGAGAGGTTACTTACATAACAGTGTGTAAGAGAAATACCAGAATGATTTAATCAGGCAAACAAGAAGAATGCAAACAAAAGGTCTGCTCCACTGCAAAAATAGAAAAAAAAAAAGCCACCTACACTGCTTTTAAAACTATGTCGTTTTTTCCATAATGAAAAAATACAGTCTGTTAAGTTGTGGGTACAAAATTTATATCTCTGCAACAACGTGATTCAAAGTCAGTTGGTGAGCTGCTGAAATCCTAGCTATGCTATTTCATATTCATCCTGTGAAACTGTATTATCTGATCTTGTTCTTATGCACATTATCCCTTTCTTGGAAGACAGAGCCACATTTACCTTAGTGAAGGCATCATCAAGGCCTATGATGATGAGACATACTTTTCATAACTCCTTTTGCAGAAGCCGCATAGTAATTGCAAAGAAGCCTGTTTTGGCAGTATTATTAAAGCAAATAAGTAAAGGACAAGCTAAAATACCCCTTGCCCACAAAAATAAACTCTTCTCGTAAACTCAGATTAATTTTGTTCCTGTAAATAGTGTTGGTATTTCTTTTCTCATCCCACCCAAGGTAAGTACAGAGAGGTGCCATCATATTTTTGTAGGCATTTTCATGACACTTTGCAGCCTGCACTGTGTGGTGTTGATTATTTTCTTCTAAGTCATTCAGTCAGACCTAGAGTCTGTCAGTCATGGGCCAGGGCTGTGGCACTTGCACTGTATATGACACAACCAGTAATGAAAAGCCAATTGTTTCCCAAAGATCTCATTGTCTCAGATTGTAATCTCTGAAAGTGTGAGCACTGTGCCCAAAGGCTGTATGAGTCTCATGGGGCTTCGGGGAGCGTAGGAGGACCAGAAGGGAAACTGCAGAGGCTGAATTCCCAGAGGTGTGGAGGAATTAGCTCTTCGCACAGTTGACTGCAGTTTCAGCTTTAGCAGTGTCAGAAAGCACTGTTAAATGTTTTGAATTCCTTCCCAGTTATGCCCAGTTTTTAGTTGGGACTACTGCTTTGGGATGGAATTGGATTTTAGAGCCTGCCTCATGAGGGCAGAAGCAGACATACAGGAATTAACCTAGCCTCTTTCAGGGCGAGCTGGGATAGTTATACTTGCTGGTTGTGATGTTTTTAATTGGAACACAGTGTAATACATGCCTTTTGATGATAATCTGGTTTTTTTTAGCATCTATCCCATAAATATATCTCCAACCAGGTCAGATATTCCCCATAATCAGAAATTTGCAGTCATAAGTGAGTTGACCTATGAACTCAGCCATAATTGCGGTCGTATTGAGGTGGGGAAAGGGAAGCTGTACTTACATTTTTAAGATATTCCTGGTGGGGAGAAGGGGAGAGAAGGTAACTGTGGGGAAGCTCTCCTACTTGCAAAGGACACACAACTCTAAATGTTGCTAGTGGATGCTGTACACCTATTTATGGAGTGGTTTTGATCCACAGCTGCCCTGAGATGAGTTTAAACTTTCTATGTGTAAGGTGAGTCCTAAACCCCAAATACTTCAACTTAAAGAATATTATAATTGTTTTTAATACCAGATGTGCCACGGCCCTTTTGGCTACACATGCACAGTGCCCCTCTAAGCCTGCAGACAGGCTTTGCATGCAGATGTGTTCATTGTGCTCTGAGTGCCCCCAGTTAATTAGACTGATTGTGGGTGGGCCACAGAGAACAGAAAGATTCCTCCTTTTTCATAAAGGCTCTGTGCTCTTCTGTCATGCTGCAAGAGTGCTGCCTCTAAGCTCCTGAGAAAGAAGATGGAAAGAGACTAACACACCAGGGTTGTTCATCCCATCTGTAGTATTAGACCAACACGTTTCCAAGGACCCTCCTGAAAGAGGACACCAGCACTGTGCCATTATGAAGTTAGCCCATGCATAGACATAAAGTGGGGACCTATTGAGCTGCATTCTGTTAGCCAGCCCTATACAGTTCCCACCCATCTTGCACTTTACCTGGAGAGCAGGGGAGAAATCCTGAAGGTCTTTAAAACCTGCTGGCAAGAGCTCAGTACAGGACTGTGGGATTACTAATGCTTCTGTTCAGGAGAAATGGTCTTAACACAGTGGATGAGGAAGGGAATTGCCCCGAGCTGTTTGGCACAACAGTTCACTTCTAAAGAAATCTTTAAAATGGTGTCTGAGACACTGTATTTTCTTCCATTCAGGTGGGCCCAGGTAATCAGTTCATTGCTGAATAGTCAACAGCATAATGCACAGGAGCCACAGTCAGTCAGCTGGATGACAGCTGAAGATGTGTTCCCCTGAAATGGATTGTTCTGCTTATCTGTTCTTTATCTAAAAATAAACGCCTGACTAACATAGGGGGTGGGAACAAGAAAAGCGGAGACAAAAACAAGTAGGGAAGAGTTAAGGTCACTGTGCAGCTTTCTCACTCCTTTAACAATAGCATTGGGAAATCATCTGTAAACTATTTTTCCAGTTCCCACCCTGCAGACCATCCTACCCACTAGAAAAATTCTGTCATGAGATGTCAAATTCTGTCATGAGCAGGTAGTAGAGGTAGGAAAACAGTATTGACAGACTTAGTAAAGCTGAGCATCTGTCAGCAATGCTGAAATGAATGAGACTTGCAGGTTGTTGGCAGTGCTAAACGCTGTCACCAGTGGCATGATCATATACATAAATCTGGTCTTTCCAAATTGACGTGGGCAGCAAAGCTGTTTATTTTCTTCTCCTGCTTGAATTGTCTCGAAGCAAGCAGAATTCATTAATTTTATAGACCTAATCCTCTGTAAGAAGGCTTTTGGACGTAGTTAATTATCTAAGTGCTTGGTTGCAGTGTTACCCAAGATGGTATGATTGTACATGGTTGGATGCAATAACAGAAAGTCTTCATATGTTTCTGAATCTTTATTTTTGAACAGTAAACTGTTCTAGTGAAACAGGCTGGCTTACAGGTGATGCAGTGAACTGAAAGGTGTGAAGAAGCTATTGTCATCTGAGGTAGTGGAAATATTACCTCAATCACTGTGGTAACTCAGGACTGGTATATTCACTCTGCAGTTATCTATACAGTTTTGCATTTCCTAATAGAGGAGTTTTTTAGCTGCTTGCGTTCCAAATCAAAAGCCAGAGCCTGAAACAGGAGATAGTATTTAAACAAAACAAAAACATTCAAGAACTACTTTTCTTTATTTGATTAAGTGATGAAAAGGTTGAAATCTGGTGATGATATAAGTGCAGGGAGGGAAAACAGCAAACACTGCTGCAAAAATAATTAAATTAACTGGTCTGTATACTTACTCTGCTACAAGCAGCCTGAAACAGCTTTTTGAGTCTGGGGAAAACCCAGGTCTAGCATTTTGCAGTCTGTCTCTGCAGGAGCAGGAAGATTTTTTCTCGCAGTTGTTAGGCTCTTTCCTTTTATCAGCCTCTCTTCCTGATTGCTTCCTGTCCCTCCTCCACTCCCTAGCATACATATGCCAACCTCTCGGTGTCACTGCCTTTGCTTTAGAGGAGCTGTGTGAGAGTATTCATTTCCTGTGGGCTATTGCGTATCAGTGCCTTACAACAGACCACTGAGGAGTGAAGGCAGTCCCCCTTCACTTTTTTTCTTCTATCCTTGAATGCAGGGAAGCCTCAGATGATCTGGGTCAGGCTCTGCATTCTGCAGCTGTCCTTTGAATGGCCATGTGGTGCTGTACATAAATCATAATCAGAAAAAGGCAGTTTATCTGTATTGACTGAACTGAAACAATTCAGCAAGTTCTCTTGAAGTGCTGATGCCACATCACCTGTTAAGCATCCATCTTTGGTGAATCAGACTCCTGAGTAGCTGTCCTACAGCTGCAACTGCAGCTTTGAGGGGGTTTTTTATCTCCAAATAAGAAGTCCTTCATGATATCAAAAGCTATAGATTATTATTTATAATAGTTGATATTCTACTAAACTAACAGATGAGTCTGATGTCCTCTAGAAGTCTATGAGTTGTCCTCTTTAACTATTACTCAGTAGAGAAGTTTCCTTTTTCCTTTAAAGTTCAAATGAGAGAGTCAACTTCTGAGAAGGGAGTGAGCCATTTAATATAATGACTGTCTTATGCCTAGATAAACTGTAGTAATTTCTAATGCCTGAGCAGTTTCACATTCTTTCAGTCTTCTTATAGTTTAACTCAAAACAGTTCCTTGTGAGAGGAAAATTGAATACTTCCAGGCCAGCTTTTCAGAACTCTCTGTAATTTTACTATCTAGTTTTTGGATAAAACAACTATTCTATGGGCATCAGCATTTCTTCGGCATAATCTATTTAATTTTTTGGTTACTTCTTGAATAAAAGTCACCTCATCTGAAGTTACAGCATTCAGAATTTTATTACCTGCAATTATTTGTTATATATGTAAATACGTCGGTATCATAGGAGAGTGCTGGTTATTTGATGTGGTATGTTTACTTTCAAACTAATTTGCAAGCCAATTCTGGTATGGTTACAGCTGCATCAGAAGTTACTGTTTCTGTGAGCCCCGAGCCCTACAAGTAACTCCTCAACCTCCTGATTTGGTATTGTTTATTTGAGATGTTCCAGTAGACAGCATCTGTACTATAAATGGCAGTTCAGTGTACAGGGCATTTGTATGATAAGGTTGCATGTCTCATCAAACATGAGTGTCATGTCTATGTCAGACAAGGAGAGGGGGAGCAAATTCTATAGTTGCATTCCATTTAAATAATACTTGTTGGACCAGATAAATGGGTTCTGGCACCTGCAGATCAAAAAATCCCAGGATACTGGGAGGCAGTTCAAGTCCCTGCTCTGAATAAAACAGAACAGAGTTTTAAACATGGCTGTGCAGGTGCTCTGAGAGGTAAGGCATTAGTTATTCTGAAGTAGACAACATTTTCTGTCTTGCCCAAAAATACTGTATCAGGTCTGAGAAGTAATCCCAATGGATGTTTCACCAGACCCACTAACTCTTTAAGAGAAGGTTTGATTTCAGCAAATACCCAATTTTTTTATCCAAAGCAGTTCCAGCGCAAGATGAGTTTTCCCTTCTGGGTAAACAGTCATGATAGAAGTAAGGTTTTGTTTTCTTTCCGTGCAGAAAATATTCTGAAAAATGCATGAAGTTTATTGCTGTAACTTTAAACTCAGGTTTATTTGTTGAAGAGTCCTTTTATTACAATTTTTATTTAAACTATAGCATGATAATGCAATGTGATTTGAATGCATGTATTCTAGTTGATAAAATAACTTTCAGAAAGAACATGTAGCTAGCTGCAGCTCTTGGTCAAATGATTTCTCCTTTAAATTAAGTAGGTACTTGGAACACAAAGGCAGCCCCTCTTATCTGTGTGATTAAAGTAATCACTAAATACTAAGCCCACTGCTGAAGGTCAGGGGTATATAAGGAGTATTATGTTCTCTGCACTGATAACTGTGCAGAAATCATCTGTTTAAGGCTGTGTTCTTCAATTCTGTCTCTTTTGAATTTCAGGAGAAACATAACACCCTGTTAGAATATGGGCCAGATAAATGTGAGTAACGGCCTGTAATAGCTGAGGTTCTGGTTTAAATGGTGTTAAATCAACAAACCTGCTGCTCTGACTGTTCTGACACAAAATACATAACCCATGGGTTTGAAGCCCTTTCTTTATTTCACCTCCTAAATGCTTTTTAATTTGGAGTGTGATTGTAGCTGAATCATCGATACTTGTGTGGCATCATCTGTGAAAAGAGCTCAGTGTGTGAAATAACTGGGCTGAATAACATCTATGCAATTGCCAGCTCAGTTATAAAGTGACTTTGCAGCTTTCTTTCCTGCAAAAGAAAGGGAAATGCAACTCTTCCCTTGAACAGGAGGTATAGAGTGTTAGCTGTGAGAAACTTGGGCTCAAGACTGGTGAAAAACTGAGTTCACAAGTGGGGATGTAACAGTAGCTCTTGTGGTTTTATGGAGGAGGGAGGAAAGGGTTTCTTAATGTAAGGAAACAGATCCACAACTCAAATGAGTTATATTCCTTTTTCACTTGTTTTAAGATTTAAGAGTGTGCCCTGGCAAATGGATAATGTGGTCTGACACGTTGTTCAGTCTTTGACTTTGTTTACTTATATGAGAAGATAATTGATGTAGTATTTCAGGAAGTCCTCAGATTTACGTAATTATTATTAAAGTTAATAATTTTGCAGGTCCTTTAGAATGAGTAAATATCAGGAGGTAACCATTAAATTATGATTTTAAAGCTGCTGAACTGTTAGTGCTTTATAATTAAAATGCACAATAAGCTTTTTTTCAGGTAAAACTTTTTATTAGAGTCTGATGTCTGACCTCTGTAAATGACTGTCTTAATAACACAGCAGATATCTCTGTCATTATCTCCATTCTGAATACATTATTGCAAAATGTTCTCCAGCCAGTGGAACACAAAGAGAAATTAGCTCTGCAAATATGCTGTCATTAACTTTCTATACTAGCAACAGCAGTTCCCATCTTGTTGTCTAATTAGTAGCATAAAGTATATGTTATTCCATAACTACCGAAAATGTGGGTATTTAAAAACAAAATAACAGCAACCTTGAGTAGCAATGTGGAAGTATGAAAATGGTGTACAAAATGCAATAGTCTTCATTATAATCTAGCTTTCACAGTGGCCTGGAGCTAGCTAAGAAAACAATCTCATGTAGCAAGTTTGTGTGTAACTAGAAGTTTCTACACATGGGTACCTGAGGTGCCACCATTTTAATGCATAATAAAGGATTAAATAGTGTCCAGTGTAATATGATATAATGCTCTTCTTTTTTTCCACTGAGTTTTGTTACAAGATTAGCCAAATGATCAATGTGCAGGTAAATTATTAATCCCCATTGAAAGATCTTGAGAAGGGAAGAGGAAGGAGGGACATTTCTGGTGAACACGGTAAAAATCAATTGCAGCTGCACTTTTTGAGGAAATAAATAAATTTAAAACGTTATCTGGCAATGTCAGCAGTAGTGTCCTAGTAGAAATGAATAATGCTAATTGAAAAAGAATGGTTTCTATATACAGCATGTTAAAGGGTTGATTCTTATGTACTATTGCAATTAAAGCCTTAATAAAAAGGTTACCTGAGAACAAAATATCAGAATAGGCTTTATGTTGCAATTGTCTAAATTCCTAAATACTAATTTGATAAAACCATGCTATGATATTTAATAAATGGCATTCATAAAGAATTTCATTTTTGCTGGTACAGAGTGAGAACAGGGATCTCAATAAATGTGCTGTTCAGGCACATTGTGTTGCCCCATAATTCACATTACGTATTTAAAAGCAAACAGATATCACCTGTCAAAATGTGTTGCATAGATGATGATTTTTGAAAAAAGTATTTTACTTAGCTACTATTACAAGCTCAGGTGTTAAAAGACATAGAAGCTTGATCATATGAAGCCAGCCCTGAAGCTTAGGTCAGCCTTACTGTTGGGTATCCTTTGGGAACAGTTCTAAAATCTTCCATTTTTCAGATCTATGAAGAGTATAATATTTGCCCCAAATGTAAAGCTATTTATGTGTTCTTCTAAGAGATTTTCTGGAGAACAAGCACACAATAAATAGAGAGAAGAAAGTACCTGGAATTAGGTACCCTGAAAAAATTAATTTTCAGCTTATGAATGGCTCCAGATAATATCTTGAATGGGCTTCATACAAGGAGACTCCACTCTTTGGTAGTGGTGGTTAGCAGCCATTTTCCCAAAAAGTCAATGAGATCTTGCTCTTCTTTTAGGAAGATGAAATGGGCCAAATGTCTTAAAGGCATGCAAATCCCTTGACGAGGGTAGGGTTACTTTCTGCACCTCCCACGTGCGTAGCTGGTGTTGTGATCATCTGTGCCACAGGTGTTCAGTGCCTGGACGCTGTGCATAAATAGGTTTTAACCTTTCTCCAAAATCCTTCCAAATACACTTGATTTGTAGCAATGGCAGCTGAGGATTAGGAGGAACACAGACTTTCACCTGCTCTCACCATATTCCCACCTTTCCCTTGCTCTGAGTCCAGATTCCAGCCTCTGGGCTATTTTGGCTCCGTGCCTCCCTTGCTTAGCCATACCTAGTACAGACATAAACCCTTATTCTTATTAAAAGTAACAGGCTTAAGGGCACGTGCTTACTTTAAACAATGTATGGGTTCTCAGTTTAAAGCCAGCATCAGTAATAATTAGTCTTTGTGGCATGAATAAAAATATTTGCAATGCATTGTCGTACTTACCATACTGGTTAGGGTGCCATGCACACTCTTGAGAAGCCTCTGTGGGATTCTCATGCTATATTTAAAGCATCCAGTAACTTAGGAAGCTATTTTGAATTGGAACCAATGCTACGTTTACCTCAAGCTTCTGGAATGGGACATCTTATCCAAAACTCCAAAAATACTACATGTAACCCCAGATTCTGGTACATAGTGCCAAATCGGAATGCCCTTGTATTAGGGTGAATTTGGGCTGCCTTTCCTTGATCCTGGGGGTCACTGGGACCATCCTGTTCTATTTGAGAATGTCAGCATTCTCTCCTTACCTAATCATAGCTGGTTCAAAAATGGCTAAGGGCAGTTGGTACTATGGCAGGTGTTTAAAAAAGAAGTAGTCGAAGCAAAATGGTCTTTTTCATCAGCACTGGCTAAGGTTAAGTATTGTAGGAAATAAATGGAGTGTCTTTCTGCTACTTTTTTTGGCAAGAGTTGTAAAATACAAGTACCCTCCTAACCTACTCTCAAAATTCCTTTCCTGCCTAAAAGATTCTTATCTTACTGTTTTACTTAAGTTGTCTAACAAATTATTCAAGATTAAATCCTTTTGTTAACTGTATTGGGTGGGCTGGATGAGGATCTTACTATTACGTGTGTGCTTTGCTTTCTTCATGACAAGAAGTGGTCAGCAGTCTGTAAGCATCATCAGTAGTGTGGACAGCAACAAACCACACCTACCTGAACTGCAGTCTCTTCTCTGTTTGATTGCCCACTGCTTGGCACTGCTGCTTGTCAGGGCAACGCTTCTAAAATGGAAGTATCTGCTGGTTTGCCATACAGCTCTCAGTAGTTCTGGATGAATGTACAGAGTTGGGGGTATCAGACTGCTGGCACCTGATGGGAAGGGTGAACAGATTATGGAGGTGCCAGAATTGTTTGGCTGTTTCACCGTTGAGGAATAGCAAAGCTCTCCTCTCTTTTGAAGGAGGCTTTATGCCACCCTTGAGAACTGTGTGCCTCAGCTGTAGCAGCTGGCTGCAAGGACAAGTACCGATGGCTCTTGGCATTCATCCTCACCCCATGAGAGATTGTTCTCTGCTGTCTCCTCCTTCCGTAGGCCTGGAATGCTTGTGTGGCCTCCTTCCCCTGCCTCCTTTCCTTGCTCTATTCCCACATTCTGCCTCACCAGAATGTGCTATCCTTTCTTTGCTCCCAGCTTTTGACGCTGTTCAGATTAAGTACGGTTAGAGTGGAGAAGCAAAGAGATGAAGACTGTATTTGGGAAGTGAAAGTTTTAGACCCTCCAAAAGGTGTTAAAATCTCCTACAGAGCCATGAGGGGAAAGAGAAAGAATGTGCAGGAAGGAGCTGGCTAAATATGGTACCTCATGGAAGTTCATGACTGCTCTGTGTGAAGCTGGGGGGTTTCCTGTTTCATTGATTACGTGTGTTGCTGTATGAAATAGTCTTCTCTAGTCTCTGTTGAGGAACCCAAGCTGCAATTAATACCAGTGTAACTTCTGTGTTGACAATAGAGTATATCTCCATTGAGGATTCCTGGAAACTACTTTCCTCCTTTTACAACCACACATCCTATGGTCCACAAAAGGATGGTTTTGTCCTGCTCAGCAGCAGTTCCCTTCTCCTACATATCTGTGCTTAAGTTTCTGCAGAGCAGTGGTTCCTCACCCTGCAAAATGTCATCTTAGATTGTAATCTCCAACTTTTTCTCTGAAGAAAATATGCTGAGCATAGATAGTAAAACACACTCTTCTTTAAAAATATATATTAAAGACACAAGCAGATAGTGATTGAGACCATTTCCATGAATTCCACATGCCAAAACATGGGGATTAAGTGGTGATGAAGGGAAACAAAACAGAATAAACTTATTGAAGGTCTAGATAATTTGTGAATTAATTCAGCTTTAATTTCACATCAGTTTTATCTAGACCCAGTTCTTTCCTAGGACGAATGAGAAGAAGTCTAAAGATTGATAATTTACATGAACAGGGTTACTCTCTGAAAGAATATGAAGGGGTTTTGGTTTTTTTCCAGTGTATGTTACTTGTCATGGAGGTTATCCCAGCTTGTGGGAACATTCCTGGCCAAAAAAAAAGTGATCATCCCTTCCACAATACTGAACACATATTTGCAGTGTGATTGACAAGATGAGGAGGTGGTATATAATTTCTTTGCATGTCAAGGGACTGGCAGTGTATGAAACCAAAACTAGAACTTAGCTGCTTTATTTATCCCTTGAACAGATGCAGTACCAGCAGCTGCAATAAGATCTTTTATACATTCCACCCACATTTCCCTGGAGTTCATGTGTCCTAAAGACAACCTGGAGAGGAGGCCGGGAACTCTCTTGTACAGTATTATGTTTTATAAGTACAATGTGAGATGCTGATCTTTCTCATAGGGAAAGAATTCCAAACTGGATCTGAGTTTCATGCCATGTGATGATATGGGTAGATGCCTTTATCTCTTGCCACTCTGAGTATTTAGCTCAAATACTTAATTTGGTCTCTACATTTTATTTTATTAAAACTCTTTATAGACTAAAAAGCAGCATGAAGGAGTAGTTTTATTATAATTTAACACTTATTTGCCTTATAAACTGGACCTTTGATTAGTTTTATTGGAGGGAAGCATCACCGAAAGGACCAGCAAACAATATGACTTCTTTTGTCTCCATTAAGTCTTGATCCTCCTCCAATGGTTTTGCAGAGATTGGATTTGGTTCCAATATTAAATGCATCTCCACGCTTAGGAGGCCAGGGAAGAGCTCTCACCCTGCAGTTGATTGTTAAGCCTCTTTGTTCAATGTGTAAATAAAGGGTTTAGGTAGGAATAAACTTTCCTTGTTGGAGTTTAATTTTAGAATACCCACAGTGAATGTTCTGGCCTGGATGCCACAAGTCTTTAGTTTCAGTCTTCCCATAAAGCATCTTGGCTGCTGTTTGAGTAGAGACTATTTGTGCCATACATCCACACCAGCGTGCTACTGCCCTTGGATACACTAATGCTGTAAAGAGAGATGTTTAGAAAATACTCTCTAAAATACTATCTTTTTCCACTGCAGACAATCCAATTTTGCAATAGCAAAATAGGGATCAGGAATTATTGAGAAAAGTCCCCAAACTGCCGAAGTTTTTTTGGAAAATAAAGGGAACGTGCCAGCTTTTGGAAAATAAAGGGAATGTGCCACCTTTTGAAGCTGGTTATATCTTCTCACCATTGCAGCAATGACAATAATGGGATACTCAGTAAAAATTAATTTGCTCAGTGTGTCATGAGAGAAGCTTTTTGCTGGCCACATTGTAACACCTTAAAAGACATGATGGTGACCCCCTTGAACAAGTGAAGTTGACACATCTAATTGGTTCTAAGTATTGTTTTGAATATTTTCATATATTTATTGAGTAAAGTCATTATAATTAAAATCTCCAAATCCCTAGGTTTATCTGTTAACAACACAAACAACAACAAAAAAAATCAAGCAAAAGCATGTTTTTATAGAAAGATATCAAGTCCTGAGAACAGATGAAAAAGGCAGGGATTTGCAATGTCCTTAGTACATTTTTAGTTGAGCTCATTTTTATTTGGAACAAAAAGGGTGTTTTCCCTATTTTCCCTACTGAGTGTATACTGACTGGTACCTGTGTGTTTATCTTGGATGTAAATGGCCTAAAGGGTAACCTCTCCTTTAATTTTTTTATACCCGTGATGAACAGATATTCTTGATTACACATATGTATATAATATATATATATCTTTATCATTTGTCACACCATTACTTACTTTTTGCCGTTTATCTTGCTTTGATACCAGAATAAGTAAAATCTAGGCTGTTTTGATGGTATCTTTTTACTTTTTGTGCAGCTTCATTCCAAGGACAAATAGCTGTTGGTTGTCTCTGCCTCTTGACACTTTCCTCCTTTCCTCTGGTGACTTGTATCACTTTGTAGTGTGAGTAGGTTGTACTGTGACAGTCCTCAATTCAATTAGATAATGTAATGGAGAGAGTGCCGTGGCCTCATGTTCAAGGAGAGCTGCCTAGAAGTTGCATTTAAAAATTGACAGTATGAGTTTTAACATCCTCTTAACTTCAAAATACGTCTTTCACTTCTGTGATCCTTGATACTGTCTTGAAGTGTCTTTTTCCTTTCCATTCTTACCTCTGACACCTCCATAATCTGGTTTTTATGGTTAATTTTCATTGCAAAGACCAGTGAGAGAGACTAGGACAGGACTTTATTTTTTGATTAAAATATACATTGTCCATTTTGTGAGATAATAAGACTATGTTACATGGTATCCTTTTTGTTAGCTTCACTCCAACGCACTGTTATCCATAGTCATAGCATATATATATAATGGTTTAAATCCTCTAAGTGGAAACCAAAGGAGCTACAAGACTGAGCAAACTGTGCAAATACTAGGAACGTAAGCATATATCCCAAGATAGTGAGGTTGTTAGCAAGTATTGTATTTACTGATGGATATCCAAGTTGCATGAGGAAATGACTGGTAATTTTTGCTATTGCCATCTCTCACTGTCAAAGCATTGGGCAATATTCTGCTGGGATGGACTGGGATGGTATTTTGAGATTTAAGTTTGGATTAAATAATGTCAAGAGAAATGCCAGTCTGACAGGAGAGAGATCACTGTAAGCCTACATACTGACATGGGAGCATAAGGAAGAAGTTTGAAATCTTGCCTGGCAATTGTCCTTCTATAACAGTCCTTTTATTCTAGTGAACACAGGATTAATGTATTGTTATTTAAACAAGGAAGTTGGAGAATAAATAGTCCTACTTCCACTTCAGTGCTTGCTCACAATATTTACACTGATGTTTAGAACAGACCTGATTCATTTTGTTTTGCTCTGTATGGTGTTTTAAATACCTTGTGGTGCTGGTAGTTGAAAGAAATGTTGCCCTGAGGAGGGAAAACAACCTCACAGCCAACTAAAAAACCCCAAAAAGTAAATTGTCAGTACAGTGAGAATTTATCGGACCTTTAAAGAACCAAAGCTATTCAACTCATAAAAGTTTTGGTAGAATATAATTAAAGGATTCCTGTGGATTTGTATCCTTGAGACTGAGCACTAAGTTGCTGTGACATGCCCAATTCCAATGTCAAATCTCTTCTTCCCCCTCTCCCAGTTTTATCAAAGTATGAAAGTCTTGACTGAGTGAGATGCTATTGTTGGCAAGCCTTTGATGGACACTCCTGGAATTTCATTGCAGGAGCCATGACTTCTGTTTTATCTGAAATCTCACTGGCTCTTGATGACAGACAAACTCTGTTTTTAGCATTGCACTGAAGGTCAGGCAAATGACTGGTTTCCAAATAGAGTAACTGAAGATACTGGAACAGATTTATTCCTGGTATAATTCCACTAGTTCTATGAAGTTACAGGGGAATATACTTGTCAAGAGAGCCTTATGAGTTGAAGGATAATACCGATGTCCTCAATCACTTGTGTATAAAAAGAGCTCGGAAAACATCCTATTTAACATAATGTTAAAATTCTTCTGTAAGAGAAATTCTACACTCACTAAGATAAGGGTAATATTTTTAGCTGGAATAAACAAATATAACTCCATCGAGGAGGCTGCCCACCGGAGAATGTCATTTTTTCCCAATATCTGGGAATCTAGCTCTGGGTTTTTTAATTACAGGTGAGGTTGAGGTTTTCTGGCTGTGTAAATATTTTAGGACTAATCTAGGAAATGTATACACTGCCTAGGCTGCTTTCCTAGTGGCATTTGGGATGATTCCATTATTTTTCACAGTTCTTTAATTTTAGCTACAGTTTTGGCACACCTCAAGTCCATAAACTATCAAGCAGACTGGTGAGATATTTCACCTATTTTTTGTAAGTTACCTGTCACCTGAATTCATACAGAAAGCAAAAACTGATTTTGCAGATGGATCAAGAAAATGAAACTTAAATACTATACCATTGTTGGGGTATTAGAAAAGGAATAATCAGTGTCTTTGTAGAATGACATTGCAAAGGCAAAATGTATCAGGTAATGTGAAAAAAATTTTGTGTGAAAAACTCTGGAGAGATCACAACCACATTGACACTTTCACATTGATCGTGGAAAGCAGAGGAGCAAATATCAACTCGTGGACGCAAGAAGTGTGTGTGTGTTGGCAGAGAGGTTTAGCTGTGCCTAATGAGGAGGGGCTTTCCATCTCCTGCTTTGTGGGAGTGAATTGGTTGGCCTAGGTTGGGGACATAAAGTCACAGATGCAGAGAGATCCTTTGATTGGTAAAAGCCATCACCTTCTATGCCACTTTGTGCCTGAACGGCTAAAAGTACATTGATTACCAGCATCCTGTGACACTGGGAGTTGGTGCAAAAATTCGAGATTTATGGTTTTACAAAGAGGGTATTGTCAAGAATGGGAAAGAAATGTAAACTATGTTTTCTATTTTGGAAAACAGATGCAAGTATAATTTTTACAGTTCTTTGGCAGATATGTATCTCTTAAAGATCAAAGATCGTGTTTTATTACTTTGGTCTTACTGTCCCCAAGAGCTTACACTTCAGTGAGCTTTTCCCTAGGGGTGTCAAAATGCTTCTTTAATGAGAGATACCCTGGCCATCATGAAGAACTGTTGCTGTGATGAGGCAGGATTTCTTCAAATTGAGTTAGCTTTGACTCTAATGCTATACTCCGAAGGCTCCACTTCTCCAAACCATTCACAACATATGCTTTTGTAAATCCATCAAACAACCCTGCCCTCTTTCTGTACCCTGTGTTTTAATGTCAAAGCAGATCTATGTTCTACTTGTGGCACCTGCTGTGGCACATACTTCAGCTACTTCAGGGGAGTACTAAGCATACCACCATACTTAAAGTCCTGTCAACATAACTGTGATAAAGACCCTTTGGAAAATGTATAGCTCCACCCTAAAATAATCATTTATCATAACTCATAAGGGAGAATTAATTGGCATTTAGTACATGTAATAATATGGATTAGTGCCTTTCATGAACAGGGCCATGTATAAAAGCACAGGCCACCTAGAGGGGTACTTTTTAATAAAGCAAAACAATTTCTGTGACAAATAAACTCCCCTTCTAAAAAAATACTCAAGGCAGTCAATATATTGGTAAGTGCTGTTGTACTGAATACTCCTAAGTCAGGCTGCAGCAACATCAATCTTTATTACTAAATATTGAAAATACTACCATAGCTTAAGATACAAGTTTATATTAAAATAAACTTTTTCTGTTATCAATACCAACACAGTTCAGATGATGGGTTAACAAAATGGTATGTTGTAATATTGCTGTCCACTATGGAAATATGTGCACTATGCACTGATAAATACTGTGTCTATAGCTTATTCAAAAACATACAGATCCATCAGGCTTTTTGTCATATTAACATATTATGACTGGATTTGAGGGTGTGCACTACCTACACATGGGTGATGTTTCCCAGTTGATTGTTCTGTTTATTACAGAAAGTTAGAAAGGGAATGAAAGGTTTTAAGGGGAAAAAAGAAGTTACTTTCTTAGTTGATTCATGTTTACTTCAGAAGGTTCGGTATCATCTTCTCTTCCCAGTGAGATAAGTGTACAGCTCTGAAATCCAGTCTCTCCTACGTCCATTATATGTATATTTTTTTAATGGATCTGTATGCGCCATAGGTTTGTCATCACAAGGGGTTGCTTAACTGAACTACAGACAAATGTAGATAGATCCTTTTGATGCTGTGTACCATTCTTCTGACTTTTTGCTCTGAACATGGGCTGGTTGTCTGCATTCTGTCAACACAGGCAACTTCAAAATTTAATTTCTGTGATTTAAGCTTGTGTGTCATTCAAAAGTCGCAAAGAGGGTGTGCTTTGTGTGTCTGCACTGGAGCAGAAGACGACTCTGGTACAAAGAGGAAGGTGTGTTACACACTGACTTTACAAAATGGCAAGTTATATGTGAGTCTCTTTTGTGAAGTGCTTGCTCTGGCCCTAGCCATAGTCATTAGAGAGGGTTCCCAGATGGAAGGGTGAGATGGACTTACAGGTTCTAATTTTGGTAAGAAAAGCAGGAAGGTTGCTTTTTGGGATGGGAGCGCCAGGCTGCCTGCCATCCTAAATTTTACGTCCATACTCATGAAGCCAAAATGAACATAAAACTAAAGAGGGAGTAGAGGAGCTTTTGGAACTTTATTGTAAATTAAAGTTATATTTTCCAAATGTGATTTGAGACAAAATCACTGATATCTTGCCTGAGGTGAAAATGAACACTCTGATTTCCCATTGCCAGGCAGTTATGAAGGCATTTGTAGTGCAAAGCAATTAACAGAGAAACTGAAATACTTGCATTTACACTGAAGAGAATAGATTTGTGCAACGTAATGGGGAGTTGGGACCATAATGGTTTTGCTCTGCTGAAGTTTTATTTCTAATGTGTTGGCAGGCCAGAAAAAGTTCTCTGGTTCTGCAAAGCAAATGGGCTGGGGTCACAGGAAGAATGTGCACAATGGAATTAATTTCCTGCATGAGACTCCTTGACTCACTAACTTTCACAGCAGTTTGATTCACACCTTAGTTGGGGAAGGTACTTTTAATGATGCTGTTTCAAAAGCTGCTAATCTTGGAGCAGTTCTGTTCTTTGTCCTTCCTTCTTTAGAAAGATTTAACCACTTCTGATATTCACACTTTCAGTTCTCCATTCTGCGCTTTTTTTTGTTTTGTTTTTTTCCTCAGAGTTAATTATCAATGTACCCACTGATATAAGCACAAGACTTTGTAATTACAAACTGATATACCATAAACAGCACACAGCCTTCTTATCAATTTTTTTCATAAGATGGGCATGACTTTGTGTCATATCTGAGTTGCAGCCAGCAAAAGCTTAGCTTGACAGCCTAGTGCTTTTTTTTCCTCTGGATGATTGCACTGCACATTCTTACAGGGTCATGCATGATAAAAAAGGATAAGGGACCTTTAAAGAGACTTGACCAAGCATCTCATTGTCTGTGGAGCTGTTACCTCTGCGCTATCAATGCAAATCTGTTCACAGAAGCTGCAACAGATGCTAGAATTATTACCTAGACTTCAGGACAAAGAATCATAGAGCTTGAAATCCATGCTTTCATATCAATTGTTTGTCTGTGGTATTCACACAGAGCAGCAGATGAGATGATTTTAGATGTTTTGAAGGGGAGAATATCTTGTTCTTCTCTGACATAGCCAGAAACTTGTAAAATAAGTTTTCTATTTTTCTTATGTCTGAGCTTCTCTTTTCTTTTTCCTATTTGTATTTTTATTAGGAACTCATTTAAATGCCTGGATGATTCGTTTATACCAGTCTCCTGTGTCATTTGCCCAAAATCTTGTTTGATGTCTTGTCACTGTGAAACATGCTGATTCTTTATTTTCCATACTGTATTACCCTGAAGTACAGAGCCAGGGAAGTTCTGGGCCCTGTTATGCTCAGCACTCGAAATGTGGGGAAGACCCTTTGATTCCTCACTGTTTAAAACCAGAGAATTTCCTCCAATTACTAGTGTGTCCTATATCAAAGAAGACCACTAGATGAATCTAGGCTTACTTTTATGTTTTCTCTGAGTGGTTGATGCATATAGCTTTGATATCAGCTACTGTTTATACTTTGTATTTTCCTCTGCAGCCTTGTGAGTCTCTCCAATTTGATAAAATTTTGCAGGTAAAATGTTATTTCTAGTAGTGAATGTTCAGTCATGAACATCGTAACATTCCTCATGAAATTAGTTCAGTCTTAATTCAACGTAAGAGAGAATAATAGGAGTATTTTTCTAGTTCTTACTTTGGATAGCTGTTGAAGAATAATGTCGTGAAATAGTTGCTTTCTAGATAGGAGATTAATGTAACTGTGTGAAATAGAAATTCCTTTTACTTGAATGTATGCTGGACTGGATATGACCCAGAAGACTGACTGGTATGATTGGGAATTAAGGAGTTCTTTTCTGAGGATTTTATGTAGGAGATAGATGAAAAGCATAAGCAGAAGGTAGAGGGTGAATTTCTTTCAGTCCTGAAAATTATACAAAAATGCAGGGGGAAGGCCATTCAGAGGAATATGCCTGTTACCAGCTGAGAGAACCAGATGGACATAATATGTGGTACTATTTCAAATAGGTCTGCTAAAAGTGTGGGAGCATCTTTGGATTTTATTAGGCAGTTTCATGTAAAATGCATATGTTGCTCCTGTATCATTTACGTATGCAATCTTATAGTTTCTTCAAGGGTTGTATAATTCTATAAATAGAAGACCCTTCCTAGGATAAAGAGAGATTACTAATACGGCTCCATTTGGCACTTTTGTCTGCCCCAGGAATCTCCCCAGCTGTCCAATAACCATCCAAGCATTCCTAATTTTCATTTATTTCCGCTTCCTAGTATCTGAAGTAAAAGCCTCCTGTTTGTTAAATAGGTGCATATTCACTTGGAGAAATGTTTTCTGCTGCCATTGCAGTTGTTACAGCATTGATGTTGATCACATCAAAGTTCCAGCACTGACAGGTTTTAAATATTTTCTCTGCAAACATGATTAATGAAACTAAGCAAGATTATCGAACAAGTTGTTGTGAGAGGAGGAAGTATATAAGAAAAAAGCAAACATAAAAACATGAAACTAGAGAGGGTGGCCAAGATCAAACTCTAACAACATATTAAAACTCAAAAATGTCTACAGACTTTGTTTCCACGTGGGTGTACAGCTCTGAAAAATATCACTGTAAATATAACTGCCTAGAACAGGGAACTTTCATAACTCCATCAGTCACAATTCTGGCTGAATCTGAGATTTGCTTGCTGGTATTAGGGAATACATCAATCTTCTTTAAAGACATTTTTTCTTTATGCAGTCCAAAATGTCACTTTAATTTAGTAATTCAGATGTTTGCCTGATGGCAAAATACAGTGATGAAACTCATTGTCCTGCAGTTTGACTGTGTCCTCATTTGAGATCAAAGTGGAGGGTTAACTTTTTTTCTGTGTTCCTTTCATTCCTCATTAGTATCGGGCAAATAATGGTTTTACTAGCAGCAGGAATCCCTATTAAAGTAACTGTCATATTTTCTCATCTGTACAATTCATTGTTCAGCAGTTCGTTTGGTGCCAGATGAAGGGAAAAAGACAAACTGGACAGAGAAAGGCATCCCACGTTAGACCTTCTGAATTTCTTTCTTGGTCAAATGACAACTTTCTTGCTGCCTCTTCCAAACCAATTATTTTGACATGCTCCATTGCAGAAGTCAGTGTCTAATGCAGCCAAGGAAAATACTGTTAAGGCAAATTCTGAACTTGATTGCATTCCTTCCCTGGATTTAAATAGATGTCCTGTGAACATTTATTCCTTAACAAAATACACAACCAGATTATCCTAATTAGTGTATTTACTCTGGAACAGGAGAGGAAAATTCCTAATTTGGACAAGCAGAGTTGAGAAACTCATTGTGACTGGGTATGCAGCTCGTTACAGCCTCTGCTTGCAGTGCAGAGAAGAATGCCTGCAACTTATTATTAAAGAAATTAAAGATAAAAGTACAACTTTGAAATGGAAGTGAGGCACCCTGCAGAATAATTGTTACTTCTGTGTAAGTTACACAGCCTGATGATCCTTAAGGAGCTGTGCTCTGAATTGAGGATGAATGAGTATTTTAAACTAAGAAACAGAACCATATTCTTCTCTGTAAAGCCTGGTTAAGTATCCCAAGCAGGCTAATGATGATTTTTACACAGTTTATGCACCTAAGTTTTGTTACCTAAGAATATTTATTAGATATGAATCTTTAACCCATTTTGGAATAGCAACACTAAGTTTCTAAACCATTTACTGTGCTACCAAACTGGTAGAAATATTTGATATTTCCAACTATAGGTAATCTCCTGGAAGAAGTAGGAATGTACAGAGTGAGAGTTGGGGGAGCATTTATAGTCACAGCATCTTCAAAGCCCTTCTTGAAACACTCCACTTAAACATACATGTTCTGGAAGAAAAATACTACCCTGTCTTGTTGCTGCTTACACCAGTAAGTGGTGAACATCAAATCTAGATGAGATGAACAGGAAAGAAGCAGAATACAAAAACAAAAAATTGGCAGAAATGTTGGTCCCAAAGTTAACAGGTAAGAGTACCACTGACCAGCAATATCAGTACCACAGGCAGATCTGCAGGCTGGATTTTGCAGGGGCCTTTTGGTTTGGCAGAAAGTGTTCATTCACAAATAATGGGTGCCCACTTTGCTCCCTGTAAGTAAAACAATGGATGTTCTCAATTGGAGCCTCTGGAATGTAGCACAAAATAAAGTTGAAGAATGTATTAAGATGGGATATGTCTAGGCATTCCCAAGGAGACTGAAAGCTTTCTGACCCTCTCCTGTTAATCAGCAGGGCAAGCAGCACAGAAGGGGAAGGGCTGTCCATAGCAGGCTGCCAGCTGGAGAGGAAGCTCTGAGCAGCATTCTCTTCCTGCCTTAATACCTTCTCTCAAGTGCCAGTTATGATCACAGGCTTTGCGTGTTGGAATCCCCCTCCACACATACCTGTGCTGGGTAACTCCTTGAGGAATTCAAAACATGTCAGCACAAACAAGGCTGCAGAAAATAAAAATAAAACCCAAGTACCTTATCCAAAGATAACTGAGGCTGCTCAAACTCTTTGCTCTGCTGAATTAGGAATTGTGAGATGACAGACTCCTGTCTGTCTCTAGAATGAAAATTCCCTAAGAACAGCTTTTCTTTTTTTCAACTAGAAAGTTGTTGGGAATTTTTGAATCAAGTTTCAGTCCAAAACTTGGCCATAAAAATGGAAGACATGGTGCAATGAAGGTGAGTGGCATTGTTTGGATCTTCCAATTCAATATCACTTTAAATGAAGAGCCATTCACCGTAGGCAAATATTGACTAGCTGAAGTCTTTAATTTCTTAAAGCTCTGCTTAAATAACCTTCTTCTAAACCTGCTTATGGCTTCTCAAGTTTATAGGACATTCCTGTTAAAACCTGATTTCAGTACACTCTTCTTGATGTTGCATTTTCTTAACTTAGCAGCGTTTTCAGTTGTACTTTTCAGGATGTGTTGGCTTATAAACAATAATTGTGTTTAATGAAGACTTCGGTAAATTTTCATTAAAATGTCTTTGTTTTTTGTGTGGTGTTTTTTAAAAGATGTATACTTCAGATTCTCCTAGAAAATGGTGCAGGCTGGGAAGGGGAGCTGATGAAGCAGTACTCTATGGAGAAAGAAGACTCAGTCTAGGTTACCTCTGTATGGCATAGCCAGGTGGTCTGGCTTCTTTTTGACCAGAAATTAAACAAGCTTTAGTAGTTCAACCAAATATTACTGTATCTTTCTCGATGAATGATGTTTATTCCAGCTTAGTAATTTGACTTTGTTTTTAAATTTTGAGTCTTAAATAGCCTTTAACTACAGACAGTACCAGTATGTTACAACAATTAATTTCTATTATTTTATTATGTCTGTAAACAGGAAGGCTTTCTAAAGTCGTATAAAAAAAAATTATTGGAGAGTCATGGAAAATACTATTTGCAAAAAAACCCACAGAAAATCACATTTTGAAAACTTGTCAGTTTAATACTGCTCTGTGTGTGGAAGCCACTGAAAATGTGTGGGAAGATGCTGCATTTAGGCAAGGCAGGATTATAAAGCTAATAGATGTAAAATTCACCTAGAGGCATGCTTTTACCTTCTAAAACCATCTATGTCACTGGTTTGTTCTTTATCAAATAAAATTGTGGGTATGTGTGTGTTGTTATACTCTGCAAGCTTTCAGTGGGAAATCGTTGGGGATTGCTGTATCCAATACTTTAATGGGTTAAAATGCCCAAAGCCAGCATTGGCATCATCATCCTATCACTAAAGGTCAATCCTTGTCCTCAGCAATAGCCACATTCCTCCTCAGAGATCCTTTCCTTTCTGAAAATCTAGAAAAACAAAATCCTTCCTTTTTAAAAAGTTCAGGTTGTGTTACTTTAACGTAACAATCTTCAACATAACAAAGTTTCCCTTTTAGATTTGAGATTATATCAATATGTTCAGATTACTTCCTGTTAAACAAATGTAGTTCCTGTGGCTTCCCAAGGGAAGTGGCCTCTCTGTGTTCAGCTGAACACAGCTAGGAAAACAAAGTTTAAGTCATTACATTTTAACAGATAAAAGAAACATCCTCAATCTCTACAACTTCCTAGCCTCCTGAAACATCCAGAAGTTTATGTACCTGTTAAATGTGTTAAAATTTTATTTTACTTGCTACATCTTTAAATTTCCAGGGATCCTGCTGGGATGCCTGGCGGGATGTCATGTTATGCACTAAGCGTGATACAGCCTATTACAGAAGAAATTGGCATTGCGCTTTCTTGGGGGAACTTTGCTTCTATTCTGTTTTATTCACTTTGATCTTAAAAAGAATTCTTCACTCTCTGAAGTTTGAAGCCTGTGCTTCTGTTTATTCTCTCACAGAGCTTGGATGAATGGTCCAGGTACAAAACAGTTACTCCTGTGGATAAAGAAAGTGTTTAAGGAGGCATTGATGCTATATACTGGCAGCTTAATGCTGCGTCCTCCATTTGGAACAGATTCACATTGGGCACCATGGCCTCCTAAAACCTTAGATGTGAAAGTAAGGGCATGGTACCAAGTGCAGTTCCTGCAAATTTAGTTCTGATTCAGTACCTCTGTCACTGTGGACGTGTGTTACATTTCATCGTCCTTCATACAGCTGCCAGCTGGTGTGTGCTATATGTTCTACCCTCTGAAGGCGAAGCACTGAGCTCAGTACTAAATACTTCTGGTCTAGAGACAGGACTGCTGTTTGCTGTGTCAAACTGGCAGCTCCTATTTTAGTGAGCAGAGGAAGAATACTCCCCTGGCATTCTGGTGGCCAGAAACAAAGAGAACTCCAACAAATGCATTTAAAGAACAATTAAATGTAAGCTTGCATCCATTTAATAAGTACCCTAATTTACAAACGTGCAGGAGCAGCAGAGTCACTTATTCAGTCATATTGTGCTGGAACCTCAGGACTCGCTCAAAGTCAAAGCTATTTTAAGTTGTTTATATCAGAAGTGGCTGCAGGCACTAACTGCCAAACTAAACCTCTCAGTATTGTCTGAAATGCCCTTTTAGCTAGGCCTTATTTTTGCTGGACCATTTAAAAGCCCTTCAAAGTTATAAAGCATCACAATCTTACATCTACATACAATGAGATACATTAAGCAAAACGAACTTGAAAAAAAGAAAATCTTACTATAGCGGACAACAGCAAAAGACATAAACCCCTCAGTTTATTGCTAGTGGTTGTAGGGGGAGACAAGACAAATTGTTTTTCTGTGAGCAGGTTAAAAAGCTGCACAGAATGTAGAATTCAAGAAGGTGATGGCTGTGAAAATGTAGGAGGCAATATTGATGACTGAGATCTGTCTGCTTGAAACACAAAGGAACATCCCACCTTATACAACTGCCTTAAAATGAATTCAAATTTGAAAAGTAGAAGCAGGGAAGAGAATGGGGAACCTTTGAAGAAACTTGGCAGTTCTGATGCTGCAGGCACTTGGAACCTGTGTGTGTATTTGCTGCAGGGGGTTGTCCTGTGGAAGCTGACAGATCAGCTCACACATAGAGGCTGCCAGAATACTAAGGATCAGTACCTCAGTTATATTCTTGGTTTTGATTTGCATTCAGGTTATTAAACTCCTTGATACCAAATAAGAACTCAGTCACTTTTTTCTTAAAACCTGTTGTAACAAAACAATAAACATTTGTCGTTATATGACTCACCTCTTTGCTTCCATTTAATTTCTCTGAAATACACAGCACATGCTACCTTGGCACAGTATGTGATGCTGAGAACGAAGAGAATGAAGAGATCTAACAGCTATATTTGGATAAAAATTGGGAGAAGAGAATTTCCTATTAGTCATACCATACACGATGTAAAGAGCTGCGTAACCTTCTAGTTACACCGACACATCCTATTAAAAAACCACATCCCCTCTTTTACTATCATCTGATAGCTGGTGTGACAGAGAGTACTCATGCTTCTAACGAGCTGATCTGCAAAGACCACAATATTTCTTTTTTTTATTTTTTAACAAAGGATTGAAAATTTTTCCATCAGACAACGTGGAGGTGGGGCAGAGAAGGAAATGATCTCCCAAATAGGAACAAGTGTATTCACACTGCCTCTCAAAACATCCCCCAAAGCCTTGCCTAGGGCAATTCCCTAAGCATTGCCTATATGCTTCCTTTCATTTCACAGCTGAAAGTCTTTTACATTTGGCTTATTTTCATCACCTGAGTCTAGTCAGCTTGGCAGGAAGGGCTATCTGTCTGTCTTCTTCCTTGAAGAGACTATATATTGTGCATGAAAAGCAGCCTTGTGAATGATGTTAAGTGTAAGGGAAATTTTTGGTATTAATCAAGGTGGCATTGTTCCAGCCTGGCTTAGCACTCCTGGTACTGAGGTAAGCTGGCTAGCTTGAGTGTCCCTAGCCCTTCTGTTGTTGGAGTACAGATTTCAGTACAGCGTGTCCTGAGTTGTAAATGCTTAACTGTTCATCCCACAAAATCTCTGTGCTGCTGTGGCGTTGTGATTCCTGGTACCCGAGAGAGGTAGATTAGAACTATTTTGGGTGTTCTCACATGTATTGTAATCTCCCTTCCTCACTACAGATGAAGCAGTGCCTGAGAGGCCACTTCAGAGTGTCTTTGCAGCTTGCCAGCGCAGCTCTGTTTAGTATAAATGGAATCTCTTCAAGGTGTCAGTGGCATATTTTGCACATGCCATGAGTGTTCATTTAAGGCAGGTCTTGGTGTCTTGTTAAAAACTGAAAGGAAAAAACCAAACCAAAGCAACAAAAGAAACATTAAAGCCCAATAGTGAATTGAAAACAATGAGACATAGTGTTCAGGCAAATGGTAGCTGCAAAGTGGAAATTTATTTAGGTTTGGTTAGTGATACGTGCAAGGACTTTAGTTTCAGCTTTCCTACAGTCTTGTCCTTACATTTAATTGGTCTTGCTTAGCTCTCTTGTCTGACACAGAAAGCTATAAAAGCCATAGGATGCTTGCTCTATGGTATAGGTTATCTAGGCTGTTTCTTTCCTAGTTTACGTTTTGTGCCTTCTGGCAGTGTGTCAAATGAAATGGTCAATTTCTGCCTGACGACTTATCCCAGTAGATTTTATTAATTTTCTTTGCAGCTTTTTCTTGTCCAAAATTGACTTCTGCTTTCTAAGAAAAAACATGTTTTTCCCTTTGGAGCTGTTACACATTTATTGTGGGGACAGGGATGGAAAGTGACTAATTTAGGAAATGATAATATAAATTTCCTCAATTAACTTTCTTACTATGGGAGAGGAAGGGATGTCTCTGGTCCGGAGATAACTGCTTGAATTCAATGAATATTCAATGAATTCAATGCCCATATTCATTCCTCATATGGGCATTAAGCAACTGTTCTGCAGTGGGGTTTCAAAGCATGTCTCTCCTTTCAGTAGGTCATGCTCCTGTGTATAAAGCGAGGAAGTTTTGCAGCCACTTAGAGCTTCAGAGCTTAGAATGATTCTGAAAGTTTGTTGTAAGCTTCTGGGCAAAAAACCACTTGCACAAATACAGTGGAGGGAGATTTAAATGCTGTTTTCTGTACAGAGGAAACAATGTGTTTTCTAGTGTTCCTTAGTCTCTGCCCAATCCTTTTCTTGTAAGAACACATTATAGTCTCTGTTTTTCTGGTTATAGAAAAGAACATTTTCTTTTAATTACTTCTTCTATTCCAGAGATCTTGAAGAGGAGAGGGTATTCATTCCCTGTGCTTTTGCACATTTCTAGTGCTAGTGAATATCTGATTCTCTGAATCAGATGTTGTTGTTCTTAAATGAGAAGCAGAAAATATAAATTGTTGATTTTTGGGGTTGAGGTCAGGATAGAGTCAGGCATAGCTCAAGTACTGGAAAAAGAAGCAGCCCTGGCCAATGCTGCAGGCCCCTATATTAACAGCTTCTCATTTGTGTGGCCTTCCTATATATTGTCATCTGCCATGTAAATTAGGAGTTCCTTGGGGGTAGGAAAACTGTGTCCATCCATCTGTTTATACAAGCATTCTCATTAGTATTTGAACACTCATTCACTCAAATGCTGCCTGATCCCTATCTCTCCCCTTTGGAGTGGCCTTGAGGGGGCTTGGCTGGGAACATGTGCAGTTCTCAAGGTGGTGCAGCAGCTGCTCTTTGTACGCTGCCTCCCAGAGCTCCTGCTAAGTAGTATTTACTGTGAACCCAGTGCAGACGAGTTTTTTTAGGGCACAGCTGTCACTGTGGTACTATATATTCACCCAGTATACAGATCCACTCACAACAGAGCGTAGTAAGAATTCTCTGTAGTGTGTTGAAAGTAACATGTGATACTTCCAGCCTGCCAACTTGCTTTAAGCTGGGGATGTTGGAAGTCAGATGTCTGTCTTGTAGGAAATTTGTGAGGGCTGAAAATTCACATCTCTGAAGCAGCACATACTCCTCTGCTTTTCTGAGAGAGGTGAGAGGTTTGGCTTTTCAAAATTAAATCTGTGCTTGGGCTTGAGGCACTAAAGAAATACTATCAAAATTAGATCTGTTGGTGGTACCCTGGATTGGATTTTGTAAATCAGAAATGACAGAAATAGCTGTACCCTGAAACTCTGATGAACGTCTCTCTGTAGCATTAAATAAAGGCATTTGCATTACCTAGCAACTGAAAGCTATGTTGTAATCCAGAGCAAGTGAATTAAGGCTATTACAAAGGTTTTCTGAAATCATTCTGCCTAGATCTTGCTCGGAGATTTGTTTTAGGAAAAAAAAGATTGGTGGTCAAATTGAAAAATGCATATTTATCCTTGACAGTACTTTTTTTCTCTACATTTGTTACCTCTGTTAATACAAGAGAGGCTGAGGTAAGAGCAAACTAGAATTTGCGGTGTAGACAGATCTGGATTTCCAGTCTAATTCTAAGGTTTAATTAACGTTTTTCCTTCAAAAATATTCTCAAAAAATATTTTTAAATAGAAAATATTTACCAAAGATTTTACAAAGACACAGTGGGCTCTTCTCTGTGATTATGTTTAGTAAATGTTTTAGTAGATCAGAGATGAATTTTCAAAGGAAAATACCAACAGATAAAAGATAAACACTTTGCATTCCATTCCTTTAAGTTGGATCTTTAAATATGGGAACAAGATAGTCTTGAATGTGCCTTGACACTTCAGATCTGTCTGCCCTGTATCTCCATCTGTATGCTGGTATTTTGTTCACAACAATTACCGACTGTTCTCAATGTCTGCTGTAAACTCATGCTGTGGCTTCACTTGGAACTCTCACAGACATGTCTCTCGGGTTCTAACTAAAATACATGTAATTTTGTACTTTGATTTTCATGTTTCATACAGATTAAGCATCCAGTCTTTAATAATGCCTTTTATATAAAATTCTACAGGACCAAGTAATCTAGCATGCTTTTAACCAGTGGGAAACCGTGAGACGTAGTTATTCTTTCCTGATACTTTCTACTTGTCTGGATTGCAGATACAATCAATTAGATCCATCTTTTATACTTGTGAGTCTTGGTGTCTATGAAGTCACGATAAGCTGAATTTTAGAGGTAAAGTGACATCAGTGGAGTGCTGTCCCCTGAAATGGGAAGTGAAAAAATAGAATTGTATTAAAGAGTCCCATTTAGAATTTGCTACCTTTACACTTAGTTGAAGAAGTTGAATCCCTTTTATTTTGTTTTTAAATAAAGACTGACTGAGCCATGGTTGAGACTGTTCCCTTGTCTTTCACAGTATGGTTCTCCTGGAGCTCTTTGCCTCAGAAACGATGTTGCAATGGCCATAGTTAGAAAGTCATGTAAATCACGAATTCAGAGTTATGGAGGACTTTTCGTTTGAGAGATTATTGTGATGAATGTTTTTCATTTAGGTAGTGTTTACTAAAAGGCAGAAAATAACCTACTAGAAGTGAAATTAGGTCACTCATTACAACCATCCCCTCCCTCTAAATCGACTCTAATTCTAGGAGAGTTACAGTTGCTGTATCTTTATTTTAAGGTATAGCATTTACATGTGGGGCTGCTAAAAGCAGAAGTCAGAGAAGGTGAGAGGGAAGTCAGTGTATTACACCTGTGTTAAACTAGTGCCAGATCTAGAGTGCTTTATCCTTTCTGTGGAAGCTCTGCTTGTCTGGGCTTATTTTGTTTGAGGCATTGCTGGGGAGGGGAAGGAGAGATATGTGTTAAGTAAGAATACCCAAATTAGGGCAGATGTTTGACTTTCAGTAACTGGGTTGATATTCAAAAACCAGTCTTTGTTTTTGACAAGAAAATGTATGTGGGGGAGAGTGTCCCAGAATTTGGAACCAGCATCACAGTTAATATTCTGTGGCAAGAACTTGTATGTTTCATGAGAAGGTAAAAAGTGATGTCTTAGAAAAGTTATGTGTGAAGATTATTTCTTTTAAAAAAAGGATCATTTGAGAAAGACTGAAGTGTCCTACTTGATGAATTCAAGTCTAACTGACTCATTTGTCTGAATTTGGCTTTGGTTCCCTTTCTGCCCTTTCCTTACTTTTTATTCCATTGAAGATTCTGTTTCTTGACATATGTGGGGGACTGAGCAGGGAGGGATCTTTCAGGAACTATAGAAGTACATGTGGATGTACAAGTAATCCGTATTCTTTATAGGCTTCTGAATTCTGTGTACTTGGCACAATGCAAGTCAATAAAATGCATAGAAGCTAATGTTTGTGTAACAGGTTAGAAAAACTATGCTTGTAACATGGGTTTTTTTCGTTTAATTTTTTTTTTCTGTGAGGTGCATTAGACTAGAGAATAAAACTCTGTCTTTGAAACTACCATTAAATATTTCCCCCATCCCTCGATTCCTTAGCACCAGGAAAATACATTAAGGAACAGTACTGCCATTATCAGTCCACTCTATTGGCATGAGAAGATTGTATTTATGGCTGTCCTTCACTCAGATAACATAGAATTTATTGCTTTTATCTCAGTTGAAAAAAAAAAGTGACTCTTCCAGGCGAATCAGTTCTGGGAATTACTTACAGTGCCTAATTCCAAAGTAATCTTTATTTTTAAATAGTCTGAGTATCCAGGATGCTGTGTGTTGTAGCACTCTGATACTAGAGCTAATGCTCTGACACCTCCCATTGTCAGACTATACTGTCAATTGGACTTCTGGCCTCAATACTAAGGACCTTTAACAGCATGTTAAGAAAGTGTTTTTTCCTGTTTTGGTTTTTTTTTTTTTTTTCTGATTTGTCTTTACCAGTAAAGGGCATAAACAAGCAGTCTAGGGAATTGTTTTGGAAGGAGATTTTTTTGGAGTATGTATATATTTATAAGTGTTTTGAGGTTGTATTAAGGAAGGCAAGTTAAGGATTTTAACTTAACACTTAGAAGGGTTTGAATTTGTGTTGGGTATTGGTTTCCCTAGAAATTTAACTTCATGGTTTCAGCCTGGCTGAATTCACAGGGGAGTTCTGGCTCATAATCAAACACATCTTTCTTTTATGTTCACTGTACTGGAGGAAAAGAATTACCGAATGCAGCCTTTGTTGTAGTATTTTAGATTATCCTTGGGTTTTTTAGGGAGGAATGTAAGGAAGTGAGTCTCTAAAAATAAAAGCAAAGCTCTATAGCTTATATCCATGCTCTTTATGTACTTGGTGCTGAAAGCAGAGGACGACTCTGGTGTGTTCACTAAAATTTGTCTGGCTGATGGTATGTGAAGGCTTTTCTGGTTTAGTACTGTACTGGTGTCACCCATATGGAAGCTGAGAGGGCTGTAAAAATTGAGATCATGGTGCTGTCCATTCAGAGAAGATGCAGTTCACAAGCTACTTGGAGCTAACAAAATGTGTTGCCATAGTGAATAAACAGAACTTCTGAGCTGTTGTGTCAGTTGTTGTGTTTGTGGGTGCAGCACTGTCGCTTCTTATTTCTAAGAGTGCTGGTCTTTGGAGTGTGAGGTCCAACAGGTTGGTGAGATGGGTACATAGCAATCTGTGTTGGTAATGGAGCTGCAGTTGTATATGGATGAGGTTGAGCAGAAAGATTTCCTCTAAAGCTAGCTATAAAAGAAACAAAGCGTGCCCAAGGCCCCTCACGTGCATTCATTTTCCGTCCCCTCAATAAAATGAATTAATTTCAGGAAAATGGCTTTTAGGAGGAAAAATACAATAAAATCATGCAGTGGATTGTGGTTCATTAGTTTTCTGCTTCTGAGTAATGTCTCTATATACTGCTGCTATATACATAGAGATAATTATCCCCTTGAGATAGTGATAATAGCGGGTAAGGGAACCACTGCATTGGGCTTAACATGTCAAAATGGAAGTAACAACAAGTAGATGGTGTCCTGGACCTTTGCAGAAGAGTGAGTTCACTTTGAATTGTTTAATTTCCATAAATTTGATTTTTCACCCATACAGTAACGGATACAACTACTGTATCTTGCTGTATCTATTCTGTACTATAATTCTGGGTGAGTTCTTCAACTGTTTTGGATATAGAATGACTTATCAGGATAAGACTTCTTCTTTTGTCTTCTCCCACACAGATCACCCCTGGCAGCAAGGCAGCACAGTCACAGATGAACCAGGGGGACCTTGTCGTGGCCATTGATGGAGTCAACACTGACAGCATGACCCACCTGGAGGCCCAGAACAAGATCAAATCAGCCAGCCACAACCTGAGCCTCACTCTTCAGAAGTATGTTGGTATAACTGAAACTCTTTGCCTTCCGAAGGACAACCTATGAAACTCATGAATTAAGTTTGCAAGTGTTTTATCTCTGTCTGTTAGATTTATTTGAAGTGCTCATGGCACAGATAGATAGCACAGAGCTAGAAAGCCAAGATCTGCTCTGATTCTTGTAGAAGTCAGCATGGATTCCTATAGAAATCGAATGGTTATGTTGAATGTATCTGTGTGGGATTTAGCCTATTGAATATAGGTGTAATCTCATGTCCATTCAAGCTTCTTTTAAATACAAATGTGATGTTCCTTTGTTTATTCTAATGTGGGCAAGACAGTTTAGGTTGGTTAATTTATGAACAACTGTTCTAGAAACAACAAACATAACAAATGTTCTAAGTCCATGGGAAGAACGCGTCATTCCCAGGAAGAATACTCGCAGCAGGCTGAGAACTTGTGCTGATGGTCTGGCACCTGTGTGTTTGAAAGAGCTCTGCATCTAACTGAATATGGAAAGTGTAGCCCAAGTGCAGGAAAGGGAGGCAGTAGAACATGGAGAGGGCAGGTTTTATCATAGAGATGTGATAAAAGTTGCCTTGCCATTTAGAAAGCAGTTAATAGGTCTTTTAACTTTTTATGGTTAATGTTGCTTCCAAGGAAACTTATTCTCAAGTTACATAACCTTGCACAGAGGATTTCTGTAATAAATGCATTAATATTTAAAGCTCCATAATTATAGAAATCGAAGTAGCTGCTAGTTTTATTGCATTGTGAAGAAGATAATTTTTGTACAGGGTAGGCAAAGACAAGTACAGAAAGCAGACTATAATGTGGAAGTACAATTTCTGAGAACATACCAAAGAATCTCATATATGAATGTGCAGTAGAGATAATCAGTATCAGGAACAGACTAAAAGCTAAAGAATAAGAAGTTTAGATGAGGTTTCCAAGACAGGACAGGGTATTATAAAGCAAAATGTATGGCTGATATTCCCCCAAGGCTTTAACTTTTAAGTTTTGCTTTGAGTGTTCCAGATAGAGTAGAAAATCACTACCTTGATGCATATAGTTGAATTCTTGTGCTATCAGCCACTCCAGCTTCTTTTTTCTTCACTCTGAGAGCTAGTGTTATTCCAAATATATGTACTTCTTTTTTTTACAAATATTTACATTGTTCTAGATTATTTTGTATTTGAAAGTTAAGGAAAATCCTTTCTGATTGTTTTAGATCTCCTTTCTGCCTTTCCGTTGGATCTTTGTGGTTTTGCATTGAGAGAGAACATTTCTTACTGCGCTTTGTGTTGTTGCACATTTGGTATTAATTTTCCTGAATATGGAACCTGAAAAGTTGTCCAGTGTCTGCCTCTGTATTTAAAACTACAAAACAACAGCTCTCCGTAGACACAGAGGAAGGATTTCCAAATTTGTGTCTAACAAATCCAGATTATCCTAATACATATCACAGAGACAAGTCACTTAAAACAGTCATTTTGATCAAATGTTGCCAGAGATATTTCATTTGAGTAATCATTGGGCTTTTTTTATTTGCTGACCTCTAAATTACATCACCAGCAATTCTAGTGGCCACATCTTTAAGAAAAAATTAAAAGGAAAACTAGTGGAAGTACTATTATTAATTGTTTTCATCTATATTTATTGTTTCTTCTGTTTTTTTTAAGGCTTGCCCTGTCTTTTGGTTCCAAAACAATAATATGTAATTCAGATACTCAAGTTATATGGATAATGAACAACCAAAGAAAGCAGTAATGGAGTGTTCCACAGACTGAAATATGCTTGCATAGATAATAGATGTAGATGAACTACAATCCATTTTAAAAAGAAGGTAAATGGCATAAAATAAAATGAAATACTAGTAAACATAAATAGATCATAAAATGGCTTTTTTTAGCAATGAAAACTTTCTCAGATCATGTTTTTCTCTGAATTTATACAATTAATAGACTCTCCTCTTGAGCTGCTTTATGATGTGAGCTATTAGTTTGGCTTGGTGACCCATTCAGCTTCACTGGGAAAAACCAATGACAAAGACTGAGAAGTAATTTTTTTTTAATAATGTTTTTTCTTAGATGACTAGGGGCTGTTCAAAAAGTTGTGCTCAGAGGCATTAAGCTGGCTTTTGCTTTGCACAATTCAGTATTTATACAAGCTAAACTCTAGCAGCAAGTGATCTTGGCCAACCCTATTAAAGATCCAATGTCTTGAACGAAAGGCTTCTCCACTCTATTCAGGAAGTTGTATTAATCTTGCCTTAAAAAATATATTTTTCCCCTGTACACTAATGGGTTAATTTACCTAAGGACAAAAAGATTTTCAGTTTAGTCACCTGCCCAAAATTTACAATGCAATATACTTTTTTCAACAAAAAAAATTTTACAAATACTGGATTGGTGAAAAGAATAACAGTTAACATGAAAAATAAGGTAGCAGTGACAAGGGATAGTAACCTTCAACCAAATAAGAACAAGACAGAAGAGAGGCAAAATCTCCTGGGACTTGGTTACCAGGAAAATGACTGTGCTAAGAGATCACTTTGACTTTTTTTAGACATGGCTTGCAGCGATGAAACTGGAGCGGAGTGTTCTACTACTATGGAAAAACAGCCCTAGTTGCCATAAAGAGCACAGAGATGGAAGTGCTCATTTATCCTATTTGTATAGAAGTTTGGAAACACTGGAAATGCTTTCAAATGGAAAGAACACATATGTGCATTAGGAGATAGACTGTTGTGATAGGAAAACTTAAGCTCTAAACTGTGATGATATTGGACATGTACGTGAAGTAGTCACATGGCTCTACAGAATATGTTTCAAGGTCATGGAATGCCTTACCAGGCAATCTGTGGCTTGGTTTTGCTGTTGCAGCACTGGAAGTAGAGCTGATCTTGCTTGTTGAATCTGTAAGGCCATGGAAGAAGCAGTGGAATCTGAAATCTCTACGTAAATGTTCTGAGATAGAAAGTTTTTTATTTTTCTAATGGTTCTTGGCTCTCAAGAGTGATGGCCTTTCCCTTTATTGATCGTGGCCATGAAGGTTTCATGAGCATTGTTTATAACCTGACAGTTAAGACAGTGTTTGCTGATACTCACTTTTATTATTATACTTCAGTTCCCTGTAGGCTTTTTTCAGGGTGGGGAACTGGTTATTGTTTTAATTTGGCTGTCAAGAAAAGCTGTACGTGGTGTCAGCCCTTGTGCAGGACATCCAATTGCAAGACATTAAACATAGAAAAAAGGAAGTGTCAAGAGCCCCCATTCCTACTTGCCTGCCTAAACAATGGGATTCTATGATTCCCCAGCCGTATTAACTTAGTTTTAATTCAAGTACCACCTGCACTGTTCAAGGTACACTAACATAGCTCTTCCATGAATGTTCAGTGCTGGCCTGAGTTGAGTTCTCCATGTTTCAGTCATGGATTCAGGAGTTTGTGGATGTCAAGTTCTTTCTGACAACTTCCTTCCCTAAACTCCCTCTTAAATTTGTTCTTATCACCTCACCCATTCTATGTTTTCACATAAACCCACAAAATTAGACTGGAAGTCTCACCAGCTGTGCCAGAGGTTTGATCAGGCAGCCAGAACTTGTTAGTGGCTTGAGCTGCATTGTCTGGCTGCCTGTTTCTCTAGAGTCTGCAATGTGCCTCCTTTTGCTGCTTTTGGGAAGCTAAAGGATGCAGACAGGCAAGTGCCAGGCAGTTGAAGTATTTGGACCATGCCTGGAGAAAGGAACCTGTGATCCAGTGATGTGGGAATGTATGGGACCCTCCAGACTAGTACTTCTTCCTTAAGTTTAGAGGGCAAAGTACATCTAGGAAGTGAATTCTTTTTTTGCCGAAGGAAAGAGTGTGGGAGTGAGAGGAGAAGGAAAGAAATGTCTTTGGCACTGTGCACTATTACTCAGCAGAACTCCCATTAGGGACTCAGGCAAACCAGGATGATATTCTAAAGCATTACATGCATCTATAGATGCAGCTTATTCCTTAGAAACCTGTATTGCTCTAGGTGTACTGAGGTTGGTGCTAGTTCTGCTGGACCATGCTATGGAAGGCTATGATCATACTCTGTAATGGCCTGGGTTGGGGTGGAAAAAGACATTGCTTTGCTTTTAGTCTTTTTGTGACCTCCTGCAGTTCAGTTCTCAGTCATTTTTCAGTATCAGTTTCTAATCAGTTACTTGAGCTACACAGCTGCCCTCAGGCATTTTAATTCTAGGCCAGTCAAAGTTCATCTTTAACTGTCTGTCTGTCCCACAAATATTAGGCCATGTTGAGTCCTGCAGTATTCAGTTCACAGGAAAAAACAAAATGCATGCAAAGTCTATTTTTATTTCATACAAATGGATTTCTTTTTTAAATGCACAGTAAGTGTAATGTACAAGAGAGCGGCATTATTTGTCAACATGTTTCACTGGAGCATCCACAACATTCATTTGATCTTAACTCAAGTAATCTGATCAGCCTCCTTGGAAGGGATTCACCAAATGCACTGGCTTAGTTTTGGAAAGCACTGTAACATGAGTGGGCCTCATTCTGCTGGCACAAACATTCCTGTGTCACTCCAAGGCTCCGCTTTGGCGTCACTCAGTGCTGCTGGAGAGGAGCAGGGGAGGTGGAGACTTCTGTGCCTGGTGCACATTGACAAAACTTCCCCCTCCCAGGGCATGCCAGTGATGCTACCCTTTGCTTCCAGACAGTCACAATTTACTGTCTTTTGCTGGAAAATCGTGAGCTAAATAATTCTTTTCTCTACTGAAAGGGAAAGTGTCAGAGGCAAGGCTATGAGAGACTTACGGTAAATATTTAATAGCTTTCCTTTTTCGTGCAGCACCAAAAGATGGCTGACCCTGCAGTATTTACTTCAGGCCTACTATAAATAAAGCATGTGGTGACAGCAAACTGCAAGCAAGGAGAGCTCAGTGGTTATTATAAACTGCTTTCTTTTGTCTGAAGCTGGGTGTAGTAACCAATTCTGTGCATTTTTTGGGTCTGCTGATGGGCACATATAAATGAGAACCAGAATAGGGCTGTATTTATGCTCAGAAGAATTAGAAGATGGTATCTGTCCCAGTTCAGGGTAAATTGGAACTATATATACAATATTGATGAAAGTATGGTATGAACTAGTTGTACTATTCAAAATGTTAAGCAGATTAGAAAAAAAAAGAACACCAATAGTGGATATGTCATACTAGTTAGCTCATTTTGCTTACACATGTGACTCTAGAACTTCTAAGAGTCATTTGCCACCAATAGCCAAGGTTTTTTCCATCCCTCTGGTGATTCTGTATGCTTAAAGCATTAGAAAAGACATATCCCACTAGTGGGTTAAGGGAGCTACACTGTATTACTGAGAGAGATGGTCCTCCCTCACTCTCTGTGAAATAGAGATGACTCCCATTGTGGGCCCAGTGGTCTCTATGCAGGTATGAGAGGACAGTAGGATTTGTTCACAGATGTCACGCTATCATTTGGACAGGACTGTGAGCTACTATCTTTGAGTAGTAACATTTAATGCTGGTGAAATTAATGAGCAACTATTTCCATGGAAAGTTAAATAAAGTATCAATGTCAGTCACTGCAATAAATACAAATATATTCCTTACACGAGCAGTTTAATTGAGTGGACTGCTATTTACACTCACTGCATAAAGTGTCCTTGTTAGTTTTAGAAAAGAGCCTGGAAACTGTGGATATATGCCAAGGCTTAAAAGGGCAGTGAAGTTTTCATTGCAACAAGATTCTACTTAGGGATTAGAACTGTTCTCAGAGTGCACATCACTTTTTTCCCCCCCAAATACCAGCTTAGAGGTGAGGTTAAAATTCATCATTTTATGTGAGAAATATTTTCTGGGTTCCCTAAAGATAATCTGCATGTGAATTTCATGTATTACATTTCACTCATCATGGAAAGGTCAAGATGGGTATCCTGGGCCTATCTCACTGAAGTCAGTGGGCTGACACAGCGTAGTAAATATACATGGCAGTTGTATTCTTTCAGACAAACACTTCTGGTTGCTTTCAGCAAGGAGGAAGAAGATGTGTTAGCCAAAATGTCACAATAGATAGAAAGGTCGCTGTGTGTTCAGGCTGGGACCTTTTCTTATTAATACTGATTAGCTTAAGCATGGTAATGGAAAAATGTAAATTACACACTTAAAGCTAATTGAAATGGATGACAAAGTATTTCTTAGAAGTGGAATGAGGAATTTTTCAATCAGGTAAAACAGTAAGGCTTTACTAGATTAATCTTGTAAATGTTCTTTGCACTTATGAATTTTTTGGTTTCCTTTGGATCCCTTTTACCATGGTGTTTCTTGTCTACCAACCCCTATAAAAGCTGTCTGGCCTAATTTCTTTTTTTTCTCCCCCGAACTCTGAATTATTGGCGACCCATTGTTTCTTGCAGTGATACACCAAGATCTGTTTTGCCTGGCTGTCAGGCACTGTCAGGGGCTGGGCAGCTTGTGGTGTCTGTGCTGTCCCTGGCTGGTGGCTGCTGAAGCACTGCGCACAGGCTGGCCCTGGGGAGTCACTGCATCAACGTAGTGACAACCCCAAACAGCACTCAAATGCCTCCAAAGGAAACAAATTCTTTTGACAAGTCGTGGCTAACTTTATCCACTTAGTCTTAAGATAAAGAATTATGTTTTTAGTCAAAGTCTCTGATACAGATCTTAATGGAAAGTTCACTGAAGTGTTTTAGCTTGGAAACAGAAAATGAAGGCCTAAATGAGGTAGACTGTAGTTAAGGTCTAATTATCCATGTTCATTATTTTTTTCTCTCCCATATATGTTCATTAGAAATGCTCTAAAAGCCGTAAGACACTCTAAAGTCCACATCCCAATTAAGAGGAGTTACAAGAAAATTAACTAAGTAAATACGCTTCATTAATGGCTTCAGGAAATGTGGTCAGGATGTTTGAAGTATTCTAAGTTAGGCTTTTGCTTTTAGAAAATGTTCAGTGGTAAGGGGAAAGCCAGACTTTTTCTGTGTAATGTTAGAAATCTATTTGGATTTAGACAACACTTGAACTCCTCTGATTGAACAGAAGGCAGTTACAAAGCCTTATGTTATTATTTTGAGAACCATCATATATTTGAAGTTTGGATGTGATTTCCTGATTCTGGACCTGGTTATTTAGGGCAATTCCCTACATCAGTCTCCATTGCTGCTCTGAAATCTGACCCTCAATGACTTTCACACATAACGAAGCTGCTAAGAAGCCAAGAGTTGCAGGGTTGCAGGAAGACCCTGATGATACTGGATTTGGGGTAGTGTAAGTTTCAGGTGCACTATTTGCATGGGAGGTGAAGAATAAGCAGAGAAAATAATTTCAGCTCACTTCAGATATTTTTCAACTAAAGAACTTACTTAAATATTTGATCCTAAATTCTTCAAAACTGTTATTTCTTATGTTTAATGGGGAGAGTTGCATCACATCTTAAGACCAGGGTATGATAAGCTACATCCAAGAAATGAATCTTTATTCAGTGCCCCTTCTGCTCTTTATTAATTATTTCTAATTCTTTGCTTTACCAATTAGATCCATTCATAACCCAAACATCTTTTCTGATGATCTTAAACTAACAAATCTTTTAATTTTTTATATGTTTACCTTAAGTAGATTTTTAAGCATCTCTCAGTAATTATAAATAATCAATCTAATTATTAAATCATTAATAATAAATAATTATGCTGAACCTTAGGTTCCAAGTGAGATTCTATATCTGAAGTTTTTATGCCATTAAGCCTTGATCCGTCTCTGATAAATTTGACTGCATTTCACCCTCTTGTTTTTTATTCTGAACTGACATTGTCTATAGCTAGGCAATGCAAATTCTGCAAGTAGCCAATTTATTATTGGTGAGAGTAATGGCTTCCTATTTATAATCAATACCTATTTATGTATTCCTGGGTATTTCAAGAGTACTGTGGGTTTGTCTGCACTGGGCTGAGTATAAATTTGATATAAATTAATGTATTTCTTCAGCAGTGTTAATAGCAATACACCTCTACATACAAATTCAACCCATGACAGCCTAAACAAGTTTTGCAATGAAATGAAATTTCCTTGATAGGAGCCCTCTTTTTTTACAGCTTACCCAAGTTTGCAGTAGTGACATGTAAAGGAAATTTTTGGAAATGGTTTAAAAACAGTGCAAAGACAGGAAGAAGGAGACAGAGAAATAACCTGCCTGAGCAGAGGTGTCCACACTGCTTGGAGGTTGAGTGTGGAGCTTGCTGTGTGTACTGGGTGAGTGCCAGGCATGTGCTCAGCATTCATTCTTGGTGCTCTGTGGATAACTGTCACCCCCAGGACAGAGCTGCAGGGATACTGGCAGAGCCTCCCTGTTTGCCCATAGAAGCTGCTGAGGTGGAGGAATTTTAGGGTCAGGACCAAGTCCATTAAGAGCAGATGGAGGCATTGGCAGCCAGTGGCTCCATTCAGGAGGGAACAAGCTGGAGGGCAGAATGTGGGGCAGTTCAGGAAAGGAGGGATTTTCCATTGCAGGGGAGGAGTAAGGAGGATGCAACAGATACTGTGCAGATGCCAGAGAAGAAGAAAGGATCAAAGAGAGATCAGGAGAGCCTTTGCAAAAATCTCATCTTTTCACATACTGACTTCTGTTTGCTTTCTTTGCTCCCTTTCACAAAAATCTCCAAGGCTTCTTCTCTTTTACTTTCCCTTTCTACCCCTTAATGTTTTTGGTTGCCTCTGACTCAGATTCCTTGTAAGGGAAAATAGGTATTACATACTTCCAAACAGCTTTTTTACTGGATAGCTGCTTCCTTTTAGGCTGATGCCCTCTATGCCTAACAGGCTTTTGTCCTTATGTTGCTGTGGGCATGAACGTTAGGTCTGGAAAGTGCAATTGCCCAACTTGCAATCTGAGTGCAGTGTAATGCAGGGAAATAATTAACGAATCAGTCATCCAGCCAAATGCTAAGATTTGAATTTACCATTGATATATAGAGAGCAAAAGTGCTGGTGGAAGTATTTTTCAGTTCTATTGCAGGCACAGTCGATATCCTGAGAGAGGGAAAGCAGGTCTGATCCTAGGCCCAGAGTGATCACAGTTGTATTTGAAGTGTTGTGAAATGTTCAGGGCTTTGTCTTGGTGGTTGTCATTGGAGTCACTAAGAGTGGTTGCTGATGTCCCAGGCAGGGCATAGAGAATTACACCACGATATCATGGGACTCATGATTTTCTGTGCAAGACTTAGAAACAAGCAGCAGCTTCTGCTTGGCTGCCTAATTCACTGGGTAGCTGAAGATTCAACTGGGACATTACTGACTTAGTAAATGGACACCTCAAATTGATAACCATGAGTAATACTTAGTCTTTTTATGTCTCTCCCTGACACTCCCATCATCATCCCCACCAAATTGTCAGGAATGTTAATGCATTAAAACTTATCTATATCTATCGATGTCAGAAACCCTATTCTACATGTTTTGTTTTGCATCCTACTCTGTGCTTACCTACTCCACTCTAAAATGACTCAATTTTAGTTAGGTGATAGCTAAAGTATGTAAAATGTTTTATAAGCATTTCTAACCCTAATTTAATCTCTTTTATTACCCTTCCATGCACTTGATGCCTTTTCATTTTCTAGTAGTTGAAATACTAGGATACAATTATTAAGATATTCAAGAAGTTGTAAATAAGTGCTCATGTGTCATAAAATGATAAGTGAAAAAGCATACTGTAAGAAAGAAATGTTGATTTTAGTTGTCCTAAGAATTAGTACAGATAGACACTGACTGGTGAAGATATGAAATTTTAAAAAGCCCCATGAAGATGAAAAAGAGCTATTATCTCTTAGATGTCAACTCTCTTCAAGTACAATATTGTGCTCTCCTGAGGACTCAATTTAAACTGATAGTGCATCACAGAACTCTTTTGCAGCCCTTCCTTAGGCAGGCAGCTCCTCAGTGCAGTTGACTCCTAATGAACCTTTGTTGTGAGTACAAAAATACCAAGATTGAAGTCAAGTGCTCTTCAATTAAAGATCTGTTTAAGTAGGTGGGAACAAGTAGAAATTCTGGCAGTCATTTGAGCAGTGCTATCAAAATTGAACTGCTTTAGAAAACTACATCCGTCTTGGTTTTGAACTTCATTAAAAAAGAGAACCAGTATTGAGGGAGAGAAGAGGTGCATCTGGGGAAAAGAGAAGAGTTTAATAAAATACCAAAATTATGTATTTGGTCATCATTAGAACTAAATTTTAGTTATAATGTTTTAAGTTTTCGTTTTGAGATGAGGTTTTTGTTTCCATTTTTAATTTTGAAAATGTAGAAGAAAATATCTAAAAGTTGAAATCAAGTTAATTGCCTAAGAAAAAGAAGCATGATGAAAAATTTCAACATCAAATCTAAAATTATCACAATCATCTGTGAAATTTGGGCTTTCATCCTTCTCATAGCCCTACTGAGCAGGTACACCCTCAAGTGTTTGAAATAAAATAATTTTGCGATCAGTGGATTAAAATGTAAACTTGGACACATGTTTGCTACAGCACCATCATCACTTGAAAAGCAAGCTTCTGTTGCTGGAGGATTTGATCCATCTAGCAAAAGAGGGAGGAAAAAAAGAATGTTCTGAACTTGCAGATGTTTTTCCTGGAGGAGTAATGACTCTTATGTAAATAATCACTTTATTCTGCAAGTGCATACACTTTCATTCCACAAATTGATTTCACCTCTTCTGCCCTTTTCTCTGGTGCAAGCCTCTGCTAGATCTAGCATGCCTCATTATTCTGTTTTTAAATATCAAAGCTATAAACATCTAAGTCAGAGTTGTGTAGGAACATCATCATTTTCAAGTAACATCTTGAAACCTCCAAATTGGTGTCAAATACAAATCTTGGCTAACACTGTGAATGACAGATGTATTTTATCACTAATGTGGAAGAAATGCAGCTTTTTTGCATCATCTTGTGTGGTCAGGTAATGAGAGAGGAAAAACTAAACATACAGTAAACATCAGAAGTGATGGAATAGTCTGGTAAATAAATTTCTTTGCTGGAATACAACTGTTTTCCAGTTAAGCATCAAACATGCAGTGGTTGGTTGCTACACCTCTGTATATGGCAAACCACATTTACAGTGCTGAGCTGCTCTGGCACTAAAATTCACCATCAGTGAGCAGAGCAGGGGGACATTTAACATGGTATGGCCAGGTTCACCAATGTCACTTCAGAAATAACTGGGTGTACTCAGAAATTACAGTAATGGAAAGAGGAGCAGAATCATCTCCTAAATCTTTGTGTGTTCATAAACTGTCACTGGCAGGTTTCAGCTGCTGTGTGTTACGAGCTGCAGTTGATTTTTTTCTCTTTTTTGCTGTCTTTCATGATACATGTGCATGTCTCATAAATATGATCTATTGTTTCTCTCTTAAAGCTAAAATGGTTGGAGGAGGAGTACAGCACTCATTCCTGAGGGAAGATAACTTGCCTGAGGAAAGTTTGGTTTAAGCAGTTAGTGAGAAGCTCTTGTTGTTAGCACTTGAAGGTATCTATTTCTAAGATAATTATGTCTTAGGGAGTATATTGTGATATACTTCAGCTGTGAGTATGAATTACAATTTTCTAGCCCGTTGTTTCAGGAATACTTCATCAGTGAATTTCACAGGTTGATTACACATCGTTTAACAAAATGCCAGTTTTCATTGTCTCCTCAGACTCTGTTCATTTTCACAGTACCTGGCTGTGAGGTAGGCGTCTATCACATCAGCTTTGTTTTCAACTCTGAAAGTTGCAAAATTTCCTTACCTGCTAAGTGGAAATATTCCAGCTCCTGTGGTGGTCTTTTCTTTTGTATGTTCGCTATTGTTTATGGAAAAAAATGTTGTGTGGTAGCTAAAGTTAAACACAGAGCTCAGTGTGAATTAATGTGGGTATTAATGCAGGGATTGCCACTGGTGATGAGCCCTGTTCCTGTTTAGCTCAGCTTTCCCTCTCTGATAGATGCCCCTGGTAAATATTTCAGACGAAAGTGCAACACAGCCCTCAGTAAAGAAATAATGAACCTAACACAGAAGGTCTTTTAAGCTGTGCCATGAAAAATGAGAGTCTGTATATTTACTTACTATACCCAGTCTAAAGCTGCTCTTGGGGTTTTTGTTGTTAAGTATAACTGTTTGATCCTTTCTGATACTCTGCTCTTCTCAGAGTCTCAATGATAACTTGTAACAATGAGTTTCACCTCAGGTTAATCACGTTCTCTAGAAAAAGATGTTTGCCTTTATCAATTTTGTATGTGTTGTCTTTTCAATTTCACTCAATGTCCACAAGAGTAGTTTTATTTCCCTTTTTCTACCATTCATTATTTTGTAAGCCTCTGTTGTGTCTTCCCTTCTTCATCTCCTGTCTAAAGCAAACGTTTCCAAATGTCTCAGTCGCTTCCACTTGATTTGTAAGCTTTTAAGTATTTTTATTTCATTTTTGTACCTGTCCTAATTTTGAAATGTACTTTTTAAAGATTAGAATTTGAGGCATAATCCTGATCTGTAGGTTGGAAATGGGATAGTACTTGTATAATTCTGATTCTTTTGACTATTTTTGTTTTTCATTTCATTTTCTCTGGTGATCCCATCTGTACTGGAACGATTTCAGGGGAGCTTTCAGCACTATGCACATTCCCACAACACCTCCCATCACTACATCTTCACTTACCTGAGCATCCTAGAAGTGCTTCATTTAGCATTTGCCACTGTGCTTTCTTTGTTACTTACCAATAAAAGGGCAAACTGTATGTTTTCTGAGCATTTTAGTGGGGTTTATTTTAGGCTTTTTAATTGATCAAGGATGTATATTTGTCAAATACAGGTGAAAGGCACTTGGAGGGGCTAATTCAGTAGTGTTCTGCTCAATGTAAAACTCAGTTGTCTGAAATGAAGTCCGTATTTCTTCCTGCAGAGGTTTAAGTAATTGCAGTTGTAGTTGTACAGTTTAAGCTATTAAATAATAATCTTTTGAGGAGTTGCTCTTGAGATGCCTCAGCACTGAAGTTTAGCCTCTGCATTTTAAAACACCTTTAAGTCCCTTTTTCCAAAGTGTTGCCCAAACTTGAATTTATCTAGTTGTGGCTGACTTTCATCTATAAAAATGCAGTCTGTCACAAGTATTGGAAAACAGATTATCTCCCAAGTCAGAGGTTGCATCCATAACTGGTGGATTTTCATCATTCAGAGAAATTTTCTCAAACTTTTTCTCTCATTTAATACCTCTGTAAATGAAGATGTAGAAAAAGCCTGATGATTGATAGAGAAAGTCTAGGCTATGCTTAACTTTCTGTCCTGATGGAGCAGCTTTTTGGCATGAAATTAGAGCTGAAGAATAGGAGTCCAGATTGCACATCTTTTTTCCTTTTTTTTTTTTTTTGATCCCCAGATCTAAGCGTCCAGTGCCAGTTTCAACCACAGCTCCCAGAATTGACTCTCCCAGGGCTGTAATTCCCCATCAGAAGGTAAGTGACATGTTTCTCCTCAGCCAAAGTGAACACCATTTTTATCTACTGTGGTGAAGGTAAATATCTGCTACAGGAAATAGCTTTTGCCAGCCCCAAGTAATTAAACATTGAATGAATGCACAGGCAGCAAAACTGCTGCAATGCAGGGTATTAGTGATCTGTATTTTGCTGATTTCTGATTAGCAGGACCAAAACATCCAGCTATCCTCTGATGTGATTTGGTCTAACCAATTCTGAGCAGCTGTTTTCATCTAAGCTACAAGAAGCCACTAAAGCTTTTCAAAATATACATTAGCTTTTGTATATTATTGGGGAGAACCATTAGACACTGCCTCAGTCTATCCAAATCCTGACTGCAACTGAAATGACACTGATCTGGAAAGCGGACATGAGAGCATTTGAAAGCTTGCATTGTATAGTGTTCTTATCATAGGATTCAGAAGACCTGAGAATAAAAAATAAAGAAGATAAGTTCAATTTAATGAATAACAGCAAGTGGCAGAGGAAATGAATGGCTTGGTTTCTGTTGTCAAAGCACATCATCTTTCATAAAATAAATGTTCATTTTAGAATAAACACTGACTGTACCTGGCAACTCATCTTCTGTATCTTTGGAGACGCCGAGGAGCAAGGGTACCTGAAAGATGGTGTATATGTCCTCAGGCTCAGGCTCTGGGTAGGACATTTGTATTGCTGATGCATTTGATTAGATAAATGGACAGGAGGAAAAGTTTCCATTGCTGCAACTTATCCCTTCTGTCAGTGCCAGTTTCATCCCTAGCATGCATATAAATAAAAACCACTGAAAATCAAAATACATGGGGAATTAGATGATGTTCTACTGTTTTTGACAGTTCCAACTTCCATAAATCAATTTTAAGTAATTTTTATGAACACTATGCTTTCCAAATTCAGAGCAGAGATGGTAACATCATCCCTGAAACTGCTGCAAATAGGTTCAAGATAACAGAAGAGAATGCACCTGGGGGGAATAATTTGATTCAATTTTATTTTGTGAAATTTTAAATTACCCTGACTGGCCATTTATTAGTTGAGACAGAAACAATGCTATTTCAGACTGGCTCTTATAAACTTTTTTGGCAAGGGAAGATGAATTTAAGAACTTATCTTGCTCAGAGTTGTTTCTGCTTATATCATGATTTTATAAAATTTATCTTGGAGGAAGTTATTGGATGAGTCACCAAACAATACTGTGAAATTTCTAGAAAAAAAGTGATGGATCATTCTATTGGTTAAACTGGTGTTTCACTGCACCAGCAAAGTAATTGGAGCAGGAAGGGGAAAGAGTTCTCATTTTCCCTCAAGACCCACCCAGAATGCTGTTAGTGTTCATGGCAGAGAGTAGATCTGTCTCATCAGAGTTATTCACCAACACAAGATTGACACCTACCTTTTGGGCTCTATAGCACCTGCACAGGTAGGAAAATTTTGTCTACTTCCTCCATGGGCATAGAGCTCTTATATATTGGATTTTTGTGACTCTTAAGTGCATTTCTTCCTTGGCAAGTGTCAGTTTTAAAATTGCTGCCATAGGTCTTCAAAGCTGTTTACCACAGAAAACACTTTCCTCCCTTAACTATCTACTGTATAGAAAAGTTAACTTTGCAGTGCAGGAGTTTCTTGAAGGTCCTAAAAGAGCCCTTGGCATGAAAGCCATAAAGACACTTTGCATTTCCTATTCTAACCCTTCAGAGAGAGATGAGAACCAAAGCACGCAACCCATTTTTTCAGAACTTGAGAATTTTGTGCAAGGTGCTCAGCAAAGGTTTATAGGAGCTGCTGGAGGCAACCTGTTCACAACAGGCTACACACAGTACCAGCAGCTGAAAAAGAATTACTGGAACATTTCTGGAGGAAAAGAGTGGCATCAGGGGAAGACATGGTGGGACACAGAATATCTAGCAGTATTCAGGAAGATTTTAGATGTAGGGTCTTTCACCCAGGGGGAAGAGGTAGCAGTAGAGTGCTGGAGGGGGCGACCCTTTGCAGGTCAAGAGGAGTGATACTCATGTCACTCGTCTATACTAGTAGACAACAGTAAGTTTTAAATGAAGAATTCTTCTCTGAGGGTTGTTTGGAAGGGAAAGAAGGCAATGAACCCTCAGAGAAGTCTCAAAATCCAGAATAAAAATACTTAACTGATAGAAACAGTGTAATGCTGATGTTGAAATAAGGTACATTACAGTAAATACACTTTAAAACCAAGGTTTCTTTGCTTGTCCCTTTATTGTTTCTACTAACAGTATCACTGTAGAAATGAAGAATTCTGTGACACACAGGCAGAAGTCACCTCCACACCTCTGCTTGACAGTGTTTAGACTGATGGTTCACATGAAATGAATTTGATTGTATTTTTTAAAAATCAGCAAAAAACTGCATTACAAGACAGTCGTGACAGTGTCATCCTCATACAGCAGGAGAAGCTTTCCTCACCCTTCTCTGGTTAAGGTTAAGGCATGGCAATGTTAGCTAAACTATCTGCATGTGCAACTTCAGTGTCTAGTTAAAACTATAAATCCTCTTGTACATTATTGCTGATCTGATTGCAGCTTCCACTAATTTTCAAGCATGCACTTCTTCTTTCACTGTTTGGGGTTTTTTTGTTTGTTTTAGGGAAACAAACATACATTTTTTCACAAAGATCAGTCATTCTTCCACAAAGCTGATCAATGTTATAGATGATGCAGGTTCTGCAACAATACGTATGTAGGACTATTATTGGAAATAAGGTTTGGTTGATTTTCAGTTTCACTCTGTCTTTATCTGACATAAATCTCAAACTGAAAACAATTTTCATTTTGTTTAGTCAAATCTTTTTGATTTAGTGAAGTCTTTTGCACTGGTGGGGCATAGCTGGAAGAAAGGGCATAGTAAATGTTGAAAGCATTCAAATAACAATAACAGTAAGCTTGAGTCCAAGGATTTAAACGAAGCCATCAATCAGTCAGTGAGTTCCTGCAGCTCTCCAGAGGGGACACAACACAGGTGAAGATTCAGCACAGTGCAGTTCAAGGCATTCCAGCTGGAGCTTTAGGGCTAAGCATGGCTTTAACATTTGTCCCTCGCATGAAGGTATTGACAGCCTTGTTACTTTTAATAATATGTCTATGTGTTGTGCTTTTTGTGAAACACTACTGAACACACTTATTTTGGAGTCCCAGTGAGGATCTTGTCATACTTATGATTTGTTTCCTGCCAAATTTGGGAGCCTATGTGTCTAAGAGAAAATAGAGGGAGATGACTGACTTTTTAAGTAGAGTATAGGATGGAAGAGCTGGCTCAGCCAAAAGCAGTTTGATCATGTCTTTGAGCAGAGTCATTCAGTGCCATGGTGCCTCCATTCCCTTTTTTCTCTAAAATATTTAAAGCAACAATTGCTTCTTGAGCAAGTTGGGTGGTCCAAATTAACTGGTATACTGTTAAAATTGTTCTCCCAGTAGTGCAAGAGGTCAGTAATGACTGTAGGGTCACAGCAATAGATAAATAGACAATAAGCTGTCAAAGGGAGAGGACCTGCAAGACTTGGTATTGTGTCTCCCAATATAAATTTGTTTCTCACTTCCCTGATACATAAGAAGGGACGTTTGCCTTTCATAGAAACTGGATTTTATAAACAAGTAATAATAATATTTTGGAATGGAAATTGAACTGATTCCTAGCTTCCTTCTATTTCAAAAGGTTTGAGGCTCCTGTGCATTTATCAGTTTTAAGCTCATTCCCTGACATTATGCAGTTTTCCTCCCGCAGTAAGGGGTTGCTGCACGATCCCAGCATCTTCGTGGAGGGAAGCCCATTGCTCAGTGTCAGAGCCTCCTCTTCTGGTCGGCTGGAGGGGTAGCATCAGACTCCCAGAGCTGGAAATGTCAGCTTGCTTTTCCAGCCGCTGAAACAGAATGGGATGAGAGATGGGGAACAGGGGAACGTTTGTTACTGTTGGCTGCATTTCATGTGATGCAGTGCTGAAAGCTCAGTGCTGCTCCTCAGTGTTAGATGTTTGCCCTTCACAGAAAGGGTTTCAGAAATTCCACATTGATCTGGTTTTGATGCTGAACTGGTGAAAAAAAAAATAATAATTCCACTATATTCTCCCTGATAAACTGAATCAGAGATTTTTTTTGTTAATTACAAAAGGAAATAGCTAAATATGTTGCTGATCGGGCAGCAATTCTTTAGAAGAAGTAATACAGCTTCTCCCTTAGACAGTTTTTGTTTAATCCATTTTTCCCCCCACAACCCAGGGAAAACAACTACCCTAAAACTATCAAAAAAATGAACTCAAGATGGAGATTGCTAACCTGGCACTGCTTGGCTCTTAGGAATTCCAGTACCAGTATGCTGGTATTCCAGCTAGAAATTGTTCGAGGAGAGAAACCAGAACTCCATTTGTGCCAAAAGGGAGCCAAATCATCAGCCGTAATTTTTTATGGCAATCCCATTATCTTCTTTTTGCCTACTGTTACTGTCCAGTAACACCAAGACTATGAAAATGCATTAGGGTTAAGGAAATATGTGGCATTTATCTCATTGAAACGGATACTTAAAGATCAGCTCTCCTTGCATGTCCTTTTATTTTGGAGTGTAGGGAGAAACACACAGTTAACTAAAAGCCACAGAGTTTTCAGGGTAACAAACAAATATAACTCTGGTGTATCCTTTTTATTCTCCATTACCTCTGTGTTTACTTTCTGTTTAATAATTGTTTTGTCCCTCTCTGCTGGCATGTAAAAATGGTTTGCCCAAGTGTTGACTTAGTTTCTGAATATGGCCTTGTGCATTTGTGCCTCTTTTTGAACACATTTTTAGAGAGAACCCCCGATTTCTGTTTATTTAATGATATCTGGAAGCTTTCAATAGGCCACTGAAAGGGATTGTTATTTGCTGTGTTCAGTATCAGGGTATAATGACTGAAGTATGTATTGCAAATGTGTTTATTTAAAAAGGCACAGTCTAAAAATGCTTTTAGGATTATCTGTTTCTACAGCCTCAGGCAGTTATTAATGCCAGCTAAAATCTCTTCCTGTTTATCACTAAGAAAAATTATCTCAGTTCATTTTATCTGCCTTACATTTTTGATTCAAACTGTCTTAAATGTATTTAATGGTGTGATTATTTATATCCTTAGACCTTTAGGGTTTTTTTCAATAAAATTTAATAATTCAAGGCATATTATCTTGATTTTTTTTTTCAAATGTATGCTCCCTGAACTTATATATAAATCCAAGAGGGCAATCTAAATATTTATTTTTCTAGTGAACCATAGTATCAAAATTAGTGAATTACAATAATGATAACCAGTACTGGCAAAAGTATGGCATTAGAGGCCAAATTATTTTCAGGCCGATATATCATGCCAGGCTTTGGGGGAGATGAGTGCAAGGTGTTAAAGATGACGATTGAATTGCCACTGAATGAGGCAAAATGTCACTGGAGGCCACCACCTGCTCTTGAACTGGCTTTCATTGAGGCCAGATTGTGGGCTCCATTCCATCTTCAGGATGATGTCCCCTGCCGGTCCCTGTCCCCTGAGCTGGACTGCAGCAAGTAGCCAGCATTACTGGGCCTCTTAACTGTGAGCATTTTTTCTTTTCGATAAAACTCTTATTTTTGTTTCACTAAGGTGCATTTATAGTGAATCATTTATGAAACTGAAGTGTTGGACTGTGTTTGAGTTTTTGGTAGATTGTTTTGAATCTGAGCACCAGCACAGACTTCTATGGGTATAGGAATTGTAGGAGAGATTCCTTTGACTAAGACAGCATGTGCTGCTGTCCTAGTTAGGAATATTATCTGGGACAGGACTGGGCGATCATACACGCACCTGCATACTCATGCACACATTCCCTCAAGTGGAAATTAAGCAGGAATGATCAGCATAGGAGCATCCTCTCTGCGGAGCAGTACCTGTTCTCGAGTCCTGTTGGTCTCTCAGCTAACCCTGCTGCATGGCCTGATCAGCATGAACAAGAGCCCAGGAAAGCAGTGCATAACTCCCATAACTTCAAGTGCACTCATAGCAAACAGAACAGTGTGGTTTAGAATCATTATGTCTTTATAATGATGGCATTGACTTTTATGGTTGTACATGATCTAAAAATTATTCTGACCTAAAGACATTTTTTTTAAGATTTCTTAATTATCCTAGAAATTAATGGACAGTGTTGTTTTGATATAAAATTATTGCTGTGAGGTTGACTAGTGGCAAATGCTCTCTTAATGTTAAGCTTTATTTGTTGATTTCAACTAAAACCCAGCAAAAAAAATGCCTGAGTTTGTTTTGCTTCCCTTACTTTGAAACAATGCATTTCTTTGTTGAAAATCTTCCCTGAGAGTTTGAATGCTTTGGCCCCAGTCTATTTATTGCTAGTTTATGACTATGTTTAAAGCATTAATTGCAGATATGTTATTTTTGCATGTGTTCTATGATTGCTCTTTTCTTTTTTCTTTTCTTGGCCTGCATGTTTGCTACTACAGGAACCTGCTTGGGAAATCAATGGCAACAGAACAACCTTCAGCCCTCTAACTAACACGGCGACTGGGCCTATGGGTAGTGTTTTAGCAACCAATGGAACATTTTCAGGCTACCTCAACCAGCAAGAGATCAGCTTTTCAAATAGCTCTTCCTACCTAAAGACTACCACAGTTAGATCTTCCATGTCCTCTCAGTCTGTGACTCCTGACATTTCACCTGCCAAGAGCACTCTAGGTTCCAAAGCAAGCCCTGCTTTGGCTGGTGGCAGTAGCCCTGCACACCAGCTGAGCCCTGCGAGGCAGTATAACAACCCCATTGGCCTTTACTCGGCAGAGACCCTGAGGGAAATGGCTGAGATGCATAAATTGAGTCTCAACCGAAGGGCTTCGGAAGGTGGACTTCCTAGAGGGTAGGTAACATGGTAACATCTTTCATTATGTCAATAAGTAATGAACTTGCTGAACAGTGAATGTAATGGTGCTTACCCTATTGTGCATTTCTCTGGCAATCATGATTAAGGTCTGGATCAATCATTAAATTTTCCCGTAGCCCCCAAAACATAGCCCCATTGCCATTACAGAACAATGGTCCTTGGTATCTGAAGTGCAGCATGGATTGGCAATAGTCAGCAGGGCGCGAGGGGAAACACTAGGACTGAAGAAACTGTGAGCATCTCAGGGCTGTGGCACTCAGCAGTTCTAGCTAATGCATGGAGTCTCAGAGAACCAAGTATTGCTGTCAGACATCAGAGCAGCTGCTATAAACCACACCTGATCTTTGGTACTTTGCTAAAGAGAAATGGCTTTGACCAGCAAATCTGACATACTCGGCTACTGGAGTGTCCTGCTGAAATTCCTGCCTTAATGCATTGGCTCTCCTAGGCAAAATGAGTCAGAACTGCAATATTTTGAATCCTCTGGTTTGAAGACTATCTGTCTTGCATCTGTTAGCTTTAATGTTAACTTTGCTACAACAAGTAATGATCTCCAGATAGTTTGATCTTTGCTGTCAAGGTTTTCCATATTCTTGTATTGCAGATCATCTGTTTTATTAGTAGGTTTGTGAAGTGAGGAGCTTGGACTACAGTACATGAGAAAAAGCAGTGAGAATCAGGTTTTCCTAATTTTTTTTTTGCCTTCATGTATAAATTGTCAAACAAATCTAATTGTTTAGTTTATTTGTGTTTTGGGTTTTTTTTTTTTAAATGAAGATAAATTTCTTGTTATGAATGTGGGGAAAAGTGTATTTTCAACACTAGGGACTTGGCTGTATAAGGCAAACCAGAAAATTCCGACAATTCACTCAAAGTCTGATAGCAAATGCATGCCTTCGAGTACTTTATATCCCTTTGCAGAAGCTATCTGCAAAAGTAAAACCAAGAGGTTTTAAGTTGTAGCAAACTAGGGATGTTTCTTCCTATTAAAAGAGCATATACACTTGGTCTAGATGATTCAAGCAGTTTTAGATGATTCATTGCCACTCTCTTGAGCACTTAGCATTAACAATCCTAATTAACTTATCTGAGAATATTCTATCTTCCCTTCTCATACTGGATAATCAAGTAAAACAATCACTGTTTAAAGGAAAATAATTTTGGTTAGCAAGCAAGATCAGCAAAATAAACCTCAGAATACTTCTCTCTTAATTCACACTTTTCTGAAGAATACCAGGTTTTGTCTTATTTCAATATGCAGTTTCCTGGGAGTATATCTTGCTATCTTTTTCCCCACTATGTTCATAACCCTCCTTAACACCTGCAAGGGTGAGGGTGAAGGAGCTGAATTTTGGATGGCTCAGCATTGTGACTGTTAGTTATCAGAATTACAACACAGCTGCATCCATCACTCACCAAAGTCATTGTGAGCCTTTCTATTCAGTTTGAACAAAATTTTAGGGAATTGCTGCCTATCTGCCTTTACCATCTGTAACACTGATGAGCAAACAATAAAATAAAAAAACCCCATATCCTGCAGCGCAGGAACATTCTGAAAAGATGAAAGAGCCCAGAAGCACTAAATAAATGTGTCCTGTCAGATAACTTCTCTGAGATTTAGAGAACTGTACATCTCTGTTGACATGCAGAGAAAATTCAGAGCTCAATAGTGCTGTCATTCCCACTCCCACTTGAGAGTTATCCATGAAGTAAGAAGCATTTTGGCCCCTGCTCTGTGGAGAAAAACATGGAACCTGTAGCTACCTTGGGACTTGGTGTCATCCATGATAATCTCAATCTCATAGTGGATATATGTGAAAAAGGAAAGCACTGTGAGCACTGCAAAAGCAGCTCTGGTCTTTGTTGGGAACATTCTTACCACATAATTCAACATGACTCTGATATTGTGGTGCCCCAAAACTGACTTCATTTTGCTTTCACAAATGTGCACCTAGCTGTATTGTAAAAGCTGTAAGAAAGTTCAAGCATGGGGAGTGATTTTAAGGCATGTTTCAGTTCTGTGTCCTTTTCACCAATTGATTTAACCTTAATGGTGTGAATTGCTGTTTCAGGTTTAGCTAAATCCTTTGGAAAATTCTATCAAGAAGCTGAAATTAATTTTGAGTTATTTCCTTGATCTGTGAAGAATAGCAAAGCATCTGTTTCTCTGATACACTTTACATTAAAGCTTTATCACTCTGGCCCAAGGTGAAAAATAAGATAGCCTGTTAAGAGTGTGGAACGTGATGTGCTGAAAGCTCTGGAGAGTATTAATAAATATGAACAGTGAGTCACAGTATGTAACATGTGCATCTTTTTCATTCCAATGTAAGTTATTTTTCACATTGTAGGTCAAGGGCAGTAAATACCTGTGCCACAAGTACGTGCCAGGTGGCTTGGGTTACTGGCTTCTTACTGTGTGACCTCTGTGAGCAGCAAGTTGGGTGTTTTAGACATGTCCCTATATAGAATCAAACTAAAATAATACGTGGCTCTGAACTGGGAGGAGTGTTCTCATCTCAAGCTAAACATAAGGAGAAGCAAAGCTATACTGTTTTTGAAGGAAGCTGTAGGAGCCTCTTCACATCTCAAAAATCTTTACTGAGATGTGATTGCTGAGCTGTTCTTAGTGTATGCACTTAATGTTTCTTTTCTTTGAATATATTTTTATATGCCTCTAATTAAGGTGTATTTTAGGGGTTTGGCAGTTCTGCCTTTAAAAATATTATTTTATATGTAAGGTAGATACCTGGATGAGTCAGAAAATGATACCATTACACTTGGTTTCATTGTAAATGAGTGCCCAGGTGATCTGCATACACCTAAAATGGAATTAGTATGACTGATGTGCTTACAGGCTGCAGCTTATTCCTAATATATCTCTACCAGTTCCTGTAAGAGACTAATATATTTGGCTTGATGTAGGGTTTATGAAGCTAGAAGAATATTTTCAAATCTGAGAGTCTGACCAGTAGCTGCAGAGGGTGTTCTGTGATTGTTTTATGATGGAAATGCAGAAGTGCAAAGTCTTTACGGCAACTTCGGCTCATTAGAGGGCTTTCGATCATGAAAAAGGCTGTTGGATGGGCCAAGGCAAAAGGATCGTATGTAGGAAGAAGCAGTAATATCAAAGGTCCTGCAAGGAAAAAGCAGGAGGGGCCAAATCCACTTGGAATGTCACTCTTAACAGTGTAACTTGGCTGTCCAGTATTTTGTATCCGTCCCAGATACAGAAATGTCACAGCAGCAAGCTGGAAGGCTCAGTGCCCGCTTCTGTCAACAGCATTCCATGCAGCCAAGTAAGAAGAAAAGTTTATTAACTGACCCTGGATCTCTCCCTCTTTATTTTGCACAAAATATGATTAATTAGTCTCCAACCAAGAAAAGAGCAGAATGTGGGTATTCTAAGCTGTGAAGAAAAGAAGTTAAAATAAATATCACAGCCTATTACTGCTATTTGTGCAACCATCAGAAGGAGTTCTTAGATAGACCACCCTAGTCCAGACTGAGCACACTCTGTTCTGCACTCCCAGCTTTAGCCTGTGTTATGCTGCTTTGGAATTACTGTGCAAGCACCATCACTGGTTTATGCAGAGATGCAGGAATGGAGCATGAACATACCTTTTTTTCATACTGTACACATACCAGATGAAATAAAATATCCTGCTATGGATATCAAAAAAAACATATAATGCACAGCTTGCTTCATTTCATGTAGAATAAATTAGGAATGACTATTCTGAAGTTAATTGGTTTACACACCTCTTGGCATAAAGTAGGTACAGTCATATCTAGGCCAATGCTTTGTTATATACTAAGGCATTTTCCTTAGTTTTAGATTTAAACATTTACCAATATAATCTTTGGATCTTCTCCAGCATGTAAAAGACTTAAAACTTGGTCTTACAAAACCAACTCTGAGGGTGGCCTGAGGAGAACAGACTTCATGCCTTAATGTTCAGTATCTAAGAGAAAAATAGAGTCTCTACCACTCGTTTGCTATTTGCAGATGAGAACATACTCTGCAAATCCTCCTCCTTTCTTCCCTCTGCTCCTTCCTCCCTACAGTTTGGTAGTAGTACATTTAAGGATGCACAGCAATAAAATCATGTTCAAGGGTCAGCCAAAATGCCATGGTACCCCACTAAGTCCTGCTGGATCAACTATAATCCCTGCATTTTTTCCTTTCTTAATCATGTTGGGGTTTTTAGGCCTACATTTACTTTTTGTTCTTATTTGTAGATGGACTGAGGAGAGCTGTAGTAATCTTTTGTAAATATCTTTTGCCCTTTGCAGTCTACAAACTATTGACTTTTTCTGTGTGGTTGGTTTTGATGTTGTTTGTTCTCTTTCTCTTCTTCTAGGTCATAACCAACACCGCTGCCAAGTTAGTATCACCTCTGTGTAGTGCCAGATATTTGTGTGATGCTGTGTGTGTGAAGATATGTTTTCTGGGGTAGCATGATCCCCTGTGTTCCTGCTGTGTCTGCTTGCAAGTGCAAGTATTTTTTTTAAATATCTGCTTGGTGTGGCAGGCGCCCCGTGCTGCCCCTGCTGTCCAGCAGTGCTCCCGCTTGGCATTTCTTGGTGATGCTCTAATGCTGTGAATGGAGCTGCCACCTGAGCCTGCTCAGTTCTTCTAAAAGCTTTCAGGCAGTTTTGCTTCTACAGGCAGGTTTTTCTGTAAGTTATCTTCATGCCTTCAGAGTTTGGTGAGCGTTATCTGAGCCTTTTGTGGTGTGTTATTAGTAAAGTACTTTTAGCTTCAATGTTAAATTAATTTACAGTGTCTGCTAAAATTCAAGTTTAGGTTGGAGTAAGATACCGATACAGAAAAAAATTTACAGAGTGATTTACCTTGATAAATCTATTGCCCAAAAAAGATATAACTATTGATTTGAAAATGCGATTGATCTGCTTTATTTAGAAGAGTTCACAGAGTCCTTAGTTTTGACCTTTAGTTTTCTAAGGGTAGAGGGCTGTCTCTAAACTCTCGCTTTTTGTGTCTGACCTGAGTGTTGTCCATAAATTGCTGGAGACTGGGTTAAATTTAGTATAAAATAAATAATTCTAATAGTTAAATGTTAGATTTAAACTGACAGTACAAAGTTAGAAGTAGTAGAATACATGAAGTTGAAGTAGTATTTAGTGCATATAATTTACAGTGATCTGGCATTCTCTGTTGATTTCAATGATGTGTTGGTGTGACGATGTAACTCCTTTGGAGTGAAAAACCCTAGCCAATTTACATTAATAATTATTCTGACAAGATTGTCTTAGAAAGCAGAAGTCACGTTATAGGGGTGTTTGTAATCTTACTTGCTTTGGGATTTATTTTTCCTGATAATTTTCTAGCTTAGGAGAAAGATCCCATTCATTCGCAGAGGTGCAGTCAGCCTTACCTCTGCCACTTTGTCCTAGAGCCCAGCACCCTTTACAAGCCCAGCACCCCTTACAAGCACTAATATCTTCTGTTTGCTTCCAGACTTAGAAAAAGAACTTGGCAGTTGGCAATCTGTACTTTTTTCTGTTATTTTTATGGGAATCCTGTTAACTTCAGTGGAACTTTTGCTGTGGCGTGTGTAATGTGACTAAAACCTCTTGAAAGACATCACTAAAACTGTTTAAAGACCACAAGTGAAAGCCCAAATGACTCCTGCTGCTACCAGGAGGGAAGTTTAGGCTGTTCTAACATTAGTAGCTTTGATTTCTGTAACTGACTGTGGAAACCAATTGCTTAGAACATTATTCTTTAAAGGTGGCATATTTAACCTCTGTCCTTTCATTCACACAGTCTTCTCAGATCTTGGCTTTAGAATCTCTTCCGTGCTTTCAACAGTGTGAAAGAAAGAGAACATTAAATTCAAGATCTTGAGGACCTGTGTGTTTGTAATTATCATGTGATTGTTTAGGGTATTACAAAGAAAAGAGATACTGTTGTTGAAGTCAGGCATGTGCATGCTCAGTACAGCAACCTGCACGTCTGCACATCACCCCTCAACAGATGATGTCAGTGTAATTATGGAATCATCAGAGTTGATGAATAGTTAAAGAAGATATATTTTAAATGTGAGAATGTCTTGGTAAAAAGACACTATTCACTTTTTGAATGCATAATGCAGCTTCCCAGTTCCCTCCCTTAAAATGTTGACATGTGTAACTGAAGGCTGTGGCTGTAATGCAGCATGTGCATCTGTGTGTCTCTGGTCCTTGAGCATGTGGCTGTCCATGTTCTGTCAAGGATTTGCACTGATATGTGACTGTATCTCTCTCTGTCCATCTTCAGTCAGGGCATCCCACCAAACAAAAGGCTGAAAACAGTGGAATCCCCTGGCTGGCTTCAGAGGTGGCATAGCACCTGTGATAATCTGCAGAAAATTAAGTCAGGCTGCTGCCAGCCTTACTTGATTTTACTTTTTCCTCCATGCTGGGTTGAGGGTTCAGTTTTAACTCTCACCGTCTGAGGCTGCTCATGGTAAACAGACAGTTGTTGTTTGTGTAAAGAGAAAAACTTAGTCAATAAACTTATAGTTTAATCTCTTAAACTGAACAGGAAAATTGTTCCAATCAAATGGGATTAAATTTTTCAGCATTTCTTCTGCATGGGGAGATATATCAATTTCCAGCTTCTGGGTTCAGTTCTAAATGAAACATTTATGAAATACCTGTTATTTCACAAAGGAAAGAATTCCCAGTTTTGTCCAGTTTGGTGAGTGTATGGAATCTCTCCTGCTGGCAGGACAGGAACAGCAGACTAGAGATTCATGTGATCTCCTGTAGATTGAGGAAGAGCAGCTACCTCAGCTGAGGTTTAGCTTGTTCATTGGAACTCAGGGCAGTGCTCAGCCCTAGCTCTAGGACTATGTCCAGCTCAGCCCTACAAGAAAACCAGCTGCCCTTTGGTTGCAGTCTGACATAAAACTGACTCGTTCTGGTGTCATGGGAGCTTTCAGCTAACTTGCTCTTGGGGCTTAGTCTGTCAAATAGAAAATCTTTCCTCATAAATGGAGTCACTGGAAACTAAGGCAGCAACTCTTCCAACTGCAATTGACCAGTTGGTTGCAATATAGGATATTTTGATCTGGGACTGAGCATTTATCATGCCGTAGCAGCACTTTGGGCTGGCCATACAGAGTTTTTGGGAAGACAGAGGCTTTGTGAGGAAAGCCTTGAAGATTAAAAGGTGCAAGTGCTGAATCTCACTGTGATTAATAACCCAGACAGAAAGTACTGAAACGTTCTAAATAATAGAGGACGTGATATCTATTCACTCCACTGCACTTTCTAGACTCTTGTAAGACCCTTCTGAAAACATGAATGGATGAAGGAAAAAAGTGGGAATTCTCTGCACTGTGTATGTACATCCCATGGGCATTCATATATACACATGCATGTTTGTATACACGTAGATGTATACGTGCATGTAACAACAGAATTTTAGTTTATGTAAGTATCACACAAATACTTAAGGATTTTTGTGATATTTTAATACAGTGACAACTATTTCACTTTTTTTCCTTTGTATACATCTTGAGCCAACCCAAAAATGACATCCATTAGCACAGCCATCTTTTCGCTGTGGCTTGGGATTTATGTTGTCGGCTCTTCTGCTTTGGTGGTGAGATGCCATGTGGATGAGAACAGACATGCACACTCCTCTCTTCTCTGGTGCTTCCCTCACTTAACTTCACGCCTCTCTCCTTTCTTCCCCTCCCTTCCCCGTGGAACCTCACCCTTGCATAACCCAGCACGGACTTCACGGAGCGTTTCAACCCCAATGTCCTGAAGGACTCTGCCCTGTCTACACACAAACCCATTGAGGTGAAGGGCCTTGGCGGCAAGGCTACCATAATTCACGCGCAGTATAACACCCCGATCAGCATGTATTCCCAGGATGCTATCATGGATGCAATTGCAGGCCAGGCACAAGCCCAGGGTGGAGAATTTGCTGGGTAAGGTTATTTCCTTCTGTGGAATGCTCTTTCTCTGCATGGTACTTGTGACATCCCTACCTGCATGGCACATTTGCTCCTTCTGGACTCTTTCTTTTTTCGTGGGGTGTATTACACATGAAAAATGTGTATCAATCCTAGACAGTGTCCAAAAGCTCTTCCATGTTTTGAAGTTAAAAGGATGGATCACTAGAAAATCAGCATGGTTTGTTGTTGGAAGGGAGCTTAAAGATCATCTAATTCCAAGCCCCCTGCCATGGTCAGGGATATCTTAATTTAACATAGCTTTTTTGGTATTTCTCCTAGAACTGGTAAACCTCATAAAAATACATCCAGTGCTCTGTATATGACATTGGATGGGTTTTCATTTCTGATGACCATGATTTGAAATAGCCACTATTATATGCATAGCTCACAAAGGACAGAAAAAGGGGGTGGAATTTTTATTGATAACTGAAGAATGCAAAATATTTATTTAGCACGGGGTACTGGTTTACTCTTCAGAACAGAGTGTTTTGCTGTATTTCCCTGTCCCCAGTTTACATACAGTATATGTGTTCTACACATATCCTTTGGACTATGGCAAAATCCACTGATCTTTAATAACTGCTTTTCCAATGCATGTTTATGGAAATCTTATCTGATTAACTTATCCAGAGTTGTAATAACTTTACTGAAATTAAATATGCAATAAATGTAGCCAGGTTTCTCTCTTACTGGGTGTGCTTCTATCCAAAATAGAACTTGCCTTCCTTTGATATGACACCAAAATACAGATAGAGCAACACACTTTAACGTAGTTTCTTTTCCATATGTTAGCTGCGGCTTACTCAAAATGAGGATGGTTTATTTATTTGCTCATGCTCCCTTTTAATGGCCATTTTTCTCTCTTTTTTATACTTTTTTTTCTTTTCCACTAACTTTTTGCACCAATATTGTTGTTCATCACAGCTCTCCCTCGTGATGGATCACAAGCAGTACCTTTAGCTGGCTTTGGCCATGACTCTGTGAATGTCCACAGGTGTTGAGTAGACTCATATTTCCAATTAGTGAAGTACAAAGAAGTTCAGTTGTGTTCTTTGTAAGGGTTCACATCCTTCGTAGGCATGGATTATATGAGACATTCTATGATACATTGGCACTTTCTATGCAATACTGTAGCATTATATGATGCAAATAGTAATGTTTAAAAAATTTACTTATTTAAATTATCCAGATGGTTAAAAGTTCATGCTGAATACATGGATCCTTTACATTATATAAGTTTTCTTCAGTTTCCTCTGATATTCTGAACTTTAATTCGCAGTGGAAACCAAGATGTTCTTTAGCTTGCTTAATCAATCAAGTCTGAGACAAGATTATGCTTAATGCAGAAGTATTTGTATGAGAAGTTTTTAATATAAAAGCAGACCAAATTGTGTGTTGATTCATTTTGTCTCAATTATCAGCCTATAATTTGGTCTCAGTTCCTGATTAATCATCTTAGTCCTTTTCGTTTGCCCACAAGTGTCTGCAGGACGGTAAGCACACTCAGACTGCACATCTAAAGGGCAGACAGCAGCTGGAAACAGTTTATTTATTTTATTAATGATGGACAGGCTTAAGATAAGAGTTCATTTTCTAGTTAGACCATTTGAAATCAGTGATGTTGTAACTTCATGAGATCAGAGTCAGGCTCTTGTCACTTAAAAATAAGCCACACTTGCTGGATCACCATGGAAAACATAAAAGGAAGAACAGAGTTATTCATACAGTGGTTACTCAGGACTCCATGCTGAAACTTAAAGGTAGAAAATTTTGAATGCCCTGACTTTGTATCTTTTGCTATTCTATGTTTTTTTGTTTTAATTGATCTTGCTAAATCAAGAACCAAGACCAAGGTTTTTGTAAGACCAAGGTTTGTAAGAACCAAGAGTGAGTTGGCTGCAGTAAAACCATGTGGACAGTGCATATTGAGTACATTTCTGTCAAACCTCTTCTAAATTCCATTATGCAGTTTTAGCCAAATTCACAAGTAGCATAAAGACATAAATCAGCACCTTTATCAGGAATAAGATCTGACAGTTAAAGTGGCCGAATCAATAACGTGATTGTACGAACTAAGGTCTTGTGTGTCGTCTACAATAAGTCAATTTGGCTGGCTGTTTACCAGTCTACATGAACTTGTTTGTTGGGTTGTGGGGTTTTTACCCCTTAGAGCTTTTTTTAAATAGCTGGAATCAGTATAATATTTGATGTCACAATATTTTGTTGTATGTCTACAGGGGTAGAAGACTGCAGTGTTTGTAAGTTTTTACTTAATAGCTACTTTATTTAAATCTGAATAATGACTCCAGGGAGTGATTCACATAGTAAACCATAGTTTATAATGCACTCCAAAAAATAAAATTCCATTGCTACTTATTTAGAGAGGTTTGACTGTCTTTAAAGCTTGTTTTAATGTTAAGAATGTGTGACTTAAATGATGATGAGAAAAAGGAAAATAATTTTTATTGACTCCTACTAGAATACCTTAGGCTCTAGAAGGAAAACCTCCAACAGCTCTAACCCATTTGGGAAGAGGTTTTTTTTCCATAGCATCAATTTGCTTAAAGATGCATGATATTTCTGCACATCCACACCCAGATGGAAAGAAATTAAATTACAAAGAGGTATAACAGAGGTATTAACATGGTTATGTGCATCTTTAGGCTGTCTGTAAGAATCAACTGTCACATTTAGGTTTATGAAATGCTCGTAATCAGCGATGCGCTCTATTTTACACTTCCATGCTGAGTGGCTCATATGTCCTAGTTACTCATCCACAATATAATTATGATTTTAAAAAAATGAAAAAGCCTGCTGAATTAAAGACAGACTTGGAAATACTCCAATGTATTGCATTAATTTAGTTCAATTTATATGAGCGTGTTTCACTCTGCTGGGGAGGTTAATTCACCAAGCTCCATTTCCTGCCTTAATCATCTACCATAAGGATATTAATATGTTGTATTAATGCCACACATTGCTACTGTGAAATTTGTGGTCCAGCCTCCCTCTCTAGTTTTTTAACAATGCTTGAGTTAATGGCATATCTATACATAAACCTTTAAACTGCTTTTTTGTACACTGGTCATGATGTAAGGGGAAAGCATTTCAGCTAGAGGATTTAAACAGAGGAACTGTCTGTGGCTTGCACACTGCTGTTGCCACAGTGGTCCATGGTTGAAATCAGCAGCACTGTCTATCCAGTGATTGGTTATCCACTCTACAGCTGGGAAATTTCACATACAGCAGGTTTTTAAACTTCAGCAAGATTAAAAAGACAGTGTGGGAATATGAAGTTAATTGTTGGCCAAATCAGGCAGTCACCTATGGCAGTCCTACAGGGCCAGGTTCTGGGCGTGAAGCACCCTGAAGCACCTCTGGGAGTTGAAAACAGGGTCACCTCTTGGGGAACATTAACATGACAGAACTTTCAGCATAGCCAAGCATCAGAAGCAGCAGCAGAACAGTCCCAAGGGTGTTGCTGACTTACTGTTGGTATTACAGAGAATCTCTTTTCCATGCAAAGACTCTTCTTGCAGAAGGCAGAACGCACTACTGCGATTTCTTTCCTGCCTCAGCAAGCCCTTCAGCCATATGTGGGCCAGAAGAGGACTGCTCTCTCTCCCCTCTTCTGTCTAAAGAAGGCTATGGAACCACTTAGTCCATTGCTGCACACATGAGCAACACTAATGGAAGCCACTGATGGCACAGCCTTCCCAAAATAAACAAGTCTGCATTCTGCCTTCTGTACCTGCTAGCGCTTGCCTGTTGTAAGGATTGTGGTCTAGGAAACATGAGCTAAAATAGGAGCTGGAAAATGCTGCTTCCTCCTACAGGCCATCTTTCACACTGAGAGAATTTTTAACATAACTTTTATGTTTTATGGCTGAGCTTAAACTGAAGAGTCCAATTTTTCTCTAAATTCCCCTTTCAAAGCTGAGTTCCACCCCACAGCTGATTGTGCTGAAACACACAAAAAAACTTGACCGGGGTTTGTACTTTGGTAGCTTCTCAAGAAAGTGAGAAGTCTGCATATATGAGGGTTATGAAGAACATAAATACATGCTATTATGTGTAAATCCATCAAACCAGTGTATATTACACAGTGCTGAAGAAGAGCAGTGTGTCAGCTGGGAAATACTGATATTTAAAGCACTACCTGGTAACGTTTTTCATCACACTGTATGTTACTGCTGTATGTAGGACGTCAGACATACTTCCTGGCTTTTTCTTAATTGCTCTCAGGCTTTCAAATCACAGACCCAACTTCTCTGTAGATTTTCTCTGCACAGTAGTATCTCAGAGAGCACTAACTTCGAGCCTGAACCAAGGAAGAAACTGTTGGACCAAACGGCCCTTAACTTTTAACTGAACTGTTCCTCAGTTCTCATGAAGTTGAGCTTGCTGCTTGCAAAGCTCTTTATGGAATAGTAGAAAGCTGTTACAATAAATCACTTGCTTCAAAAATAGACCTTGTATTTAGAGCAGCCATGGAGCCAAGTTGCTCCAAGCATACATCATCCCCACAGTGTATATTTCTGCAGCTCTGTTAATAGTTAATTTTAATTCTGCTATGCGGAAGTTATTTTCACTGGGGAAAATAAAAAAAGATATTAAGTTACTAAGCCTGTTTCTCGTCTGCATTATAAATCAAAGAGAGGTTACCTCACTTGTGCTGCCGACCTGTGTAGCTTTGATTTTAGGTGTGCACAGCTGGATATGTCACTTTGCAAGATGGTTAAGCATGTTGTAAGACCCTGAGATACATTCTGTCATTAAAGATTTCAGAAACTACTTACATATGCAAGTCTTGGGTACAAGTCTAGACTTCTTGTGCTTCACATATTTAATAGACAATGAATCCAGACTATGGCAGATGGAAGTTTAATTCAGTCTGACAAAGAATCATCTATAGAAAAAGCTGTAAAAGCCTACCACATTATTTTTATAATGAAATATGGGATTTATTTCTAATTGCAACCTTAAGGTACACTGGCCCAACACTGTAATTTAAAGACATAAAATAGAACAGTATCAACTTGAATTCATTTTTATAAGAAATAATGTGGAATAAAAATGCTCAGAGAAATAAATGTTTTTGCCTGGCCTACTCTCCTTTATCGCTACAGATTATTCTAACCACTGTAAGCTTGTGTGCCTGCACTGGCTGAGGAACCATGAGCAGGTATTTCCAAGCAGATTTGAATGATTTCAGGCCCTTTCAGAGACAGAACGAGCCATAACATAAAATTGATCTATGTATCTTTTTAAGGAGTGATCATTTCAAAGCCATGTTGGGGATGGCTGGGTGAGAAACTGAGACCAGAGAGCTGCTTCCAACGTTTCCCTTTCTGAATTGCAGTACCCTCCCTATTAAGGATCCTCACGTGGACAGTGCCTCTCCGGTGTATCAGGCTGTGCTTAAAACTCAGAACAAGCCTGAGGATGAGAGCGAGGACTGGAGCCGCCGCTCTGCCAACCTGCAGTCCAAGTCCTTCCGCATCCTTGCCCAGATGACTGGAACTGAGTACAGTAAGTTGAATGTCAAAACATCCCCATCATCCTGATTCTAGATTCGTGTCTTTCCTTACTGCCCTGGTGTTGGCCACTGATACTAAGGGAAGACTCGTGTTCACGCTCACGTAGTTGTCAGCGAGGGTGAAGATCCTGGATGTTGAGGGAACTCAGAAATCAAAGTGAACAATCTCACTTTATGCTTTATGAAGAAAATTCTTTACTCTGCCAGAGGTCTCACCATAAAAGTATAACAGATTGTACTGTAAACGAGCATTTGGGACCCCATAGTTATTCCTACTTAGAAATCAAATCTCTGCAGTGCAATCTTTGGGTTTCCTGCAGCCTAGACATACAGAGCTGTCCATTCTTTAGTCAAAAATGATAAGTCATGTGTCCTGTAACAGTCTTTTATAGAAGTGACTTCTGGAGGTCAAAAAAAAATCATGGATCACCATTTTTATGGAATCTATGGCTCTATCAGCCCTGTTATCTAAACCTAGATCTGATATGAATGTCACGGAGCTTTAACTTTGTTGCGTGTTGCCTATGGAAATGTTTTTATGGCTACCTGGTACTAACCTCACAGGTGGTTTCTGATCTACATAGAAGGAAGCTCAGGGCCTTTTCCCACATCAGGGGGAAATATTTAGTATTTCCTCCCCCATTAATCTTCTGCTGCTGTCTCTCCTGCTTTGTACAAAACAGCAGGACCTCTCTTTAGAATCATTGTCTACAGCTGTGAAACATTGCTAAAAATGAATAGCAAAGTAGTTGTAATAGCTGCTTTCCTGCTGACATCCTCCTTCCTGTCCCTAGGGAACCGCTCCTCTTCATGATGTTCTTACAAATTCCACTGCTGTGAAGTCAGCATGAATGCACCTTTAGATACGCTTTTGATAAGTTTCTAAAGAATTTGTAATACCATAAAGCCAATTCCTTTCTTTCTGTTTTTTAACTGAAACATTTTTTTGTACAGTGCAAGATCCAGATGAAGAAGCCCTGAGGAGGTCAAGGTAGGCAACTCCCTGTGAAAAATACAGCTTTCTCCTTCCTGATAACCAAATAATGTTTTAAAATGGCATTAATGTGAACTTCCTTTATTATATTTTTGTCCTAAAATATTCTAATACATGTACTTAAAAATCACTAAAATTAAAATGCTGTCATTGGGAGACATTTGAATGAGAAGGATGACAAATTAGCATGTTTTTAGGAAAAACAGTGCATCATTCCTGAAGTGTGTTCAAATCTGAAAGCTCTCTGCTCATGCAACTTTCCTGTACTTTGCTGGGTGTGTGAATGTGATGAGTTTCAAGCCCTGTGTAACTACTTGTTTGTGTAAGTGGATAAAAATATATAATGTTTTGATAGCACTGAAATTTGTGAGCAATTTATTTGGATGACCCTCTCATTGACATTTGATTTTCCTTAAATGATACAGTAATGTATGTTTCCATACATACCCATAATCATTAGCTTATGTTTTGTTTGGAATAAATATGACCTAAATTTGTAGAATATGGAAGCACAGGACTGCTTTTGCTAATGGATAAATGTATTTGTTTCATGGGATGTATCAAAAACATTGAAAAAGTGGATATGTTCAGAGATATAATATGGAATTAAAGATTTGTCATCATTCTGCATAGCCAGGAAATAGATGTATTAAAGATTGTTATGTTGAGCTTAAAAACAGCAGTTGAATCAGGAGCGTCCTGCATGCAAGCCTTACTTTCTGTTTGCAGACTTCAAATCCCTGTTTCACATTAGCTGCTCTAAGCTGCCGACTGGGTTTGTGATGTGTTTGGTACTCAATCCACCTCCTCTTCTTTTTCTGTTTTATTTTTTTACTGCCATGTGGCTTCTTTAGAGGTACTGAGCTTTTGATCATAGTGCAGGTTACCCATGTTGAATCAGTGAGAAAGATACCTGCTATCTTCCCTGTGAGAATACAAGAATGCTTTCAGTTGGTGTCTGCTGTAAAGCTTCCGCTGCAGTTCACCCAAGTTCATGGCTGGGTGCCCGAACATCAGGCTTGACGTTATAGCCCTCAGGGATTTATTTCTTTCCTCAAATGTGCAAGCCTAATTCTCATTAGATGTATTGTGCATTATCTGTTTTGATGTAATAGCACACGTCCAAATCCTTATTATGATGGGATTTAAAGCATTGTGCTGAACTTAACAGTGCCCCATTTATATCTGAGAGTAATATGTTGTTTTTAAGAAATAATCTTTCTAGGTGTAGTCTGTGGCTTTGGAAAATAAAAAATAGTAGAAACTTTACATGGTATGAGATACGTTGACAATAAATATGTGGTAACACATCAACACATGTAAATTGCACAATCTAGCCACTGTAACTTCAAGCCTATGTATATGACTATATACACTGTGCTTTGTACATTTTCTGGAGTCTTTAGGTATCACTGTGTTATCCTTTTCTTTCCCAAGGACAGTTCTGGTTATCTTTAGGCACAGCTGAACAGGTTTAAGGTGTGCCTTGATAGTAGAGGCATTAGGAGGGAGCATATGTAGGTACTTACACAGGGACAGTGGAACTGGTGTGAGTTCTGGTGCCAGGAATGAAATGGGGTCTCCTTCCTACCCCACTGACAGTGCTGGCACCATCTGGGTGCTTGATACCCACCTCAAACATTGGGCACTGGGGATTTGGCAGCAGGGCCCTGGCTGTGCAGGCATCTGACACTGTGGCCTCAGGCAGGCTGTGAGTTATCTCTCTCTGGTGCTTTCTCTTGTCTCGTTGTGTCAGCTCCTAAGTGTAGCCAGCAGGAATTGCATGGAGGGGTGATCAAGGTTCTTCCAAACTCTTGGGAGTGGGGGGAGGAAAGATGTGGCTTATCCTTGGCAGAACTTTTTCACGTAAAAATAGTCACTTTTAGATTGCTGCTTCCAACTTCATGACATACGTTCTGAACAAAACCCATAAACTTGGGAATTTTTGGGTGGCAGAAATTCCTTTCAGTTAATAATAATGAGTGTGTTGCATGACTGTCCTTTGCTCATGCTACTGCTATTTTGAAGGCACACATGAGTATAACTTGCTATGAAAACTTTTCATTGCTGCTGTGATTGTTACGGAATATTTTCTGCAGAGATGGGATCCATTTCAAGCCAAACAGATGTTTCTGAATACCTTTTCCTTGAATGGAGGGGTAATATCTTGAAAGCAGTAAGGGAGTTCTTAAATTACATGTCACATCCACTGGAGCTAGTATATTCTGGTATAGCTGGAAAAAAATGCCATCAGGAAGTTTCAGTTAGCAATACTTTATATCTCTTAATTACCTAAAAGCCTAAAAAATTGTTTAAGAGGTCATACATCAAGACTCCTTTAGCACTGTTACTTGCATGACACTGTGTTATTAAGAACAAAAGATTTAGAAATATCAGTGAATTTGTTGGCATTTACTCTGTTTATTGTTTTGTGCTTTCCTCAGCCTGAGGAGTAAAACCAGCCCAGTCTGCTCCTTTCTGTTTGGCTGGTTTCACTTTTGAGTTCCACTGCATTAACACAGTTAATTGTCTCGTGTTTTGAGTGTAAATAATGAGGAAAAAAATGACCTTGTTTGCAATGACTGCAAAAAGTTTTGCAAATAATGAGAACATTTCATTTTTCGTTCTGTTTGATATATTTCTCCTTGACTGTGCTATCATCTCACATCCTCCTTCTTCCCCTTTTTATATACAAAAGCTGAATTTAAACTAGAGAGCGTCTAGAAAAGATTAAATCCTGGGAAGTGCTGAACGTGGCTTGAGCACCTCAGTCTGCAGTCAGGGGTGGCAGGAGGTGGCCAGTACTTCACAGGACTCTACTTTGAAAATCCCCCGTTGTTCTGCTTTGTGACACAAATCACCAGAAATATCTATGCAAATGTCAACACTAATACTCACTAATTCTGAGGAAGCTATAGAAAAGTACTGCTGAAACCTGGGGTCGATGATCCTTGCAGGAAGGACAGCAGGTTATATATGGGCTGACCTAGGTCTTACAGAATGGAAAATATTTGCATTCATTTTGCACTTGTATGAGTTAATTTTCACTGACTGCTCAGTTGTGAGAGGGAGGGGAAAGCCAAGAGAAACTGCTGGGAGGAAAACAATGGGATTACACTGCATTTTTAGCAAAAGCAGCCCTGTAATACCAAGGACAAGTCAAAGAATAAGAAGTTATATTCAGTTACTTCCCAGAAATAAACAACTGCAAAACCTTTTACACATGGTCCAAAAAGCATCACCCAGCCTTCACTGTGCTGATTTGAAAGCTGAGGAAAAAATCCAAATAAATTGCCAGTGCCCTAGTTGTAAGGCAGGGGAGTGGTAGCCATGGTCCCTAACCCCTTTCTTTCTCCCTCCTTTCTTTCTTCTGTGTATGTGTGTCTCTCTCTCTCTGTCTCTCTCTCTCTCTTTCTTCACGCCACAGGGAGAGGTTTGAAACGGAACGTAACAGCCCACGCTTTGCCAAATTGCGCAACTGGCATCACGGCCTGTCCGCGCAGCTCCTTAATGTTAAAAGCTAAAGGCCCCCACTCGAGGGCAAACGAGAGTCCCAGTAACACATTATTAACTGCTGGCCTGGGTTACAGCCCGAGCGTGTCACCCGTGCAAACGTGTGCTGCTAGGCAGTAGGTTTCTGTTGTTAGCCTGTTAGCCATTCACTGTCACCAAAAGTGACATCATGATCCAAACCAGGTCATGGTCTTCATGATAAAGTAGTTTAGCTTTTTTTTCCTTTACTATCTCAAACTTCAGTACACAGCAAAGCATCACTACTGTAGTCTCTTGACTTTAATTCTAGAAGAAAATGAGAGGGAAGTTATTGACAGTATTTCTTTAGGAGGAAGAAGAATGAGACTTTCACTGAGTTTTACTGATGTAAAGATAATGAAGTAGGAGAAAGAAAGTTGAAAAGGAAAATTAATTGGCCTAGACTTTGCTAAATGTATAACACACTTAGTTTGCATAGTTGAATGATGCTGTTTGAAATAAGATATTAGCAATGTGAAGTTATATTTCAATATATTATACTGGCAGAAGTCATTTACTGAAACCATTGCTGTAAGCTTTGTGTTGGAAACTTTAATTTGTCATTATATAAAAGTGAGAGATAGCTGGGGTTGCTCAGGATCTGCAAGGAAATGACATTTTGCTAGAGGTGATTTAGGAGTGAGAAGAATATATCATACTGCTGTTGCACTGAAGCTTTTAAAAGCATCTTGTAAGTTTTAAGGAATATGTTGCCCATTCTGTATTGCTCTTGCTTTGACTCACATTTTTTTCTGTATATAGCAGCATGCTTTATCTGAAATAAAAGGTTTTAAAACTAAAATAATTATGTGCCTGTTTTACACAGTACTTTATTTTGTTTTTAAACAATAACTGCTTCAACTGATTATTGAAAGAAGGAGAACTTTTTTTTCCCAAATACAAAATTTGGTAAAAGAGCTTTCCATTGTTAGCTATGATTATTATTGACCTTTAAGTTGTCTGAATTGGAATAAACCTGACAAAGCAGTTAAGTTAGGCACCTTTATCTGGCAGCAGTAATTCCAATCAAAGGGATTATTAGTGCATGAGATCAGATTGAAACTATGACACTTTTTGCTGCTTCCAAATTTGTCTCAGCAGTCCATACAAGAACCAAGTTCATTCAAATTCCCATTTTTTTCTGTGTTATAGAAATAAGGAAAAGCTACTGTTCATGGAGAATTTTGCATTAATCAACCAAATACTGAAGTGTTTAAAGGGTTATTATACATATATAAAAAACCTAATTCTTCAGTATTACTTAAGAGTACATAAGCACTAATCCCTTTTAAAATGCGTTTCACTTTTCTTAGCTAAATACCAGAGCAGTTCAGGACATGCTACCAAATTCACACCATGCATTTATATTTTCCTTAAGAGAACACAAACAGATTCTGATCACACCATCTTATTAGTACCTATGGTAAATCAGCATCACTGCATGAAATAAGAGCAACATTTTAACTTTTCCTGATTGTTGCCAAGAGCAACCTTTGGTGAACCAAAGTGGTGGTGAATTTTATTCATGTATGGGATATTTTGATAGAATTTAAAGTATCAATAGGCAGTTAAGATTTTTGCATAAACATAAAATGTACCTAAGTAAAAAAAAATCTTCCAGTTCTAATTTGCAACCAGATTAGATGTTTTTATGAATAAGTAGTAATACAGTCTCTTCACTGTAATAACAATTGTGTATCCTTAATGTTTTATGAATATAATACAGATACCACTTGTTTCCAAGAGTCCTAGTGCATGTGTTAGAATGAAAATGTCTGGATTATATCTCGATGTTTATGTTTAATGTTATTTTGAAAGGTATTTTCTAATAATAATTTTATCAGATATTAAATTAATGGAGATTTAATTAAGGAATCCCTTCCCCTTAGCTCTGCTTCAGTGGTTTCAATGATAAAAATTCAGTGCATACAAACCATGTAATCATATAGGGAAATAGTTTTAATCCTTTTTCCTGTAGGATACAGAATGGAATCTAGCACTCTCCAAGCTTGTAGAATGAATGTCAATTCTTCGTGCAGTTACAGGGGGAAAAGAAAGCAATAGGAAAAAAATCATGAGTATCTGGTAGCTTTTAGAACTTTTGCAATGTTAAAGACCTTTTGTGAAGGTGCCCTCATTAATCCTTACAGCAAGATTTTTACTACAACATATTTCAACTGCTTAGTCCAGTCCCTTTTAAAAAATCTCACACGTGATGGACATTTTATATTAAAACTGTCAGTCAAGTATTTCTATGTCATTTCTTTTTTATATTTAGACTAGTAATTCCTCAACTCTTACTCCTCAAAATTTTCCTTTATGTTGTCATGGTGATCTTCAAGTCCAGAAAATGAATATTATGGATCTTTTTTTGTGTAACTCAGAAGAGGCCTTGTTTTTGCTTCCCAAGGAGGGGGCAGACTTTGTCAGGAAGAGGAATTGGCCTGGATTTTTCCCTCTAGTACCTATCATTACTAGTGACAGTAGCAAATTTGGGCCTGATAAAAAAGCTTTGAAAAAAAGAGTAGCTTTGTTTTAGCAAAAGTACAAGTCTGGCCTATTATATTTTAGTATTTTCAGGTTTATCTCACTGTATGTGGCTGCTGAGTGACCAACCCCATCTTAGAGTGTTTCCTGAGCACTTGCAGAAGTCTGCTGTTTTGCACAGGAAAATCAGTCACAATTAATGGCAGTGAGGCTTAAAATAGGTTCCTGATTGAAGACTCGATGAGTCATGTAATTCTTTAAAATAGGGCTGATGATAGGTAGGTGTATCTGTCCCATGCTGAATATATTTTGACCTGTGACTGCTCTGCTGAGCAGAGGACAATTGTTGGTGACAATACTGTCTTCTAAATAACCTCCATGCCAAAAATAAAGTAAAACACAGGATGTGGATAGTGATATGCACCCCCTGCCCTTCCCAATATTGCCAGTAAAGCATAGTGTTATATAAGCATTTAATGAAGACACAGCAAAGCTGATGCCAGTAGGAAATCAAAACCAAAAGGCCTTCCAGGTAAATCTGCTTGTCTGCTTATGGCACAGGGACATGCTCCTTTTCTGCTGTGGTACAAGGCTGTTTGATCTGAACTAACCTGTTTCCTGGATCCTGCTGCCCTGCCTTCTGCTCAAACAGCCCCCCTGAGCTCCTGCAGTGCTCGGTTTGCAGCAGACACTGACTGCATGCAGCGTGTGCTGGTGGGACGTGGCTGCACTGGGGCTTTAGGAGAGCGGCTGGGACACCTTGACCTCTTCCTTTCATGCATGACAAAACCACCGAAGGAGAAAGGTTCTGTGGCTCCTTCCCTTGCCTTCCTCTCTCCATGCCTGCCTGCACAGGAAGGACAGTATGTTTTTGCTAAGTAATACAGAGGTCACTTCATTGCAGTTTCTCTCATTATATAAAACTGGGTGGAGTATATGTTCCAGAGCAAGGAACAAGGAACAAGTATTTTTGGGACTACTTTATCGCTTTTGAAAAGTCCAACTCTTGCATATCACAGAGCTTTCTGAAGCCTTCCTCAGAGGCAGAAGAGGTGACACCAGTTTTTCACTTGTGCACTTAGGTTCCCACAGGAGCTAAGTTGATTTTGTGGCTTCTTTAGCAGTGTTTACCATGAGCTTCAGTGACTGGGGTTACCATTAGATGTATCAGAAACTTATGTGGATCCTTACACAAATTTGAGTTTGCGAAGTTAAAAAGCCAGAGTTTTGGTATGGTGCATGGTATTACCAGATAATGACTTTATTAAATCAGTTTGCCTTTAGTAGACAGCTTTCTGCAGGAGACAGGAAAATTAATTGAGTAAAACTTGCTCTCAAGCACAATAACATCCTTGTTCTGTGGCTGCTAATCAAAGCCATCTGACGCTACCAAGACAAGCTAAGGCATCTTGATTTCCTTCCTTGGTTGGCCAAAATTTACAATGATTAACATTGCTGACCTGCCCAATTGCCAAAAACCTCCCATCTGCTGTTCAAATTACCAAAATTGCTACTTTTGAAAGGCATACCCGATCTTTCCACAACAGCCTGTGAAATAAAGCACACTTCTCTAGGTAGATTTCTCACTTAAGGAACATAATAAAGAATAATAAGTGCATCAATTTAATATCTTCTAATCCCCACTTACCTTTTAACATCTGAAGAGTGACAAAAGCGTGGGAATAGTGAAATAACTCAATTGTCTCCATGGAATTCTGAGTGAAATCAGAAGAGAAAATTGATCAAATATAAATCCCTTCTTCTCCAAAATACTCCTGGAAGTTGTATGGGAAAAAGAATTTATTTAGACATCAAGACATTTATGCCTTGTTTCCAAGTCAGTTCCCTGTAGAATAAGTTGGTCAAATATAGTGACTGTAAGGTACAGTGTATCCACTCAAATGTACCCACTTAAAATTGAAAGAGTGAAGCCTCCAAATGCAGTTAGAAAATACCATGAAACTTTTCTCAAAATCGTTCATAGAGAAAGTTATGCATAAGCTAACAGAGCTTGTTAAAGCTGAAATTAAACTTTGGGTGTGGGTGTACTGACCTATATGTAGCATCTTATCTTTACCACCTCAGTCTCCTGCATGTTCCTGTACACCACGTAACTTTTGCATGATCAGAAATGAACATTAACTTTCATTTCTACTGTGCAACCTTCAAAATTTTCATGTGAATCCTCCAGCTGATGCAGGTGGCTAACCAAGACACCAGTGCTGTCTTTCTCTCTGACTGCTCCCTTGCATTGCCTTCAGTCCAACAAGGGAAAAGCAGTTGTAACATGCAGCAGGTTTCCCAACAAGCATTGTAACTCAGAGGCAGTCAGCTGGGGTCTGTGGATCATCAGCCTGGCTCACAGCTTGGCTTAGGGTGAGCTGGAGCATAGCACTGGCACTGCTTCCTTTTATTCTGCTTCTAAATTGCATTAATGTCAGCAAAATTACCCTAAGCACTAATAACTTCCTAATAGTTCATTTCCATGTAAGCATTTGTTGTAGCCGACCCTGAATGTTGAATGATTACAAATGAGAGAGAAGGAAGGTACGGAAATCCTTAAGAGAGCTTAGGAAATAAAATTCAATCCACCTTCTGAAAGAATGACAACAATTTTAATTCATACCACTTAGTTATTTGATTCAGGAACTGAACAGCACAGACATATAGTTATGTTTCAGGGGCAGCTTCAAACTTACCTTAATGCCGTGCAAAGGAAGTATGAATTTCCTTATCATCAATGTGCACAAATTAAAAAGCAGGTCTAGAAAAACCTACCCCCTGAAAGTCAAACCCCTGAGTTGTTGTTCTTTTCTCAGCTTCCCTGGAGAAAAGGGAAGTCATGATGAGAAAGAACACTTCAGTGAGAGGGGAATCATTTCCTGGTGTACAAAACCCACACTTGCTGTGAATTGGTTTTGTCTGTAGTGGTCACAAATACAGACTGAGAGTTTGGATCCTGTGCTCAGGTGCCTGGTGGCAGATCCTTGCACTTTACCAGTGGGGCTATAGAAAGCTAGAGGAAATAATTCAATTAAATCCAATTGCACACTTAAGGCCAAGATAGGGAATAATTACCTGAATTAAATCCCAGCTCCAATTGCTACACACGCTCAGAATTTTAGTCTTTGTTCTTATTAAAGTGATGTATTTACCAATAAGATAAAATTTAAAATTGGAGTACGTATGCCAAATATCACAATGTAAACTGTGGGCAAGAGTTATCTTCCCTTTCCCCGACACTGATGCTGCTGTACGTCCAGCTGCATTTATTCTGTGACAGTTGCATTTAACAGCAACGCTGTAGATGCCACTAAAATGCATTCATAGGAGGGATTGGCTTGGATTTTAGTGAGCTGCTTTGATTGACTTCCATACTACGTGTTGAGAATGAGTTGCTGGTTGTTTTCCACTGGATCTATGATAATGCTTTTCCTATTCTGTGGCACTGCACAAACCAGGATACCTTCTGTGAGAAAAGTACTTCCCTTTTTGGAAAGCAGACCTAATAGGACATATTGCAATTGTTTTGGCGTGGGCTGCTCACATTCTTAACTACAGTGGCTGAAAAAGAGAGACTAGCTCTTCTACCCCTTTTTGTGATCCCAAGCTAAAGTTTTAACTAAACCAGCATGATAGTCATCTTCTGTCCTCTCCAGTTAACTGCCTGTCCTTTCTTTGTTTGTCTTCTGGTGTCTTTGTTAAAATAACAGAAATATAGCATGGGGGGAAAAATGGCAAGCAACCTCAACAGTCTTACAGGCATCTGACCATGGAAAAATTCTCAGCTGCAAATCAAGAAAGGTAGAAATAGCTTCATTGGATCAGAACAGCAGTTCATCTAGCTCAGTGTCCAGTTTCCAACAGTGTCAGTGTCTCGTGCCTTCGAGACAAAAAATGTTTGGAAGGCAATTACAAAATAGCTTTCACACAACTTTACTCCCAGACACCATATAAGAATTTATTTTAAAATTACTTTTTAAGTTCTACTTCTTAAAAGGAAATTTTATTTATAGGCAAATATGCTTATATAAATATATGTTAGGATGAAAGCAATCATAAGTCTGATTAGTCCTGCAAATCCACACTATAATGCTAGTAGAACAGAATTTTTAATTTCAATAAATACAGACCCTAATCTCTAGGTCTAGTTCCCCTTTGAACTAGACTATTGTATATCTGTCAAACTCTCCAGAAGGCTAGTGGATTCTCAATACAGTAAAATACTGATAAACTGAACAGATGTTTTTATTAAAAAATCTATCATCTCTCATTAGAGAGGCTCAGTTGGTATTTTAAATACTCATCAGGAGTCCAGGAAAATTTATTTCAGTTCTTTGCACTGCTGTGGACTTTCTTTTAGACTATGAACAATTCTATTAAGTTTTAGTCTCTCATTTGTAAAATTAGAAAAATAGTCTTGCTGCATGAAAGTATAGAGAAAAAACTCAATTACAATATTCAGTTTTTGCTTCAGTACTGAAAGAGTTGAAGGACCATGTGGTCTCTCGGGACACCTCATGTTTCTTATGTCACCAGGTCTTCATTACACATCATATGATTCTGTCTCCACAACATTTTAGTGGAGCAAAGCAGAGCTTTACAAGTGAGAGAGTCTGAATCTGTTACTGTCTAAGGAGAAGGTAGATGGAAGGTGCACCACCTCCATATTTCAGCTTGCCTGCTACATGTACATGTTTGGGAATCTTTTGCATTTGGTTCCCAAAAATAAAGTAGAATGGGAAAGCATTCCAATGTCCAGCACATACAGTCAAGATTGAACATACTCATTTACTGGAAACTCTCTGAAGATACTCCAGCCTATTTTTAGGATCCAATAGCACACACAAGCTTGGCTTGCAAATGAATTTTGCCTTCTGTTACTCAAACTATTGTAATTCTTGTTGGCGTGTGGAAGGGAAAGACTCTATTTCTATAATTTCACTCTGCCTTTAGCACCATATCATGTAGTATATTTTTATGAGAAGAAAACATTTCATAATTTCCACTGCATAATATACTGTGTAATTGGGAAGACAGTATATTGCATAAGTCTTGTTTGAGATACAGGTCCAACATTTAATGAAATCTGTGGGACTTGCACTGTTCTCTCAGAACAGCCATTGACTGAGGCCCTTCTATCAAAAGCCAATTCAGTGGGGACTAAAAACAACTGCAGACAAAAAAAAAATCCCCAACAATAATTTTAAATCTCTCCCAGACAGCTCAAAACTATTATCCACTACTGTCAGTTATTGCAGCAGCCAGTGTAGACAGAGATACAAACAGCTCATAATATTCTGAGCCAAATTCTTTCATGTTGTGAAGGTATTGACTTTACTGAGCCTGCCTGAGGGATGTATTTGGCTCAAAAGTAAAGTTATTTCTGCATTTAGTTAGCAAAAAATGTTTTGATTGTAAAGGCCAGAAATCCAATAGTCTGTTCCTTAAAATGCAAGTATTGCCAGTCAGAGGCATATCTGATCTTGAGCCTTTCCTCTTGGTAGCCAAATGGGAATTACTCCTATTGACCGGGAGGAGAAATAGTTCCTGGAAGCAAAACCATGAAGAAGTATAATGTGCCTTTGAGCTCGTTTTTCCCTTTACTCTCTGCCTATTCCTTTGTTTTATTCTGTGGAAGTATTTTTACTATACTTCTCTCTCTCTCTCTCTTTAACCTTCACAACTCCCCTGCCATCATCATCGTTATCCAATATTGTACACATGGGGAAAAAACTTTTGTGAAATCCTGACCTCAAAGTGACTTTGAGTCAAGTGACTTTTTTTTGCCTTGTTCAGTGTAGCCACAGCTTTTGGAGCAGAAAAGTTTGGATCAGATTAATTGTAACAACAGAGGCTTAGCATTGCTTGAGCCTGACCCCAGCTGCCTGCCTTTTGGTCTTGGCTGTAATTTCTCAGAGAGATTTGGTAACACTGGAGATAAACAATGCTGTATTTTCTTTCCAGGCCGTGACTATATTCTTTAACATTGTTGCATGATTATGGATCTTGGTAAATTAACACTTCCCACACATGCACAGTCTCTAATCCATCCTCCTGCACCTTGTTTCATCCTGGCTTTCCTATAGCTGGTGTTGCAGTGAACTCACAGCTTGGTTCCCCTAAAGGCAGTGTTTGGTTTCTCATTGCTTCAGAGTGGTGAGCCATCGACCTCACTGGGGCATTTCTGTTCAAGGCAGGCTCTTCCCTACCAGCCACAGAACATCTTAGTCAGACAGACACATCTGAGAGCCATTTCAGGTCAACTTCTGGGTTTGAAAATTCAATTAATATATTTTAGGGTTACATTTTAGTTAGAGGTTTTAAAAATTTGTAGAGAACACCTATGCCCAAGCCTTTGCTGATCTAAAATGGATTGTTTTTTAGAACTTTATCGGAACTGAACTAAGGAAAGAATATGTGACTGTACATATATATGTAAATGTATAAGTACATAAACACATTACTGATAATAATGTGGAAAATATTAAGAGTAGCCTTCCAAACATAATGTAAGTTAATGATTGGAGCCCAGCAAACCCACATGAAGAAGTGCATGTATTCCTTTTTTGTTTTCAAAGGACGCTTCAGAACGAAGGTTCAGTAGGGTAAATGAGGGCATTTGCTTTGTGGTTTGTAACTTTAGATCCCACCTAAGATAAGTGTTCTCATTTGGCATATTTCATCTTTAAACCTGTTGAAATTTCAGCACAATTCCTTAAATAGGAAAGGATGCCATAACTCATTCAACTGCTAAATTGTGAGACTGTCTCAATTACTGAACTAACTGGATTTCAAACTCAGGTGTTTAAGGCTAATGGATTCTATTCTTTATTAAAATACTTGTGTCTTAACTACTTACAGTTAAACAATTGCTTGCATTTAAACTGATCAGTTATTTTTTAAGTGTGTATATGTGGTTACAGAATGACAGCCCAGTTCTCTGTCAGTGAAACTGTGGCTGATTTAACCCTCACCTCAGTGAATTTCCAGTTGAATGAATTGTTAATGAAGGAATCATTTCTAATGCAATTTAAGTTTAGAAAACTAGTATTTGGATAGGGCAGAGAATTTTTAAGTCATTCCAGGCATAAGAAATCCTTTCTGTATAAGTCTTTGTTAACCATTTAACTGCTTATCACTTCAAAATACCCAGTCCATAAGGACTACCCACCTCTGATTGTTTTTACTGCTTGGATTTGGCATCTAAATATGTTCTGCCGGAATATTATGGAATCCTTTTTTAAAAGGGAACTTATTAAAGTCAAAACTATTGCTGAAATTATATACACAGATACAATGTCTCATTTGTAATTGTTAATTTTCCTTTTATTTTATTATTGAAATAAATTTGTTTGCAACTGATAAGAAGCATACAGCAAACTTGTTTATCTGGTGGGTTTCACCTGGAAAGACGAAGAGGTTTCTCAAAAATGTATTTATAAGAGACCACTCTAGGATGCTTTTTGCAACCAAACATTTCTTTTCAACCCGTGTTCTTTTTCCCTGGTTGTTGTGGGTGGGAGGTTTTTACTACCACTGGCAGTTGCATTTATTTCATACTGTATCCCCTCCTTTCACAGAGACAAGGAAAATGTTGCAGCAGCATCAGAAAACAGGTAATGTTTGCTGTGTTTGATTTACTTGCTGTTAAGAGTGTATCTCCACTTTCTCCATGTTGTTCTTAGCTCAAAGAACATGAAATTTATACACCGTTTGAGCAGATGATGAAAGTAGAGGTTTCAGCTAAGTTAGGCATTTCTTTCTAATGCACTGTGATGTGGGACAGGAGATTGTGTTTCTGGTAACTTACAAACTGGAAAAATAAGAAATTTTTAATGAAATATTCTTGAAATTGAGTACTGTCAGTTTGTGATGGAGTTTTAAGAACAATGTCCATTTTAAATTTTGTCTAGACTGTTCAAGATGTTTTTAAAATCTAAATAAGATTATGTTTTTAAGAACATTTAGATCAGATCTCGATTGATCCTCAAGGGGTTATGAGGTTCAAACAGTCCCTCTGTAAGTTCTTTCATACTGAGTTGTTGTCTTCCAAAATATCTCAACACATTTTGCAGTTAAGTATAAAAATGTGGTTTTTTCTATTAGTTCATTTATTAAACCCCCAAGGACTGATATGCAGGTACTTCTTGAGTGAATCTGACCAATCATTTCATGGAGTAAAGAAAGGCCTCTCACTAGTTTGTCATGAAAAGAATTTTATTCCACTGCTTTCCCCTGTCTTGTTGATTCCTGCCTCAGCAATATGCAACCACTTTTTATTTTTGGGTTTTTTTTAAAGCTACTTACGTTTGAACAAAGTTTGCATAGAGTTAGTATCTAAGTGTAAGCATTATTTTTTAATAATGACACAAGCAATGGCAACCAGCACTTGAACAGTTGGGAAAATTGATTTTTATTTTCAAATTATTATAAAAAAGAAGGAAATAAACCCCTTGATTCCTGAATATAAATTAAATTGTAAAGAACAAGCAGCGTATGTTAGCATTTCACCAGCAGTTTCATTTGTGTAAAACCATCTATATGACTATGCAACTGCTTCACTGAAATCTCCTTTTCTTTTAACTATTATTTAATTTTGCCAGGAAAAAGTTCTGATATATGACTGGTGTTATTGTCCTACTATGTTGCCTTAATCTTGTGTGATCTGTCATACCACAGCTTTTCTCCACCTCCATTACCATCACAGCTCTGCTTATTTTGATATTCATAGCAATATGGTTTCCAGATTTAACACAAGGTACCTTTTTTAATTTGCCAAGCCTTTCCTGGTCTTAAGCTGTAATGAACCAATGAACTATCAACATTAGTCATTACTTCATCTGCATTATCATATTGATCTCCAGCTCCTTCTGTGCCTGGAATTCTGTCTCTTCCTCAAACCCCTGCTATTACCTAGGAAATTCCTCATTTACAAATGCCCTTGTAATCTCTGTCACCCAGGCCTACAGGTACCACGCATGTGCCACAGTATGTGACCTCGAGTATTTGGCATCCTCCTAAATCATCCACCAGGGATGCCAACACTGCCAATGCTCAGCCAGTGGCCTCCAAGGGGTCTGTGAGGCTTGGAGCGGGTACAAGCCAGAGGGAGGCCGATTTTGGCCAGAAAGCCCCTCTTGCTTCATCCAGTAACCAAAGGTACACTGTGCCGTGTAACTGCATAACTGACCCGGTTTGGAGCTTTGCAATGGTTTGGTAATAACAACCTCTAACTCCTTCAGATGGAAATGGCCATTGCTTCAGAGGCAGGCATCCAAGTTCTTCCAATTCCAGCAACTTCTGGTTGATGTGGGTGTTACATTTTCAGTGGTTTTCATAAGGATCACACCTACAATACAGACACAACAGCCATTAAGCATCTTCAGCAGAGAAACAGCAGCTGATATTTCTGTATTTAAAGTGTATTCCACAAACATTCCCATATTCAAATGTAAAATCCTTCCATGTTACAGCTTTCTCTAAATACTTCCTCCAGCACTTTTCTTCTACAAAGGCTACAAGAACAGACTTTTTTTCATATCCATTTTAATTTTTGTCCTCTATACCTTTGATTCTTTACAAGTGATCTGTTGGAGGATTAGAAACCAAAAAACCTTCATGCATTACATAAAGGAGACTAAGTAGTGCTTTAATAATTCACTCACTGTTATTTGGGTAGGAAGTCTCAGAACTTAGGACTTTACAAAGAGAAAAAAGTATAATCTGCACTTATATTTTAAATGTTAGAGTGCATTTGTTGCTGTGTTCTCATTATGGTTGTTAACCATTATTATCCTCTTAACCTCTACTGATCTGTGTTCCTTTTCATGAGTGAAAATCAGCTGAGAAGAGATGTGTGTTTGTTTTCATCCACCTAACTTACTTTTATGTTTGTTACCGCAAATATGAAGATGTTTGATTTTTTCAATATCTTTTAAAATACAAAGTACTTTAAGATTTAAAGTCTACAAAATGATCATATTTAAAAACCAACCAACGAAACAAAAAACCTGCTGTAATGTTATAATGAAGCTGTTGCAATAGATTATTATTTTATAACGCAGGACTCACATTTATTAGTTCTGAAAATCCTTCTGCACTGGAAGAACTAAATCAAAAAATCAGACTGAAAAACAAGAAAGGAGGAGGTACAAAAAAACCAGTTTATTGTATTTGACTACATAAATAAAATTATTTAAAATTTATAGTTGTTAAACTAAAACCAGTCAAGTTGGTCTTGAGATCTTTCTGTAAAACTGTTTCAAGAATGTTACCAACTGCATATAATTTATGTAACCAAACCACTCTGATTTTTATGGTTATATCCACTTCACTTATATTTATTCCAATTCCTTGTTCTGGTAATTAATATATCCTACCATGAAGGAAGTTAAGCAAGCCTCTAACATTTTAATCACATAAAAAGAAATATTGCAAACACTATGCAAGATAAAATTTGTTTGTATTTCTTTTAAAGTTTAAAAGGTATTCCAGTATATTTGCATTTATTTTATTTACATGGGTTTCTTCCATTCAAATCTGTCTCCACATGGGTCCATGTCCACACATATGGATTGGTTTTTTTACTTTCTTTTCAATATTTATCACTGAATATGTATTTTGATTAACATTCTGGGTATGGTTACAATTAAGTAAGTTCACTGTTCTCTTCAAGGTATGACGTTTTGAATCTTTTGAAATCTGTAGCAAATTCCCTTTCACATCAGTGCAAATAGACAAAATAGGGGAAATCCTCGTTTGTGTTTGTTGTTAAGACATACATTAAGTTCCATTTTTATGTGCAGCATAGTTTCAATCCTTTCCTGTTTGCCAAATCAAGGATATGTAAGTATGATGCCATGATGATTTTTTGCCTTTTATATACCTTTTATTTACCTTTTATATAGCTTTTATGTATCCTCAGTGCTCTTAGCATGCATACTTATACTCCTTAAGTCCAATAACTTAGCATAGACCTAATATTTTGTTAAGCCAAGAGACCAAACATCCCAGAGACCTTGCAGTTGGAGGTCAGAAAGCCCTGTGCTATCCTGAGAAACCAAGGTCTTCCCTAGAACATCCTGTAAACTAAGATGGGCCCATCCAGGGGGGAATTCCTCAGGGTGGGGGGTTCATTCAAGCCTCTCATTGAGAATCTTTGTTAGATAATGCTCATTTGCAAGGTCTATAAATTGTATACATGATCTATTGTGTGTGGGCATCTCAGCACATTCCACCTTGGCCAAGTGGTGCACCTTTAAGGATCCTTAAATAAAAACCGAGCTAAAAAACCCTTTTCCCTTAACTGTGTTTGGCTCTTAATTTTAAGACCAGGGAAAGGCAACAGTATGTAAGATGGAAACTGACTCCACAGCTTTGAATGGGGTAATTCTGGTACCCACTGTGGCACAGGGAAAATTTCACAGTGTTGAAATTCAGTAACAGATTAGCTGTGATAGATAAAATACAGCTACTCTGCTACATAGGCTGTGTAATTGATAGTATAGTAGCTAATTGAAAGAATTTACATCATAAAATGCATCAGGATGGAACAACTGATCTGAATCTGAAATGCATATTATGATGGAAGAACTTCTGCAAAACTGTTGCAAAACTTAGTGTAAGGATTTGAAACCCAGAATTGCAAACTGGATGATTATTTTCAGGAGCTCACTTACTGTGTACATAATTGTAGATGAAACTCCTAAGGGGGAAAATACCGATCTCCTGCTTTTGTTGTGGGCTGCATTCAACTTTGAGGTTTGTGGGTATAACAACCAGCTTCTGTTTTTGCTAATGAAACAAAATATTCAGCTGAATTAAGACTCCATCATCTAGGCTATTGAACTATGTAAGAGGAGGTGAAGGACAGGGGAAATGGGACAGTCCCATGGAGATCAAGGGGTATCACAAATTCAGAAGGACCAAGCACTAGTTCTAGGTCCTGAGGAGTATAACTTGTCAAATCAGTGCTTCTGAGAGAAGCAAAAGAAAATATGAGATAGAATGGCTGAAAGAAAGAAAATTTGCACAATGGACAGTAAATATGCTTAGGAAAAAAAGCTGAGACTGTTGGAGGGCTAAGGTTGGCTGAAAAAACAGCTGTGTAACTGTAAGGTTTCTTTTGTTATTTGATACTTGTTGTGCAGAGGAGGGAGTGTTTTGGGCATTCTTTGTACCCTGAGCAAGAGAATCACCGAATTCCATCACCCTAATAGGAGTAATTTGAAAGAACACAAAGGTGTGACAATATATTTATGAGACAGGCCTAAAGAAGTATACATATATTCATTACGTTCCTAGGCCACCGCTCATGGACAAGACAACTATGTACAGTGATGCCCTGATTTTAAAAAAGCCTAACTTTGCCCCCTTTGTCTGTCTGTAAGAGATGAGTAATTTTTCTCAAGTTTGAGTGAGTTGGTGGAATACATTAGTAGTTAACTAAGTTAACTAACTAGTTAACTAAGTTAACTAGTTAACTAACTATAAGCAGGTTACTTAAATGGCCACAGGATACAAAACTAGAATATTATAATTCATTTCAATATATTTGATGAAATTTATCCGTGGTCAAAGACTTTGTGACAGGCTCTGCACAACCATTTCACTCCTGGGTGCCACATTTCCTACCCCTGGCATCAGTTGGAGCAGGACTGAAGTGCTGTTTAATACCTGGGGTAAATTTCAGTCAAGCAGTACCAACACTGCATTGCAGTCTGAACTGCACAGTGGAAAAGGCTGAACAAATGTCGTTTTTTTTTCTTTGCATAATTGTGCTTTTCCCTCAGTAACCCAGCCTGCAGTACTATGTTTGCAGCTGCAGCTGCAAACATAGTAGGTTTTATGCTCTACACGTAAATGCGCGCCTTCTTAAGATGCTTCTTGTTTTATTTAATTTAACTCTAATTAGTACCCCTGTTGAGCATGCCCCGGTGGCTCCCAGTCCTGCTGCTCCTGCACCACACGCTTCAGCACCTCAGCCTGCTACTGCTGCTCAAAGCACAGCCAGCCCGATGACAGCACCAGCCACCACCTCAGTAGTGCAAGAGTCTTTCTCCTCCTCCTCCTCCTTCCAAAGGTAATGCTGCATTGCTTTACACCCCCTCTGCCTTTGGAAATGCTGCATACACATTCTTAACTTAAGAATGTAGTATGAAAAGCTGTAACCTGGTTTATATGCTTTTATATATTTAGGGGGGGTGGGGGGGAGTGTTGTTTTGGGGTTTTGGGGGGCTTTTTTTTTGTGGTATGTTGTTAGTGTTTGCATAGACTTTGCAAAATAAAACTGCCCTAAAAATTTAACTTCATTTTCAGAAAGCGAGTCTAGGCTTAAAATTAGAAATGTTTTTACACCACTGGTAATAAAACCAAAACTCGTCATAATAGTTACAGTGAACGAAGAGTCTTTTAATAGTGTTTCTGCAGTAGGACAAGAAATGGAAAATTAGAAAATGTCATTTACTCACATGATTGAGCCTACTGTATCACAGCAAATATCAGTAAAACATGGTGGACATTTGATGATTGCCCTACTCTGTAAGTTAAGTCAATTAATTTCTATTAGATTTATCTAATCTTTTCTTTCCTAATGAGAATTAGCCTTAGAGCTGAAGTAAGTTTCAAGGACATGCATTCCTAACACTTGTAGCACAGTGGGAGTTACAGATGTATATTAAAAGCTGTCAGACAGCTTGTGAGGAAATGTGTGGGATTTATACAGCTGTCACTTACATTACAGTAATTTTGGAGATAGTAAGAGTTAATTCTTTTAGTACATAATATTCTTTTATCTTTGGGGTTTGCTATATGAATATTCTGAAAATATGTATATTTTAGCATGCTTTAAAAAACCAAGGAAAACCACACTTCCAGTAATATAAACTATTTTAAATAATTGAGACCTCAGAGGTATCATATTTTAGGTATGTATAAATGGAATTGGAAATGTTGTCTTGGCTCTACTTCTTGATTAATTTTTACTAGTTGACTTGCATTATGTATATATACCAAATAATTAGTTTTTCACTTTAGTCGGATTTTACCTATCCATGACCTACCAGACTGCAGTGGTTTTATTCCAGTGCAAGAAAATCCATCAGTCAGACAGCAAAGGAGGTTTGAATAAGGTATTACGCTCTAATTCAGAACTGGCCTGTGAGGCTTTTCCACACGAAATGAGGAAAAGGTTTAAGTAATTTTTATCCCGCAGTTGAAACTGTAGCATGAAGAATATGTACTACCTAGTATCTGCTTCAAACAAAAAAATGCCTCTACTAAATGAATCATTCCAATGACTTCTGTTTTAGACAGGACAATCTTCTGTCTGGGACTGCTAGCATAATAAAATTTATATCTTGTATTTAGACTCAAACATCTTCAGATCTTTCAGATAAAAGCATGGATCATTGACAAAGTCCTGTCCTGTAATATTGTCTTTCTTAGTTATTGATAGAGTGTGGTTTTAAAATTTTTCCATAATGTGTGCATTTTGTCTTGTGTTCTGTAGGAATGTGCTTGGTTGTGCTATTCTGTAAGTCTGCAGATGTATGCTGCAGAAAACCTGTTCCTGGTAACTATGCAGCAGTCTTCCTGTATCTGAATGCTGCCAGAGCTTGGTTCTGATGTCATGATTTGTGTCCCTGTTAAATCATTTTGTTCATGCTTTCATGCTTTTATGTGTCTTCTGCAGAGTTCTTGCAGCTCCCAGCTCTCTTTCCCAGCCTAAGCCTTTCCATGGGCCCAAGAACATGTCATTAGCAGCTTCCACTATTTCATCTGCTATCTCATCTCAGTCTAGGTATATCTGTAAAGCTCTCTTCTTTTAACCTAATTTGTTTTGATTTTGTATTATGCTCTCTGATACGAGGTTTTCAGTTTCTGAAGGGATTGACTTGGCAGAGACCACTGAAAAGTACAATGTGTTTAAAGGAATATCCCTTTCCTTATCTTCCATGTGATAACTCACCTGGGAAACAACCAAATTTTAGATGTAGGATATGTGACCACAAGGTCCTCTTGGAACAGAGGTATTTCACTTGGTTGGTTTGTGCTGCTTTTGCCATCCTGAAACAAAAATATTGGGCTAGAGCCAACTGGGTGAGAATGATGGACCTTTTTTATTTTCTTGGTGAAAACGCAGGATCACAGGAATCACTAGAAAGAGAGAATGCTGCTGTACTGCCTCACTTCCAAGCCTTTTCACTGCTTTCATACCATTTTAACAACACTAACAGAGGAAAAAGCAGTAGCTCTTAAGACTCATTTGAATACAGTCTCTAGAAATAATGAAAAACTGAATCAGCAAGACATTTGAGATCGTAATCATCCATGTGTCTCTTACCTTTATTTTAAAAAATAGTTTGGAATTACCCAGAGGTGATATTTGAAATGGACAAAGTGCACAAGTTTGAAGGCTTCACACCAAGTATAATGGTCTTTCTCAAGAGAATCACAGATAAGTGCTTGGCACAGGTAGTAATTAATAACAGTTTGGGTGGCTTCACATCACTGAAACCAATGCAAAAATGAAGTAGCTACTGAGCAAAACATCAGAAGAGTTTTCAGTTTTAGGATGTAAACATGTCTGTTCACAGCCATGGGAATTACACAGGGGAAGTAATTCCAGTATGGAGCTGATAAAATGTAAGAAATAAAATTAACTGCTGATGAGTGGAAGTACACCAATTGTAACTTTAGTTTCCAGAAGCCTCTTGTACTCAGGTAAGGTTCCTTGCTTTCTAAGCAATAGTAACTGTGCATATTTGAACTTGATTAAACACTGGCTTGCAAAACCTATTATTTCTCCTGAGCTACAGAAAAGACTTGATTTTAGGGTTTCTCTCAGCTGAAAACTGAAATGTCTTCATCAGTCAGAAGATGAAATTAAATGGAAGCTTTGGTGACTACTCTGGCCAGACAGAGTACATCTATTCATGTTTCACCAGTCTACATCTTAGGACCCATCTAAATCTTTCATAAGAGCTATGTTTTCATTCCTGCCTTGGAAATCATGGAATCATAGAATGGATTGGGCTGGGACAGATCTTTAAGATTGTCTAGTTCCATGGGCAAGGACAAGTTAAGCAGCAATTACACATAATTTACATATAAACAGCTAATAAATTACTATAAAGATAGCCAGTACTTGCTGACACTACTTGCATGTCTGTCTTAGAGCTAATCTAATATTGTTTCTTGACTGAGCTTTTTTCCATTTCCCTTAAATTTCATATCCATTTAATGGGAGAAGGGAAGCAGCGTGAGGCGTAGAAACCATAAAAATTAATTTGTAGTTATGTATCAATATGGACTAATAAGTGTGAAACAAAATTTTAATGAGTAAGGAGGATAAAAAGATGATCTTGAGGTACTGAGACATTTGAGTTGAAAGTAAATTAGTAAATTAGGTTGGCATGGACCATTGGCCCTTTTCCTGCCTCTTTGAAAGGAAGTGGGTTGTCTGGAGAGGCTGTGTCTTCATTCTTGAAGGTTTTCAAGACATCACTGGCTAAAACATGGAGCAACCTGGTCTGACCTCAGAGCTGGCCTTGCTTTCAGCAGGTTGGATCAGATTTTTCACCAGACCTCTTCCAACCTCAAAGATTCTGTGAATCTATGAAAAAACAGCTTTCCATTTCAGAAGGCAATGCTTTAATCAGGCTCCTAAAACCTCTTGCTCGCACCTGGCAATTATTTTGGTCACAGATAAAGGATCTGCAGCATATCAACTTTCTACACGGCTACTTTGTCAGTGGATGACACAAGTGTGCTGCTGTCACCTGCTTCCCGTTGTTACCAACAGGCAAATGTTACTGTCTTTGCTTCAGCAAGCCTTGGGACACTGGGGCAAATCAGAGACTTGTAGGACCTGTAAAAATTTGGTTCCCTGGTAATCAGGTACAAGAAGCAAACTCAGTTTAGTTGGTTGGTTTTGGATAGCTGTCTTGTAAGCTGGAGCAGATTCTTTATCTTGGTGTATTATTTCCATGTTTGTTTTAAAAACTGTTGTGTATTATAGCTAGTGTCTTCAAACGTAAGGGAGTAAAACTGGCTTCTAAATTAATTTATAATTGAAATTTTTGAGCATCTGATAGTTTTCATTTAGAAATCAAGCAATGCTTTAGCATGCCAAAATACAGACTTAAAAATCCAGTTTCAAATCCAGTTTCAGCTTGACATATACCAGAGGAGTATTGAGCATTTAATATAATTTTATTTCAAAATAAAATATGGGTTACCTTAGTTACAATACTGTTTTACAGGATGGGGATATTCTCAGCAGATCTTTGCTGAGATTTTACCACCATTATTCCAGTGTTTGGGTTTTGTTTTTTTTTTTCCTTTTAGATGCTTTTAAAAGATCCACCAAGAAAACACAGGAGGATTTCTTGATCCATGTCCTTAACTATTTGAATCTGATTTTAAACGTTGGTAGATCCAGTTCTATAGTGACTTTGCTTTTGTGAGCATATGCATAACACTTAACATGAGTAAAATCTACCTTCCTAAACAGGAGTGTTTTTGAAGTAAATCACTAATCTTTAATTGATTGTGTTACTCTTACTTTTACATCTGCAGTGAAATCTGACTTACTGTTACCTGTTCCACTTACAGTCTTACTTAAAAGAAGCAAGCATAGCATGAGAGTTTTAAATAAGCTTGAAGCTCTTTAGGGATGGGTTATTCCATCCAGAGGGTTAAAGTAGAGCACCCCATTAAACAGCACTCTGGGAATACAAAACCAGGAAGAAACAATGGAAAGAGTTACAATTATGCTTCTAAAAGTCAAGTGTAGCTTCTGATCCTGAGATTTTAATCCAAGCACTGTATCTGTGGTAAAGGGAAGAAAAACTCTTCCCCAGTAGTTAGGAGAACAAGTGGCACGAGGCGGGCTCCCGGTGACTCTGGGCAATGTGGGCTGTGCTGCTGGGGGACGGGGCTGATGTCGCGTCTGCACTGCCCTGCGGACAGGAGCTCCGTTCGTCTGGATCCTCGTGCTTCTCACCTCACACACTCTGCAGGCTTCCACCTACTTCCTGTATTTCCATAAATGACTCATTTATGTTCTGAAATTACGCTGTTCCCCCAAGAAAAAAAAAGACCTACCTGTTTACCTAAGACTCTGTAGCAGTAGAAAGGTTCTGCAAGGCAAAAGTTGAACATGATGGGTTGATGGTTTTGCTTCAACTATGCCACCCTGTCCTTTCTGTGGGGTTGTCTGAGCTGTCTAATAAGATGGGGCACTTCCCTGATCTTTGGCCTCTGGTTCGTTCTTGGTTTGCTTTTCAGATTTGATGCAATTTAAACTTATGACACTGAGAAAAATCCCTCATATTTATTTTTTTTGTGTTAATAAAAATAATTGGAGTTCCACAATCAAATAACAAGACCAAATTAGAGTGACTTACGGAACAATTTACTCAGCTTACTGACTGATGTTACCACTCTTCAGGTTGATTCCCAGCTTAAATAAGAAAACAAAATGTAATGTAATCCTCATCTTAAATGATTATAAATATGTACATGTTTACTTTAGCACTTTAGAGCACTTCTTATTCATAGGAAATTCATGGTAGGACAAGCTATCCCATTCTTTTGCGTATATTTTTTTCAAATACAACTTTTGTCTCATTTTAGTTTCAACCGGCATTCTTCCACCTCCATCACCTACCAGTCAAAGCAGAGGTATAAAAATGTTTTATGCAGCTATTCTGCCTTAAAAGCACTTAACAAACCAGTTTCTTGCTACTAGTAGGCATCTAGTGAAGCGTTAACATAAAAATGGTCTGCTTAGAAACATTTACTCTTTCTTTTTCTGACAACTAATAGTTTTCAGAGCTGGTGTTTAATTTGCTGCCTGTCACATGCCTTTGACTGCTACAGATAAATTCAATAAGGTTGCTTTCACTGCTTTTCGAGATGCCAGTGCTTCCATTAAAACATCTTTGATCCTTACAAACATCTTTTTATTCTTTCTTAATTTCCTTCTTTCTTTCTAGTTTCTTTTGTTTCCGGTTCTTTTAATCACATGCTATTTCCTTTTCTTCTATCAGCAGAAATTCTGATAAATCTTTAACTTCACTAAACCCTTAATGATGTAGTGTAACACTTTATTTCTCTTTGACAAGCCTTCTTATCTTCCTTAGTGTATTTAATATGCATCATACACTTATAAAAGGGTTCAGTACTTCTTTTAATTTTGCTATGATTTTGGTACTATGAATGGGGGTGGAGGGATGGGGGGATGTTTTTGGTTTTTTCAGCTTCATTTCCCTGAACACAATGAAATCTGTGGTGTGGTTTTACAATGATACTACATTTGGGAAACACTTGAATTTTGAATAACCAGTTTTCTTCATGACAGTCTACATATTACTAATCTGGTTCAGAACTTCTTTATTTATTTTGTGCATTAAAAGAGATTCAGATGAGTCTTTCTAACCATTGGACCTGTGCACCTGGGAGTAGACTTTCCTGACTGGATGACATTTTCAGATTAAGGCTGTATGACACGTTATTTTAAAATCTTTTAACCCACGTTGTAAATATTGGGCACTGAGCTGTCTAGTTTACCCTGAAAAGCAGATTTTAAAAGAAGGACAAGTCTTTAGCTGGTGTTTTTAGCTGATGGTGTTTTGAAAGCTGCGTGTGAAGCCAGTGTGCCCAGAGTGTCCGTGTCCCTGTGCTGTGGCAGGAGCAATGGCCTCTGTCCAGTGACCCCGAGCACAGTGCCCTCTTAGGCACCACAGAGGAGCTGTCATCAGGAAATAGAGGGTAAGAATGGAAAACAGAAAGGTTCACTGTGCCTAGAACAGCTTTGGCAGTTACAAAATCACAGCATAGTTCACAACAGAATTTACAGTGAATACAAACCCACTAAAATAGTTTATCTTGGAGAGTCCTGTTCACTCATGGTATAGTGGACCCAAATCCAGCCCTAAGCCCTAGACTAGGTACAGAAATAATTAGCTATAGCCATTGTAGCAATTGCTAAGTTTCTAGATCTTGCTAAATAGACAAAATAAATTAGCCTGAGGCAGCAATGCTATGCAGACTTGATCTATAGTAGAAACACTGTCAGAGCAGCAAAAAGCTGTGTTGTCAGGATGGGTTTATTTTGTTCAAAATTGAAAGTTTCCATTTCTCAGAATGTTTTTTACCTGTACTGGAAGAAATCTGCTGGGTTTGCCATGTAAGATTATGAAGTGTTTTCTCCAGATGGCATGTTTCCACTGTTAAAGAAAGTAAAGTCAAGATGGACCAATAGTCTGGCAAAGCTTCTTTTCATATGCTGACAAATGTTTTCCTATAGACAAACCCACTATGGAAATAACTCCTAAACTGTCAGCGCAAACAGACAGGGATCTGGTTCATAGGGAGAGTGAAACTGAAGAGAAAAAGAAAGCAAAACTGTGTTTTCAGGGTAAGAATGATGTTCTGTACTGAATAGGTTTTTCTTACTGCACACCTCTCATTATCTGTTGCTTCCTTTCCTAGTACTTCTTTATTCTCTCTTGCTTGCTTTGGTTGTGGTGCTCTTCTAGCAGTCTGTGAAGCACAGGCACTACAAACAGAATCATCCCAAGTAACTGGCAGATAGAAGAGGCATATTTTTTAATGTGTAATCAAACCGAAAATCACTATATAAGCCACAAAATAGAGAAAAACTGTTTCTTACTGATGTTTGGAATCCTGAGCAAATGTTTTTATTCTAGGAATGCAAGAAAGTGCATCATAATATTGCATATCATATGTTTTTTCTGTAGCATGAATCTGAACATCAAGAGGATAATGTAAATTTTGGGTTCAGTCTAAATAGGGAAAAGAGTTAGTTTCAGAAAAAAATTTAAAGGTCACTAAAATATTTTTGAAAAGAGTATAACAATATATAAACACTAATTAGCATTTGTAGTAGTAGTAATTGTGCTGAGCAAGTATATTTCTAAGTCCAGATATCCCTCATTGATTTATCTTAGACAAGACCAGGCCTTTTGGTTTGCAGGGGAACAGAAAACACAAACTTTGTATGCAGCTTTCTGAAGTCTTAGAGTTTCAAATTTGTCATATTCCCTCAGCAGGCTATTTTCTGTAACAACAACAGCAAACTTGCCATTACTCAAAATCTTTATTTGACTAGTTTTTCTTTCCAAAGTATTGTCCAGGCCTTCCTTAGCAGTGCGAAAGACTGATGAATCTCACAGCATTCTCTCTGTAGTTCTCACAGACAATTCCTCTTGGAGTGCTCTGGAAGCTGCCAGATCTGTTACTTCATGATCAGTAACTTTTGCTGTTTGTAAAGTTGTTCACACCTACGTTTTGCTTTTAGAAACACAACCCAGTCATATACACCAATGCCGGTTTCTGGAAGCTACGGTGAAAGCCCTGCTCCTGCTGCTGCTTCAAAAATGAGAGTTGTTACTACTGCCAGCATAAAGCCCTCTGTCTACCAGCCAGGTAAGGAACCTTCAAAGTACTGAAAAGATTCAGAAAAAAAATGCTCACACATTTATTTTAGAAAAAGAAAATGTCGAGAGCACACGTTTGGGACACAGATGTATCAGAAAATATTTATATACATGGAACTAAATGTTGCTAGTTTTGCCTCAGATTATTTGAAGATTGAGGATTATGTTGTATTTGTATTCTGCTTCAGTGTTAAAACGTGGAACAAACAGAGGGAAAAATAAAAGCAAGGGAAAAGTCTAATAAAAAATGTGTAGCCTGATTTTTCAGAAGAAATACATTTGAAAAGTAACACAGTGTATCCAATTAGGAGCCCAGTGACACCAGAGAATTGATAAAATAGCTCAAGAATGCGCAGTTCAGGAAGGAGGTAAAATAAGTGGAGTTTGCTTGAGTAGGATATCTTTGCAAAATAGGTAAGACCATATATTGAGCTTCTCAAACTTAGGCTTATATTTGAAATAAAGAATGAGGTATTAAAGCACTTCATAATGCTATTCCATCTCTCAGAGATCTAGTCACTGAGGGAATATATTTGGTTATTCATTAATTTGGAAAATATGCTCAGTGATATTATTTTAATTCCCTCAGTATTAACGTGTTACAAAAGGACTGAACTTCTAAAACCTTTGATGACCAAAATGTGAACCTTCAAACTGAATGAACTGAATGAGGCAGCAATATAAGTTTAAATGCAGTTCTGTTTCAAATTAAGGTTTTTCTGATCTTAGCAAGAGAATTAAAAAGTTGATTTATATCTTTACAGTCAAATAAATATGAAAAGGCCAAGAATTCTAACAGTCTTAAACTCTTGTCTTCTGTAATGTTCTGTTTCTGGATCTATTGAAATTACATAAATGTAGGAATTTTAGTTAGACATAAAGCAGACAGACAAATCAATTGATCTTTATATTTGAGACATAAAGGTAGAAAAAGTCAAGTCAGAGCTCTCATGAGCTATTTAAGGGTCTCAAAGTAAATAAACTTTCAGCTTCTCCTCATTTGCTTTTTGTTAAATGCATCAGGGCAATCAAGGCAAATGCTGTTATTTTTGACTTGAAAAGATGACGACAGCAGATTTATTTCTATAATGAAGAAGAGAGCAAACTGTGGCAAGTCAAAACATCTTCTAAATACACTGACTGATATTAAGCCCTCGCTTGGGGAAGTGTAAACTCCAGTTCAGTATACAAACCTGCCACAGAAATACATCTGCAGCTATTTCCAATTCCTGGCTCGATCTGGGAAAGTCAAAGCCAGCTGTTGAATTCAACTCGGAATAAGAGGAAAGGCTTTTGTTTTCTCCTGGGTTGGGCATCTTCTTTGCTCTTCCTTACAATGCTGGTTTTCCTTTGCAATTCCTTACATTGCTGCTTTTGAGCCTCATTGCCTCTCAATAAAGGCTTAAATAGTTGGCAGAGAAAAAGTCCCCTGTACTGTTTAGAGTTTGGAATATCCAATAAGGCATTCTAAAATACCTTCATAGTTGAACCCTAAAGTGACTCAGGTACAAGAGAGACTCCAGAAAGAGATTTTAGTGAAGATGTTTGGTTCTTGTTTTGGTACCTTTTTGGTACCTTTGATGTAGTAGCACTTCAGAGTGGTTTTGGAACGTGAGCTGGCCTTGAAGACTATTGCAGTCCTGAGAAAATAGGAAATTGCCACTTGGGAAGAAGTGAAGGAAATGGCATTTCCTGTCACAGATGGGAAAATCAATAGTGCTTAGAAACAAACCACCAAGACAGTTAGAAAACTTCCTCAACCAACTTTGTCATTGACTGGCTTCCCTTGGAAATGTGAGGCAGCAACTTCCAGATTACAACACCAATCAACAGGCTGATATATTCAATATAGAGACACCTGAATCAGTCACTGAGAGGATTTACAAGGCTATTTTAATCTGTCAGATTGAAAAAAAAACCAAACAAATTGAAACAAATCTCAAAATGAAACTGCATTGTTGAGTATCTGGCTCACATGGGATTTATCAGGCAGTCTATGCTTCCCCTAACCTAACTCAGGTGGAAAATTTTCTGCTGCTAAAGATCTTTAGTTTTTTCCAGTAGGGAAAGTTGTGAATTCTGAAATCTTTTCCCTAAATTTCATAACCTGTTTTTAAAAGGAGCACAGACTTCTCTTCTGAACAAGGCCCACTAGATGGCAGAACATACCTGGGTATTCCTTTCCCGTAGGCTTTCTCAGACTAGGATAGCCTTTCACATATCCCAAGTAAGTCCAACGCCAGTTCTGTACCACGAAGTAACATGATACCTAAATGTAAGAAAGCAGATCTTTCCTTTTAAATCCCTAAGTCCATCTGGGCCTACTTGTGTATGCAAAATTGGTCAAGTGTAAAGGCCTGATCTGCTCTTTCAGGAATTGGCAGAAAGATTCCCACAGTTCTTAATGAACTTTACATTGACTCCTAAGCATCTTCAATACTAAAACAGCAGCTTCCACACCATTATTTCATTTTTAGTTCCCCTGAGTAAGAATAGTGTCTCCCTATAAAACATCATCTGCTTTGTCTGTCATCTACTCTGTACTGTACCAGTATATGGGAAAACTTTGGGCTTCAAGGATGTGGCCATTAAGTGTAGAACGAGCCAAATCAGTTGTGGTTATTAATTTCATTTGTTACTGAAAATAATAAAGAATAGCACTTATGTGATCTACTAACAAAGGAAAAAAAAAAAAAGGAAAAAAAGCTCTCACAGTGCAAGTCAGTGTGTGACCAAAGCATTTGAGACTCTATAAATCTTTGCTTTACTAAATGAGTCTTTGGGAATGTGCCTTTTTGTCTGGAGAGAAAATAGCTATAGACCATAAATGAAGAGCTGAGGGGGAGAATTCCAAATTCCCTAGAAGCAAGGAATTGGCTTCTTCCTATTGCTGTTAAGAGAGACCTCTTCTGCCATTCTCTCAGGATAACAATAATCCCTTTCATTCTTTTCTGCTCTAAGAGAATGTGAGGGCTGAGAGGAACAAGGTGATAGAGGCTATGTTACTGAATTATTTGAAGTATTCGTTTTTTAACAATTAATGGTCAACTCATACAATACTGTTACTTTGAGAATATATTCTCTGATATACTGAATCTTAGTACTTTTTTAGCAGCAAACAGCCCCTTTTTTCTGCTGCATGTATGTTGGAAGACTTTTTGAAATACAGAAACATTCAGGGTGAATGTGTATGGCAGTAGCTACTAAGACAAAAGAGTTGTTCATACAAGCTTAGGGATGTAGTTCTAAAAAAATAAGGTAATTTCCTTTTAATAACAATTGCTAAAATCTCAAAGTTAGTGAAATCTTTCTAATACATTGCAGTGATACTATTTTGAAGCAATAGTAATTGCAGCTTGTTCACAGGGGGAAAATGTATTGTAATAAATAGAGCCTGTAAATTAAATTGTAACAGCTGAAAAGAGAACTCAGAGCAGAAGCAAACACCCAACATTTGTCATTTTGCAATAATTCCTCTGGTACTTCATTTTAGTAACTGGAAAAAAACTCCTATTTTGTTGTTTTATTTTACTTTTCCTTATTCTGTTTCTTTATATCTGCAGCAAATAGAAAAGATAGAGTGAAAAGAAATAGAAGTTAGAGAGAATGTAGTGAAGTGAGCTAGAAGTCAGCTTACTTAATTAGAGAGCCTCATAGGTGGGAGCCTTTTGAACTCACCAATTAGAGATGAAATATTAACTTCTAATTTTGCCTATCTTAATACTGTAATACATAAATAGCAACAGCCTCAGGATCTAAAGAGATTGCATATAAACTCTGTTCTGAAATCTTTAAATACTGTTTACCATTTCCAAGTTAAAAAAAAAAAAAAGCCTCAAGCTAAGGTGGGATACAGTTTTATGAAGCAGAAACATTGTTGATGCTGTACTGTAAGAAGTTTTTATCAAGAAAATGCACTAGATTCCACTCTGACCTCAATAAAAAGATCACAAGGGTGATCACAGTGGGTTGATATATATTCAATTTTAGCACCTGCAAATTGCCAAAATCAGTGTAAGTTATTATGTGGCAGGGTGTGGGCTAAGGGAGGGGTATTAAGTCGAACATAATCTTCTCACCACTTAATTATTCAGAAAGATCCACGTTACATTCAGAACCGTCTTGGCTGAAATACCTTTCTACATGCAAGCCCCTTAAACCTGTACATGTTGTATTTGGTCATTTCCTTGGGGCTGGGATCTGCTGTGCAGAATGTTTGCCTAGACTGCTGGAGAACTGGCTTCTGTTCCCAAATCTGTGCTCTCTCATTTGGGGCAAAACACTTCAACTCTCCAAGCTTCTTTTCAATCATTCACTTGGTTTTCCTTGCAAAGGGAAACTGCTTTTAGTGCTCCTGCACTTGGCAAACTGAGACTGTTTCTTGGGCAGTAACTTCAGTCCTACATAATGCAAGATCTGACGTTTTGAAAAGAGCAGGGCAGTGGGAAAACTTGTTGGTCTGTGCAGGCCCTGGCTCCTGCTTATTTTAATGTGATAAAGCTCCACCCAAGATTAGAGCCTGGTGCACACAAACACAGAGGGAGACTGCACTGAAGGTTTTATGGGCTAGTCGAAGGGTGGAAGAGAGAAAGGCTAATATTCTGTTTTACATACAGGAACTGAGGCGCAGAGATACTTTGCTTTGCTCAAAGTTATACAGGAAGTTTGTGGCAGAGCCAAGAACTGAACTGAGATCAGTCATAACCGCAAGCCTGGCCTTCCTCTAAGTGCTGTTGGCTTTATCTTGCTGGTCATGTGAGCTGAATTGGCTCCCTCAGTATTGCTTCCAGTGCTCTCTAAACCTGAGTTCCCTGTGGGAGCCTGTTTTTCTTCAAAAACCTAGGAATAAACCTACAAATTATAGATAACAGGGACATCTGTAGAAAATGTTGTGTTTTAATTAATATAGTGAGATCAAAAATTAAGCATAATTTGTTGAAAGTCTTGGGAATTCCATCTGAAACTTTATTATATTACCTGGCTTTTCTATTTTTAACCTGTCTTAAACAGAATGTATGTCAGTCTTTGAAATTACCACAGAATTGTCATATCCATTCCTACTAGAAAATGAAGAGATGATCTTGACAATGGTCTCCATAAAATCTGTAAAAGCCAGTAGGCAGTGATTTCTGTAATGCATGTGGATTAAAAGTCACTGATTGTGCTGATACCCTTGGCTTCAGCCCAGAATAAATGAGCAACAGTGGGACAGGCCATAATTAAGTATCATCTGAAGCTTTTATGGTATGTGTGTCATGGAGTAGCCTTTGGTAAGTGTTGCTGTATTGACATTAGAAGAAAAAGACTTTAAAATCCTTCTTGGTTTCTTTTGGGATACTTAAAACAGCGCCAGCACCAGTTCATTCCTACACCCCTGCCAACACGGAGCCTGCAAGTCGCCCTCCCTGGGTAACAGATGACTCCTTTTCCCAGAAATTTGCACCTGGAAAATCCACCACCACTGTCACAAAGCACATCGTACCAAGGGGTGGTCCAGTGCCATCTCCTGCCTCAATTTCTGCTTACCCGTCTCCAGTTTCAACTTCTTCCCAGCCCCCTGCATTAGCCCGGGGAACAGTTCAGAGGGCGGAGCGTTTTCCAGCCAGCAGCCGAACCCCTCTCTGTGGGCACTGTAACAGCATCATTCGGTAAGGTCATGGGCCTTTGAAGAGGGATGAAGCAGAAAAAAAAGTATTAGAGAGACTGGTTATTGTACAGTAATATACAGTACCAGAGCCTAAGACTCTGTTAAATTACCCAGCAGGGATGTCTGTTGTCTGCTTCATTAATTTAACATTTCCAGAGCTCATTTTGTTGTTGTGTGGTTCTCTTTTTATCACTGCAAAGTTATACATGCTAATTGTTTGTCTCTTGGATGCTGCAGCAAATCACTGCTTGCTTTTAAACAGGTTTCTGGTCCTAAGATAACCCTTTGAAGGAGGTTTTTGCAACTTCATTTGGAGAGTTGGGGGGCTGGAGGCAGAGGGGGGGGGATTGTGGAGAGAAAAGGAACAAGGCATCATTTTGGAACAGCAGCCAAATGTAATTGTTGCTTTTGTGTCTGGAGAAAGATAATGCCTGCACTCTATTACCAGTGATTCATAGCATGCCTTTCCCTTCTCCTCTCCCAATTCATTCTGCTGGACCAGTGCCTGCTGTTAGCCTGTGCACTGCTATCCAACTTCAGGTAATCCATGTCTAATGACTGTCTTCCCCACTAAAAGGAGCTGGTTTGGTGATGTGGAACTGCTGATTATTGCCCTTTATATATTCTGAAATGGAAATATTCCAGTAATAATCACTGTATCTAACTACAATCACCAGAGTCAATCACCAAAATGAATTTAATGTGTCTTCCACATAACGAAACAGAAAGTTGTCACCTGATAGTCTGACATTTCTAGAACCTGCCACATGCAGTGCCCTCAGACGGAAAGAAGGCAGGAGACTTTAGGAGCTATTGTGAGGTTTGGGTGTGTAAGGCTGGAAATTTGCCTGTTATTTCATGCTTTCAAATAGTAGCATTATCTTCTGTGCCTTTGGCCTGTTCGTCTTGTCTTTGCATCTGCTTGCAAAGACCACTTACAGCTACGCAGATAGGAAAACAATTGATTTTTCCAACAGCTGTCTGTAAATGCAGTGCATGAGACCAAACAATAATGAAATGTTTTAACCAATTAGCAGTGTGTTTTGAGTAATGGTCTTGGAAAAGACCACGTCTGTTCAGGCTTCTGAATGTTATTTTAATATGAATCTCTTAGTTCAAGTAGCTTCTTACACATGTACGTGGGTTTGCAATCAGGGTCATTCAGCCTTTTCTTTGCAATACAAATAAGATAACTTCGATTGTTTCCAGAGGTCCTTTCCTGGTAGCCATGGGTCGCTCTTGGCACCCAGAGGAATTCAATTGTGCTTACTGCAAGACATCCTTGGCTGACATGTGCTTTGTGGAGGAGCAGAATAGTGTGTACTGTGAGCGCTGCTATGAACAGTTCTTTGCACCAACCTGTGCCAGATGCCACACTAAGATTATGGGGGTAAGAGAACAAGATTAACCCTTTCTGCAACTGCGTGGATCCCTGAAATAGTGAAATAGTTTAGACTGTAAGCAGTCAATTTAGATGTTGTATTATTTCATCCTTTTAAGTCTTATTTCCCAGTTTGTTGAATATTTCAGAATGAGAAACATAATATTTTATAATAATTTTTATCCATCTGAAGTCTTGGATATTTCTGTACCTTATTGAGCTCAAAGACAGAAAATATAGTCCAGTTACCATCTCACTGAGTGTAAAATAAGCAACACTTTCTGCACAGTATTTTGCTACCTGATACACACTATGTTACTTATCTCTGTTCCTCATACATCTCTCTGTTCCTTATATTTATAATAAGAGACTTGAACTGCATTTTTATTTCTTACACAGGATTTAGTCAGAATTTCATTGGAGAAGTCAGTGATGTTGAGAAGAGCCCCATTGCTCTTTCTGCACCTCACTGGTAGTTAGCAGCACAGCTGTTGAGGAATTCTGCCGGCTTCTTATAGTTAAGAAAATACAGAATAAATAGGAAGATCTGAATTTCACAAAGCCAAAAATACATGCCACTTTTTCTTAAAGGACTTGTGTATAAGTGAATGTACAATTTCATTTGCTCTCCACATACCTTAGATGGTGGTGAGGTTGGAATACCATCAATAATTTTAGCAGTGTATTTATGCACGCAGTGGTAGTGAATGTATGACATGATCCTCTCAAATGAAGAAGCAAGGAGTCCCACACTGGTTTTTCACTGCTTAGCTGTCACCTTTTGACATCTGTCTAAATGTTGGCATTACAGATGCTCTTCTCTGCAACTGCCAATTAGGGGTGGCAGCATCAGACATTGATGGTGAAGCTCTGGCTCCAACCAAGTCTCGTTTGCTGCTGCAGCAGAATGAGTAATTTATAGCAGAGTGCTGACTTAACCTACCTAATGAATGCTGGCACAAATCAGTTTCCCATTATGGATTTTCATCAGGAAAACAGCAAAGATGCCAGCTGCCTCTATTTATATTAATAAGATTTCTCAAGCTATTTTTGCATCTTACCTCACTGAGGTTCATAAATGGATCCAAACCTATTTATCAGCAATAGTTGTTTTGCAAACAGTAACAGAAGTTAATGAATCTCAAATGGTGATTCTCTAATGAGATATATGGCAAATCTAAATTAGACTGTTTTGTCTATTCACTGGATTGAAAGCATGGAAGAGGACTTCAATGCGTTTTGTCATAATCAATGGACATTAAAAACAATCTTTAGAAGAGAATCAGACTCTGTGTTTATAATTGGAAGCAACATAAAATAGGATCTAGATTCTCAGCTGGTATAAATCAATGCTGTTTCACTGAAATTAACAAAGTTAATTTACACCAGTTATGCAGCTGGCCCTTTGAAATCTGGACTGTTTGACAGAGATACACTGTCTTCATCCTGGGTACACGTAAGATTGACAAATTAGCAAGTAGCTGTGCATCAGAGCCCAGTACAGCAGCTTTTGGACTTGGAAGACTTCTGTATGACAAAATAATGGACCAGTAATAGAGATTTCTCCATACTGGACAGAAATAAGAAGCTGGTAAAATCTGGATATACTCAGTTTAAGAGAACATCAGTTGCACAGAATTAGGGTTTTTTTTGTGATAAGCACATGGCCTAGGAACAGACATGCAGACTCATTTTTACTAATCACATAAGTTAAAAGAACATTTCCTTTTTTTTTTTTTTAGATTTTCACATTAGTTTGTTAATCATTCTTGTAAGAAGCATAAAGAAATTACTACATAATCTAGATTATTTTGGAACAACAGGTTTACATCACTTATTCTTGGTCTTGGAAAATTACTCTTTCAAATTTATTTAACAAATCATACTCTTGCCTTGAAGAGTTCATACTAGTCATGTCAAAACAAAGGAGAAAATAATCAGAATCTGTGTGCAGAATCTCTCTTGCAACAGCGACTGGGCATGTTGATACAAACTGCTGGCTCAACCATGTTGTTTCACTTTGGCAAATACATTGTTCTAGAAAGCTTGCAGTCCTATTTCCTCTTTCTTTCCGAAAGGAGCCCAATTTCTGTCATAATTCTTTCTTTTGAGGAGGGGAATGGCTGATACAGAAGGGAAGAATTTAGAGCATCTCTGCCTTGTGTTTGTTCTCCAGGAGGAAGTTGCAGAGCTGGCTATTCTGCTGGAGATTTTTGTTTGTTTGTTTGTTTGTTTGTTTTACAGGAAGTGATGCATGCCCTAAGACAGACTTGGCACACAAGTTGCTTTGTCTGTGCTGCTTGTAAGAAGCCATTTGGGAATAGCCTGTTCCACATGGAGGATGGGGAACCTTACTGTGAGAAAGGTATGGCAATCCTGACAGTTTGGCACAGTAATGTTGTGCTTCATGGTCATGGAACATAAGAATAAAGCAGCTGATTAACAAAATAGTTTCAGTTACCCATCCAGCGTGGATTTTTTTCCACTCTGCACATGTACAAGTGTTTTTGTCTCTGTGTTTTTCTCCAGTTTGTATGAGAGACTGGCAGTGCGCTGGTCTTTGCCTCAATGGCCACAATGCCTTCCCTCATTTCTCTCCCTTATGTATTCTGATATTTTCTTTTCCTACACATTTTCCCCTGTTCCACTCCTCTCCTGGTAGATTCCGCTCACCAGAAGTGAAAAATTAGTCTTCTAGGGGTGCCCATAATCTCTCTACTGAGTAGCTGGAGCTACGACCTCTGATGCTGCTGCCTCACCCTAGAATTGTTCAACCAACACTTTTGAAAAGATAGCTCTGCACAGATGTGCAACACATGGTAGTGCAGATTTTGCTTCCTGGCTGCTGCAACAAACAAACTTCTTGCCAACTAAGAAAGGAAAAGGCCATGTTTTCCCAAAATGGTACTTGCCATGCAAATGAGTTGCCTGACATAGTCAGGAAGGAGGTTAAGGTTTAAGAGGTATTCCCTCTGTATTCCCCTTGTGCATTCAGTGATCTCCTGGCCTACTTCTCTCTGGAGATTCCTTCCTTATGGTTATGCAATTCGAATTTTACAAGTCAGAGTAGCTCTTAGTGAAGAGTAAAAACCATTCAACATGACTGACTACGTATCCTTTAAAACTGGATGTTTTGTCATAACATCTAATGACTCTCATGAATTCCATATACCTTTGGAATTTCCACTAATATTTTTCAATGTTAAGCCTTTCCAAATCACACGTGATAAAATAAAGCTGTATTAATCAGCCAGTATGGGGTTTCCATAATGTTCTCTCTTAATGCATAAAGAACATTGAACCAGTCATGGAAACTTGTAACATTCCCTTGTCATTAGACTCTTTTGTACAACCGTATTTGTCCTGTGAATAGACTCCACATATATTAAAGCTAATTTGAAAGTAATGTGAGAAACGTAACTTAAATTTCATGGATTTTTTGTTTGTCTTCTACATTTGTGATGATAAATGTCATATTGATGGGGGATTCTGGACTGAATTTGTATTTAAGTAATGAAAGAAGATAAGCAAATTTCAGTAGGAGTGTTTCAGTAAATGTAGGAAACTGAGCAAAAACAATCAAAATGTTCATTGTTTGGAAATGTTCTATTTCTCTTGGACTTAATATGATTATGTTAAGAGTTTGTTCTAAGTTTGCTTTTTGTTTTACTTTAGATTATATTGCTTTGTTCAGCACAAAATGTCATGGCTGTGATTATCCTGTTGAAGCTGGAGATAAATTCATTGAAGCTCTTGGACACACTTGGCATGACACCTGCTTCATTTGTGCTGTAGGTTCTACATCAAATACCACCTCATTCCTTTATACTCCTAAATTGTGTAGTTACGTCAGAAAACCTGAAAGCAGGAATAACTAACATAAGCTTAAGGATGCAGGGGGATGGAATTTCATTTTTTACTTGCAATTGTAGCAGGATGGGAGTAATCTTTCTTCCCCTCCATAAACTTTTACTAGAATTATGAACTGTGACCACCATAAGTGAGCGTTTTCATAATAAAACATCCAGTTTTAGATAGTAAATACAGCAATACAAACCACTACTGCTGTTATTCTTTCCAATGTTTGCCAAATAAAGATAGAGCAAGACTGAAAATAAATTAACACCATACTGAATAGTGTAACCATAATCTTATTTACAAAGCAGTGAAGTTTGGATTTCCATGCTGAATGCTTGTTGAAACTTGTGAAAAGAAGTCTGTTTAGAGAGCATGAATAGTAATTAGCATAGAAGTTGGTCAAACTCATCAATCTGTGGTGTGCACACAGCTCTAGAGTGTGGCCATATTCCCACACTCTGCACACAAAGCAGAAAAATCCCTATGATAAACAGTACTTTCATCTGGTTCTAATACCACTGAGCAGCTCTGCAACATATTATTCCTAAGGTAATAATATCTAGAATCCCTAATTAGCTAAAAATAGTATGTTGGCCACACCAAACTGACAGTGACAATTTCGAATGTTTGTCTAAGTCTAAAATTTAGGTAGAACAGTTGAAAGTATAGAAATGTTTATAAATATCTGAAGCTAAACTAGCTTTGCAAAAAGGTGTCTTGTGAAAACTGAAGTCTTTTGGAAATTGTAACATACAAAGGAACACTGAGTTTCCTTCACAAGCCAACAGCTCTAAATCACTTATAAATATTGATCACTTATAAAGACACTTTCTCTGAATATTTCATGTTCTTTTGTGCTTGTTCATTTGCTTTACCTACCTGGTTTTCTGTGGAAGTGCTAGTTTTATTATATGTTTTTAATATGCAATTCTCACAGCGAGGGTCTTTTTAAGGACCTAACTTTATTTCTTTCAGTGGGTTAAATCAAGTGCAAATCAATGCATGACTCCTAAAGCCTGCCAAAGAAATGCTTGGGCAGAAGAGCAATACAGTTGAAAGTGATAGTTGCATCTTTCTCCCTTTCCTTTTTCCTTAATTATTGCTGATTGTATTTCTTATTGATTCTAGGTATGCCATGTGAATTTGGAAGGTCAGCCATTCTACTCCAAGAAGGATAAGCCACTGTGCAAGAAGCATGCCCATGCCATCAATGTTTAAAAGAAGAGTTGGTAGTCAATAATGCTGGGGTAAAACAGATGACTAACTGGGCGATCGTAAAGTTGATAACCATGGCTAGCATTTCTCTTGGTAAAAGCTAGAAGTTGGTACCTCTGAAGTTTAACTTTATCCTCTTTCGTAAACGCAGAACGTGCTTTTTGCAAAGTTCATACAAAAACCTACTGAATGAACAGTCAAAACCAAATGAGCTAATGAATTAGTCCATTATTGGAGCAACAGCTGGGGGAAATACTGAAATTAACTAAAAACGTTAATATAAAAGATAATCTGCAAATAGAGTTTTAAGTTAGCTACCCACAGCAGTTTTACTGCTTAGACCGCACACTGGTGTTTAAAAACAACTGGAAAAATAGTTCTGTACTAAGTAATTTTCTTTCACAGCAAGAATGAGTAAGTGCCATATGTACAGTCATCTGTAGAACCAAGGGCCGTAGCTTTCAAAGGGAAATAAATAGATTAGGGCTTCCTCTAGCAAAAGTGAGTGCTATTCCATTATGTTGTGGTGCTACCTCATAGCATCAGATATTTTAGATTCTTTCCAAATAACAAGTCTGCCTTGAATCCATATGTAGCTGGGAAGCCTAGGTGACAATCCATAACAGTTTGAAAATAAAATGGTTGGGTCAGCCTTGCTAGTGCATTTGGCTTCCATGTGCACAGTACATAATTCACTTTCAGATCGTAATGGAAAAGGACAACTGGCTTTCTCCGAATTGCTCTTACATTGAATGGAATAGAGCTGGCTGGAAAGGCCAGCTTTTAATTCAAACCCAGTTTTCCTTTCCTTCTGTGGAAAAAAATCAATTCAGACTTGCTGTGGTTTCTAATTCCCACCTCAGAGGGAGGTAGGAACCTACATCTAGACCTTCATGCTGGTGAGCACAGAAGTTCACATCCATCTAGTACAGCTAGGTTGTGGGAGATAGCTTGCAAAAATTCCCTACTCTATCCCACATAATTAGGAAAAAGGCTTTTCTTTTCCTATAGTAAATGAATGTTGCTTAAAAATTCATAAGGCAGCAGGCACATACTGTTTATTCCTTTCCTTCGTTTAAATGCCACACATCATGAATTGTAGCAGCATTTGCCATTGGAAAACAGTAGCTATGTTCCAACAATTGGGATAACCATACAGTCATCTTTCCTAACAACCATACAGGCATCTTTCCTAATAGCTTGAGAACAACTTTCAAGCTGTTAGAACAGTTATGTATAAAACTCTTTTTTTTTCAAACAAGCAATACTTGTATACTGATAATACTTTTGAATTTTTGAATATCAATGACTTTTGTATTGGAGACAGCAGTTCTGTCTGATGGAGTTAAGATGGAAAGTCTGATCACCATTCAAGCTTTATTAACTCGTTTAAGTGAGAATTACAATGTGTGTGTTGACAGCTTGCAGTACTGACAGTTTTGAATTAGTACTTCTGAAGCAGAGGATGCTTTCTGTGGGCCACATGCTGGTGCCATTTGCACCTATTTTACCTTGTGTTTTGAGTAGCAAAAAATTACATAATATTGTCTGTCATGTCCCTCCTATGGGTAACGCCCGTTTCATGGTAATTGGTGTGTCTTTTAAGGGATAAAAACTACCCAAAGCTTGGGGGAGGAATAAATGAAATTTGGAGTTCTACTATAAGAGTTAAGTTAGCTGCAGGCAGTCTGCATCTTGGACAAAAATAACAACCTGAACTGCCTGTGGCAGTTTTGACATGTATGACCTGTATTTATTCAGTAGGTATGTTTGTTTTCACTGATCTTAGCAGTGATCTGATCTGAGTTGCTACAGGGTCAGATTTTTGTATGCATGAATTATTCTAAAACACTAGTACATTATATGCAAAGCCTTCTTTTTTATTTTTTTTTTTTTCTATAAGCAAGAAAATTTTCTGTTTTCAGTTGGTGCTGGGCTGGTGTGAATATGGTCCCATAGATTACAAAATCCAAAGATGTGGCTCATAATGTTCCCCAGAAGAATAAATTGTAATTATGGAAGTTAAATATTTTTCCCACTCATATTTAACTTCCTTAAATATATATTCACAACAGTGAGAAAAATCTACATTTCCTTTTCATTTTTCAGTGCCATTCAACAAAATGCTGTATATTTTTATCTGTTATTTGAGAGATTTCACATCAGCATACGATGTACTGAGACTGCATTGAAGATTGCCTGTAGGCAGATCTGTGTGTTGGCCACTGACTGGGACTGGTCTCTGACTGCAACATCAGAGCAAGGAGTCAGGCTCCATGGGAAGGGCTTGTGATGGATGCCTCAGGAGAATTTCATGAGGTCTTTCACCTCTGATCTGCACGTGTTTCTATGTGTGTGTCTCATTCTCCCCTCCACCTTCCCCCTCAATGTCCTTATAAGCTTCCTCTTCACTGGCAGCATGAAGGATAAATCATTTTAGGATCTGGCCAGAGGTGTTGGGCTGCAGCTTAGGGAGTACAGTCTGTGAAAAGCTGCTGGCAGGCAGCACGGCTGGGGCTGAACTTCCTCAGGTTCCCTGGGAATCCCAGACTGGCGGCTGAAGTGGCCCAGGTCAGCCAGGAATTACTGGTGGTGTGGGAAATGGGGCTTTCGGTGTGGGGAGGGGAGGCTGGGGTCAGAGAAGGGAGAGCACCTGTGGCAGCCAGAATGTAGGGGCTCTGCAGGCCTCTGGTTGAGTGGAAGAAGATGAGGCACTGAGGAGACAGGGAGCCCTTCCTGAGGCTGGGCTTGGAGGGGGGAATAGCCAGGTACAGCCAGTTTCACCAAGCTGGCATGGCAGAGGGCTGGGGTGGGGCAGGGGCTGGGTGGGGGGCAGCCAGGAGGACTCACGGCAGTCAGGGAAAGGGCTTGAAGTACGAAATTAGGGTACAAGTAGCTCCCAATAGCCCAGAGAGATGGTTTGAATACGTACAGAAGGGGTGAGCAAGGATCCAATCTGGTAAATCTGGAGTCTGGACTGCAGGAAAGGGAATGCAATGTACGTAAGCAGAGCCGAGCTGGCTTGCAGGATGGCAACAGTGAAAATGCAGCAGCACAGACTTCAGTGGGAGCTGTACTGGCTTGAGAGAGTCCTGAAAATCTCCTTGGGCAGAGAACCTGCACTGTAGCACATGCCCTGACTCCAGCTGGTGTCTGAGCAAGTGAGATTAAAGCTAGTTTACATATCACTATATGAGGTACAGCGATATCTCTGAATGAAGAACAGAGAGACCCTGAGGATTATCATGTAATAAAAATTTCCTGTTACGACTTGTGCTGCTTCATAATGTGGTCCAAAAATAGGGAATCCACGTACCCGCCCTTGATATCTATATTAAGATACAATTTTTGCACATATCTGAACCAGAAATTTGTGAATAATAATGTAGCATTTTAACTTTCATGGGGGTAGAACACCTCATAACTGCTGATACTCTTCTGCTACATGTCACCTTTGTGATATGGAGAGGGTAAAATGCATATATATAATAATATATATCTCTAAAATTCAAAATATGGCCTTTTAACTATCACTGAAAATAGTGTTGTACAAAAATATGCAAGATGAATAATGTGTACTTGATTATGTTTTATGTCTTGTAATGGATGCCTGGGATAAGTCCTTTTGAATATTTCTTTTCATTCTAATTAATGTGAGGTTTTACTCAATAAAACAAAGATACTGTACCTCTGAATGATCAATTAAAAAGATCAGTCTTTTATCTAACTAAAAACTGTTCAGTAACTTTTCAGTCAAAGGATTCAAAAGCTGTTTTAATGCTTTTCTCTCTTTTGGCATTCTTTTTGCAGAGCAGGGTAAATTAATTGTTTCCAAAGAAGGCTACTTTTATTATGTGGGCAAAAAACGCCCAGTCTTAGGACTTTTTTTAAATTAGTTTTTACTATATTGGATTCACACATTACACATTTCTAAAATCAATTCAAAGTAAGGAAGAATATTTTTCTATTGGTCCTTCAGTGGTCAGTACTTTGGGTGAAATGTTTTACTAAAGATTACCTGTATTTATGTTTAATAATGTGAATGTCCACAGCACTGAACACATTCATTAGTGTCTAATGCTGGGCACACTAATGTTTGTTTGCAATACTCGTCTCCAAGTAGTGGATATTAATTTGTTTAGTATTTATAAACATCAGGATTTGAAACTGAGTGATTTATTGCCTGCAGTGATCATATATTAGAAGTCTAGGTTTTATAATATTTTGACATGTTGACTTGATGCCACAAGTGCCCTTGCTTTTAGATAGATATTTTTTCCTAAGTTCCTAGTTATTTCAGAACAGAATGTCGTGTGGTTTATGAGATGTGAGTAATTACCTTGCATGGATTATCTGTGCCAACATGAATAAAACAGTCTAGTAATAAAAGCAATGTGCAAATACAGTTAAAGCTTTATGATTTGGGTATATTTATTAATATGGCATGTGAACAGCTGACAGATTTCAGCCATGTAATATCAATAAGAAAGCATACACAAGCTTGTACTCTCTACTTCAGACCTGACAATAAAAGTTAAAAGCATTGGTTTCAACTCTGTTGTATATCAGTTCTTGAATATTTTATTGACCAAATAATGCTGTTTTAAACAAATATTAGTATGCCTAAAAGATGAAGTCTGCTAACAGTACATGTTGTAACTTAGCAAGACCTGTATAGTCCCAGACCTTATTGTGTTAACAAATACTGTTTATAGAAACTTTGTAAGGAGTGGGTAAATTCTGTCTTCTGTTACATTGATGCATCTGCAAACAAAGTTTGAATGCATAAGTTCAGGTAGGTGTTCTTCCATTTCTTAGCAAAAGTTATTTAAAATACACAAAATGTTTCAAACATCCTCATTGAGCTGTAGTGCCAAGAAATATGTATGAATGAAAGGATGATTTCATATAACTGTGAGTTTTATAAAACAGCCATTTTGTGCATTCCTGTTGCACACCCCTAAAGAATGCAGGCTTTTTTAGAGATACAACTAAGTATGTTACACATAGTTAAGAAATTAGATTATTAATGGATAGACTTGGATTTAGATGCCATTACAAAATACGGCATCAGGAATCACAACTTTGTGCACTTTTGATTTTATTTTACAGCCCTAATTTCTGTTTACAACATGCATAAGGAAATACAATTGAAAAGAATGCCCAGAATGTACACAGTATTTTGTCAGATCAAAATTGCTGGTTTTCAGATTGTCTGTTCTGACCTTTAACCTTTGCACAAGACAGTGCTTCCTAAACTGTGCACTGTGATCCCTGGAGAGTTCAGTTGTTGGAACTGGGAGCAACAGAGGCATAAGCACAGCACCCTGCCAGCTGACAGGGTGGAAAAAGTGAATAGAGCAAAGTTCATTAGGAAAGGACATGGTGCAAAATAGCTTGACAAGTGTTGCAGTAGGGGATTCTTAACAGAGGTTCTTCAAGAGAGAGTATTGCTCTGAAGAAAATGGTGATTTCAAAAGCATAGGCTTTGGCATTGTTTCCCCCTCCCACCCCAACCATGCATCTTGAATTCAGCCAGTTTCTGTTGATTAAGAAAGGAAGGAATGTGTGAATAAGATTGCTGAAACCATTATTGAATACACAATGAAATGCTTTGTTCTCCCAGGCAAATCAGAGTTACGGATGAGATTCAGACTATATTCAGGCATAAATTCTGTGGTGTGTGCCTATGAAAAATGCCCTTGGATAGCTGTAAAAATACAGTTCCTCCTCCTCTTAGGAAGATTACATCAAAAGAAAACAGTAACAAATGTGTGTTGTACTAATAAGGACTGTCAAGGCTGAGTCACAAGAATTTTCTCTAATAAAGACAAAAAGGAATATTTTTTGAACAAAGCTAAACTTTTGAACAAAACATTTTTCCTTTAAAAGTTTCCAGATTTTAACTGCTAGGGAATAATAAATTAGTATGCATAAAGTATAACTAATAAATCTGCCTCTACTACAAAAGTATTTTTAATCTTACTACTTTAGAAATCAGATCATTTTCATTAATGACAAAGATGTTATGGAAATTCTTCTGCCTCCTTAGTTTTATTGTGCATAGTGTTATTGAAAAAAGAGTTGAGATTTATTCTTCTTTTAATTAGAAGATATAGATAAAAATACAGCCTTGAATTTAATGAAGGTGATGGTTCTTCCAGTGCTTGTGGAATGAATGCTGCCTGCTACACTAAAGCCAGAAAACTTGCTGTTCTTCTAGATTTATTCTCATGGTGTATTAAAGAGGATGGTTTGGATTTTTAGGAAGTTTAATAAATATCTATAGCCATAATTAAAGATCTCATTTCAAAAAAAAGAGAATGATTTACAGTGTTTAATTTATTTTAAGATCTAATCACATGTAGACTGGAAAATAACGTTGAGATCAAGGTTTAGTTTCATTTAAAGAAATCTTCATGTTGACTAATGCAGGAGTTCCTGTATGCATGTATAGGACATGTATGTGGATTAAAACACTCAGAACTGAGATTCTGATTTCCTTTAGGTGGATGTGTTTCATACCTGCACTGTTTGAGCCTAAATTGTTGTTATATAGTCCATTTACTATATATAGCTTAAGAATAATGCATGAATCTGAGTGCACCTCGAGACCTGGCTTTTGTTATCTGTTAGGTATTTGTGCTTTATGAAGTAACAACTCCACGATTCTGATAGCATAGGAGATGTGGGAGCAGAAAAAAGGGCACACTTCCAAAAAATCTGGCTTCATATAAAAAATAGGAATTCAGGTATAAAATTTTTATTTGTGCATTATAAACAAAGACCAGGTATTATTCTTTCACAACCAAATATTCTTCTGCTGTCCCCTGCACATTCTTTGACAGAATTTCCTTTTCTTCCTGCAAATTTTTCCCTGTACTGATTCCAAGGATATTGTAAATTTCCCTGTGATAAATGCACATGCAGAAGCCTGACCAGTTCCTGTTCCTTACACAGGCCTGTAAGCTGTGGGGTAAAAGGGGACAGTGGGCTGTGCTGCTCATGTGAGTGTATTCAGCCCCCTGCATCCTGCAAATACCAGACTTCCTGAGATTTATTGTGGATGCACAATATAGATGACACTAATTGAAAATTTCTGCTTTATTGCATGTACACTACAGGACATCTACTTCTGGCCAAAAAGTCCTTGCAAGAAATCCCAAGTGCTAGCCATGGATTCTGGTTCTAGCTGTGGCTTCAAATAGAGCATACCTGAATCTAAACTGTGTGGTTATGAAATAATGACAGAGCACAGTTTGCCTTTGAGATTGTATTCCCAGTGCCAGCTGCAGCAGCAAAAGGATAACAGGGCTGTTTTGTGGATGGTGATTTTCTGCCATTTGTGTTATGAAAAGCAGTTTCTGGAATGGGAGCTCTTCCGAGCTGCCATTCCTCTGTTACTACATTGTGACACCAGTCTGAATTCAAACTTGCAAAGATTTCAGGTCATTTGGCAAAATTTACTTTTCTCACGTTGAAGGACTCCATGTTTTCCATGTGTAACTTTCTCAGCTTTGTGTTAGACATCCTGTAATGGAATGGAAACAGTCTGGTGGTGGTAAGACTGTCAGACTTCTAGGACAGGAGACACTTCCCGAGAGGTTAAATTCTCAGGGACAAATACATAACACATTATCCACCTTTTATAGACTTACATGGCTGGTGGTTGTTGGAGACTTCATTGACTCCCTAAGCAGACTCAGAAGCTGCTCTCTGTTTAGAAGTTCTCTAAAAAGAAAGAGTCAGTGTTATTAAAAAGTAGGTATTAAAGTTTGGGGGTAGCGTATATCCTTAGGGTCCATATTTGCCTATTTAGTACAACCTCAAACAGTTCTTGCTCCTATGCAATTCTCACCAAAAAAAA
>VZRO01003401.1:0-51535 GCA_013397915.1 Daphoenositta chrysoptera | reverse complement strand
GTCCCCCTCCCTCGCTCCCTCCCGCAGCCGCGCTGACGCCTCTCTCCTTTCTCTCCTCCCTCGCAGAAAGGGGAGTCCGTGAAGAAGATGCGTGAGGAGGTGAGCGGGGGGCTGCGGGGGCTGCGGGAGGAGCGGGGGCTGCGCGGGGCCCGCGGGTCCCTGCGTGGGCCGGGCCGGCGCGGCGCTCGCTGGCCGTGCGCTCCCTCCCTCCCTCCCCGGTGTTGTAATCCCGGGCCCGGTGCCGAGCGGCCCCAGCCGGAGCGAGCGGCAGCGCCCGTCGTCGTGGGAAGGGTACGAGGAATAAGGTGCTTCGCCTTCCTTTTGTGCGACTCTTGAACAAAGCTGGACGCCGGCTTCCCAAATCGGTTTTTGCCGTTCAGCGACGTCAAACAAAAAAAGTCTGAAGAAATAATAATCGCCCGTACCTTAGTAGTGAAAGATTGTGCTGTTGAGGACCGATTATGTACGCCGTTTTCATAACTGATTACAAAATCTATTGAACAGGGTTCAAAAGCATAAATAGCTTTTTACCACCTTTCAATCAACCACTCTCCGATGTTGTTTTGGTAAAATTAAGAGTGAATTCAGCAGCAGGGAATGGTAGTAAGTTGTGGTATTTCCTTTCCGCAGTTGCCTGTTACTTTGTGTCAAGTTCTATGACGATTTTTCCCAGTGTAAATTGATTGCCCTCCTAATTAACATATTTTGTTCTCTGCTTAGAGGTAATTATCTTTGAGTTCTTTTATCAAGTTAGCACGCTAGGGATTGTTCAGACCTGTTACCTGCAGAGATAGAGAAGCTGCTTTTGTAGATGAGGAAGACTCTCCTGAATTGAAAGACTTGTTTGATTTGTAGTAGAACCTAGTCCTGGAATAAAAAAGTTAATATAAGAGCAATTTATAGTCAGATAATTTAATCAGTTTATAGCTAGAAATACTCCATGTTGTGGCATTTGTAGCAGCCTGGATAAAACTCTTGCTGACAATGTATTTGTCTTTTGGTCTTGTACTTTTGTTCTTTTGTAGCTTTTTCTTAGGTTATGCACCACATTTCGTTTGGGGATTGGGGGGGTGGGGGGGGGGCTGTGTGTTTTATACATATTTATATACACACATACAACCTGGTAGGCTTTGAGATCTGGTTTGAAATTTTATGAAGGGTCTTCTCATGCACCTGCAAGACTCAGCTGCCAGCCCTAAGTGTGTCCTGCTGACTGATCTCTTCCAGGGACAGACAGTATATGTGGCTGGATCTGAATTATTTTCTTCCCTTAATTGTGAAGTAATTTCGTTTTGAAAGGGATCTCTGGATGTTATCTGTTTGAGCCTTTGTTCAAGTTAGAGCGGAAAGCTGTTGGTAAACTGCAAGTCTGAAATAGCATGTTACTTGGAATTCACTGATCAAATACGTGTTTACTGAAACAATATGTAGCTAGAGCATAGACGTTCCTAAAGCCAGTGTCTGGGACCCCAAATCCTAATGTTTTGGACACTGCTGTACAAGATCCTCACAGTGAAAATTGTGTGGTTTGTTATGCAAATTAAAAATACTGAATATGCTGGAGTGTGTAAATGATACACAAGCTTTTCCTGGATACCGGGTCTGACATACAGAGCTGCAATAACTTCTTTGGTAAATTGCTGAAAAACACAGATGAATGAAAGAGACCAATCAGTATGTGGCAGAGAAACTGTTACAAATGTTTGCCCTTGATTATTTCATCCATCAGTTGAAGATCTGTCCTTTCTGTCTGGATACCTGGGAAAGCATCAGGTATTTCTTGGTTCCTCAGTAAAAAGAGGACATATTTTCAGTGCCTGGAATTTCTTCACTTATCTTACTGTCATCTGTAAATAAATGACAGAAGGAACTCAGTAATTTAAAAGTATATCACGTCAGAGTCATATGTGGGTACAGATGGAGTACTTGGAGCCTTCTTTCCTTTGCTGATATTCCCAAAACGCAGGACTTGGGGGCAGGCACAGAGTGTGCCTGACAAAGTTTTCCTTTCACTGCTGCTGATTTAGTGGTTCCACTTCTGTTTTTGGACAAGATCTGCAGAAGCTTCTGCAGTTGTCCCACCACAGTCGTGCTGATGATCCCCAGTTGCAGTGGTCTCTTCTGTGCCTTCCAGGATGGTTGGTGCTCTAAAGGGAAAACAGAATTTCTTTCTGCCTCATTTTCTTGCAATCCCTTAAAAGTTGCTGTGAAATCTGTCGAGGGTTCACTTATCTCTGGCAGCAAGTAGTTACTCTTTAAAGTGTTTAAAACTGACAATGAATGTAAAACTTGACCTGCTATATTGTGTCCTTTAAGAATAATATGGAGACTACACTAAGTGATCCTTGGAACTGGGTAAAAGGTTGACACAGTCACCTCATTTTTCTTCTTTTTACAGAAAACATAATTTTAGCAATCTCAGTGCTCTTATTGAGAAGATCTATGGAATAGCTATTTTGTGAGGGATTCAGTCCGGAAACATCTGTGTAGTACATTGTATTTGGGGTGTGTAAATCTCAAGAGTTTGATAAAACAAATAGCTGGCCCACCACTGACCAGGAGATCAGGGGACAAGCTGCCAACTTGTCAGGATGGTCTTTGTTGTGAATTGTCTTCCCAGCACTTTGCTGGATATATTTAATGAGTGTGTTAGGTGTATTTCATGTCCATTTGCCCCCAAAGCAAAACAAAACAATTATGCTACTAGTCTGCAATATATATTCAATATATATTTTGAAATTCACTGTAGCAAGTTTGACATATTGAGAAGACCAAGAACTTCATTCCTCTTGTGGTAGTGCACAACCCATGCCTGGGTTTCTTCTTATGACCCTGTTGTTGCAGCTGTACACAAATGGCATGAGAAATGTGGTCATTCTGTTTCAGATTTATAATCCAGAGAGGCTTTTTCTTGCCATTATTCTAAATGGTGTCTTGTAGTTGCCATCCCATTTCATTTGAATTCTGTGCATTACAGTTAGGTTTAGTACTGTTTAATGATGGTCTGATTGGCAAAATTCAAAACAAGTGTTAGGGTAGGAAAATAAACTCTGATTCATGATTGTGATAATATTCATAGGTTGTACATGCAGGAGGAAAGGAGAAGCCACAGCAAAGCCTTACTGAAGGTCAGGGGTGTCACCAGCTCTGAGCTTCTGCAGTGACACCTGTAGTTACAGTGAAAGTGATTGCCCTGATGGAGCTGTCCCTGCCACCACCGCCGCGTCACCGTGACTCTTCACTGGGGAGGGGCAACTGCTCTGAGTATCGTGAAGGTGTGAACTTCAAATGTTTTAAAAGATTTTGATTAGACAAAAATCTGTGTAGTAACAATTCACAGGATGTGTACCTGCAGCATGCAGCTAAATGCTCTCATGCTTATTTTCCCCCCAAAATAGGATTCCCCAGAATACAGAGGAAAATGTAGTGCATTTAAATGTAATTCAGCTATGTGATGAGTTGCTGTGCATTAAAAGGGAAAAAAATCAGTATTATTAACTCAGCTCTGCACTATTGTAGCTTAATTTGCATCATATATTCTAACAGCAGCAATGCCTTTTACAAAAATTTGATATCACTCAAGGTTTTGCAGTGTGGTTTCAGTCAACTTTATTAACATAAAATGTGGAAGCAACCAGCAGTTCTTTGTGTCTATATTCCCTCAGTTCACCATCTTAAGGAGAAAGCTGTCTGTCTTGCCATGCTTTGGTTGATAAAATACAAGCAGATGTAGCAGGGATAAGTTAGAGAAATATCAAAGTCTCAGAAGATTCATACCAGGATATAGATCTGGTTTGTGGAAGTGATTTCCTTTTCACTGCTGCAGCTGTTGAAATGATTTAAATTTGCCTTTCTTTTCTTGTTTAAAAAAAAAAAGAACCATTCATAGGCCTTCTGTGAGAGCCTGATCCCAAACTTGACTGGAAATCAGTGGGCAGAGCTCAAATGACTTTGGAGGACTGAAGTCATCAGAGGTTTCACTTATGCAGAGAATCGATACTCTGCTCATGAGGTTTGTGCAAATGAGTACATTGTGTGCTCAGAGTCAGAATGTCAGGGATATGGAAGTGGTGAATAAGCTCAGATAAAATTTTCTAAATTAATCATTCTTTTTCCTATCCTGTGTTCAGTTGGAAATTCACAGTGCAGTGGGCAGGCAGAGGAACTGTTCTGTGTGTTTTTGCAGGGGTATAGAGGGCTTGAAAAGGAAGCGCAAACAGAAGGGTTGGGAGGAATTGTTCAGCAGGAATAATATAATGGATACTGAAAATACGAAAAATTTATCATCCCCTTGTCCCTTTTTATTTGGGAAAGAAAGAAATTGGGGAGTAGTATGAGAACAAGAGGGATTTATTGGAAGAAAACAGTGAACCTCAGTGACTGGAAATATGAGTGAGGAGACCACCAAGCTGGGAAAAATGTGCTCTTCCTGGCTGCATGTCCTTCTTTGGGGAAGAGAAATCCATCTTTAACAGAATGCCTCTGAGAAGATGTTAGAAACCCTCCTGTTTCCCTCTCAGTGTTGTGCGAGGAGCAGGACTTGCAGTTGCCAGGCACTGGTTTGGACAACTGAGAGTTAATTACGACACAGGACTGGGACAGGGCACAGGAATGAACTGCCAGCTAATGAGGTGCAGAGTTCTTCTCACTCCATGTTTTGGGCACTGAATCTATCTTCTGTTCAGGTTATTGAAGGGATTTTAGCAGTAATGAAAAATTCAGGAGTGGTACCAAGTGTTAAGCAGAAATGTCCCTTATGGTAGAAGATATGGGAAGTTTGCTTTAAAGGCGATTTTTAGAACTTGGTTTGAATTTTTCCGCTCTTGGAGACAAAGCAAACAGTAAATCCCACAGAATGAAAATGTAGGGTTTTTGTTTTAAAGTATAGATGTGGTTTTTTTAATTTTATCTTCTATATTTACTAGTTCATAATAATTTTTTTTTTATATCCTATAGAAAATTTCCCGTAGAGTATTCTGACATGTATGCCATTCGTTAGGATTGAAAATTGTGCCCTTCCCCACCCAGGCAAAATATTATTCTGAGCCTAAAATTAAATGCAAAATTGGATAGGTTTTATGGCTAATCTCTTACATTTGCTGAGCTGAATCAGTAGTCCTACCTGGCATAATTAATCTTTAAAACTTGTAGTGTGGACTGAAGTTTAAGACAGACAATATTCTGTGCCGTAGGCCTTACTTGGCTTAGATAAATTGAACTTCTTCTAAACAACGCTCTCTCGATATATATATTTTTTAATATTTTGCTACTTTTGCATTAATACATTTTTACTGAATTGATTTGACAACCACTGATACTGGTTTACACTAATCTTTATATGTTTTGTAAAGCTTTTTTAGTACATGATGAGTTAAATTTTTTTAATGCTTACAACTATAATTAATTATAACTCTAGAAAGAATCAAAACCCAGAGTGTTGTTTTACTCAGAAGTTTGTGGCAGAGGGCTCTGGCAAAGTGTAGAAATATTCCCATATAGCTGATACTCTTCAGTTTCCTGCTCTTAAAATTTCGTGGAAGGAATGCAGTTAGAGACTCACCAGTTTGGGTTAGATGAGGAACTGCAAAATCAAACCCGACCCAGACAGGACAGTTTTTATTCAAACTCAAGCCTCTGTTGAACTGTCTGTTTTTGTTCTGCCCCTGGCCTTGTTTCACTCCCCCACCTCTCTTTAAATTCACAAGTTTTTAAATGTAGAGATGTTTCTAATTTAGAAAATTATTTTGGTGTAATGAGCTAAAACAGAGAAGAGTGGACTAAGCTGAGGGAGGTCAAAAACCAGATGGAAATACAAAATCTGAAAACATGGAGTAAAGAAAAAAATCCCCCTTGAAATAATGGAATCTAAATGCTGAAATTATACATCTGCTCAGCAGCTGTGCATTCCTTCGCCAGAGGTTCCGTTGCAGAAATGGCATTACTCAAGTTTTTCTCAAAGCTTCAGATACTCTTGTATAATATTTACATCTCTCTAATACTGTCAGTAATAGTCTTAGGAGCCTGGAGAATAGAGGTGGAGGGAAGAGCTGATGTAAGAATTTCCTTCTTTGTCCTTAAGCATCTGTGGGGTGTATAGTTGCTTGCTGCAGTGAAATTCTGTGATTTTCTTTCTTGGTTGTTCTTCATAAATATATTTTAATTTCCGCTGACTTAATTTCAGAGGAGAAGTTGTTTACAGGAAAAATAACCAACTAAAACTATATGCAAGGAGGGTGCACTAGCGAGAAAAGGATGTTGAAAATGCCTCAAGTGTTTTGCTGCCAACAATGGCCAGCAGTATTGCTCCAGAGGAACACATAAGACAGTCTAGCAGACAACTGTGGAATTACACCACTCTGTGGAAGCTTCTTCCTACATCCCCAATAACCAGGAGTTAGCTGAGACTGCAAGGCACATTAAATCCATTTCAGTATATATCCATAGCACATGAAGCAATTTTAGTTAGAAAAGGTCTCTCTAAGCTACTAAGCAGGATATAAAAATGTGTAATTTTACATAATCTTTTGTGGTTTTTTCTTTGTGCTTCTTGACAATGTTGGTGTTCATCAGAGTTACCTGTTAGTACTGAGATTTACATATGGTAGAGCTGGTCTTGGAGAAAGCATTGGTTTGAGTGCAGATGTAAAGGGTGATTTAGTTAATGTAAGACTCTTAAGATGTTTTTCTGCCTTGTACAAAGATGACAACCCAGGCGACTCTTGCTTCAAAGAATCTTTACCAACATATAAAAGTTGAGGTTAGGTAAGAGAAATATCAGAGTTTTCAGTGATTTTGATTCTTGATTTCAAACTGTTTCTGCTTTTGGAAGAAATAATTGTTTACTGGAAGATATTTTTTACTGTGTGTACTTTGAACAACTGAGGGTAAAATAAATCTCATTCAGGTTACTTCCATTGGGAAGAGAAGCTGTGGGTGTGCAGTAAATACAGATCCCAGGGTCTCCTGAGCATCTGAAAGAGCAGGAGTGAGGCTTTGGGTTCAGGTAACAGGGAGTGGGCAGAGGAGCAGTGGTGTGGTCAGAAAAGCTTGCTGGGTTTGAGCCCTGGAGAGAAGCCCAGAGCTCTCTCCTAACAGGGTTTCTTACCTTGGATGGGAGTGACAGAACACTTCATCTCCTTTCTCTGTATATAACTGCAAAGCACCTCTTCCCATATCTACCCATCCATTCATTATTACTCCACTGTCACTGTTGATTTTCTCTTCAGCATCTGTAACCTTGTCATAGTGTGAAATGAGGTTTCAGGCTATTAAAGTGTAGTCAGTATGAAGTTTCTAAAACTTCACCTAAGTTGATTGTTTTATTTGGATTTCAATGTTTTCCATATGTTGTGGAAAACACTGGGCACAAACAGAAGAAATTGGAGGTCTGTGTGCAGTTGTGTCTTGTTTTGATCAGAGATGGGGTGGGACAGCTGACATGGCTGGAGTGCTGCAAGGGCTGGTTATGGGCTCTCCAGGAAGGACAGCCTGAGATGGTGAGGCATGCACGGTGTTGTGGGGATTTTCGTTGTGAGAGTGCCGTGGGGATTCCTGAAGCTCTTCCTTTTGGGTGAATGAGGAGTCAGTTGAGAGCTGTGGCTCAGGCCTAGCAGCAGCTCATATTGGTAGGTGCTGCAGGAGCCTCTCAGTGAACGGGTGGGGAGCGGTGGATATTGCTTATCTTGAATTCCTTAGGGTAGTGGCAGTGTCGCTTGTAACATCCTCACCAACAAAGTGATGGAAGTACAGACTGGACACGTGGGCAGTGAGATAGACTGAAAACTGGATGAGCTACCAGGTTCAAAGGGTTGTGATCAGCAGCACATAGTCCAGCTGGGGACCCATCACTAGCAGTGTGAACCAGGAGTCGAGCTGGATTTCCAGTACAGTGCAACCAAATGAACATTCATGGATGATGGGACAGAGCACACCCTCAGAAGTTTGTAGGCAGTACAAAACTGGGAGGAGTGTTTGGTGGGCCAGGTGGTTGTACAGCCCCTCACAGGGACCTGGATGGACTGGAGAAGTAAGCAGAGAGGAACCTCATGAAGCTCCACAAAGAGAAGTGCAAAGCCCTGCACCTAGGAGGTGCCTCCTGGGCTGTCCAAGGGTGAGTGTTGTGGCTCGGGGAGGTGATGATGCCCTTCAGCTCGGCACTGGTGAGATACATCTGGAAGGCCCTGGCTGGTTCTGGGCTCCCAGGAAGAGCTGGGCAGGTACCTGTGGCAGAGAGGTGGTAATAGCTTCACTGGAAGCAAGCGATGAGGGCTGTTTTATTTTGTGTGTTTGGAAATAGTGTGGACGGCGGAGTGGATGGTGAGGTGGTGAAATTTGTAGCTGATACAGGTACTGTAAACTGGTTGAGCAGTATTGAATGCCTGGATGATAAAATACTGGATGAGGTAGAGTAAGTGCAATGTAATTTAATTCAAACAGAGGAAAAACAGTAATAGGCTCTAAATGAGGTATTAACACTTGGAGAGATCTTTGTTTTGAAGCTCCTACTTCAGATTGAACCTATCTGCTTAAGGTGTTGAATTTTTTTTTCCGCTCTTTTCTTTTTTGTGTTTCCACTGTCACTTTTTTTACTTATGGCCACATAAAAGGCTGGATTTGTTTGCTAATTTAACTGAAAGCTAAGTGCATAAAAAACCCCTGGGTTTTCAGTATTTCCAGCTCACAGTGGTACCTTATGAAGAGGAGAGGAGGGCCAGCACTTCCCTTCTTACAATCAGCACAGGCTTAAATGAATTTAAGCATTCTATACAGTAAGTTTTTAAAAAATGTGATTATACAGTTCATTATATATGGACATGCAGATTATGTCCTTCTGGTAATTCAATTTCAACAGTCCCATTAAAATGAGAAGGTAATTTTTTTGTTCTTGTTTGATTTTTCCCTCTTTCAGCAGTACAGATAGGATGCAATACTAAACAGACTTGGGCCTCTTCAGTTAGGGAAAGAGAAACAGTGCAGAGAGAGATGGAGATGGTAATCTATCAAACCTTAAATGAAATTAAGAAACTGATGAATAGTGTTTCACCACTATTTTTTTTCTCCAGTGCAAGGGAATGGCAGGTTTAAAAGGACGGTAAAATGGGGCGTTTCTTTCCTTCCTCTCAGCAAATATTTCGGTTGAAAAGGTGCTGCCAGAATACGTGGCTGGGGATGAAAGTGCTGTGCAGATTTGAAGTCACACGGATTTGTTGACTGATGTGTGCACTGATGGCAACAGTGCAGTCACTTGTGCTTGGTTGTAGGTCAGGAACTCCACGGGTTTCTGGATGAAGCAAGGGAGGACTCTGTTCTCCCTTCGTTCCCAGCCGGTCTGATAGCAGGCGGTGTCACAGGCAGAATGCTGGGCTAGACATCTGCCACAGAGCAGGCGGCAAATTCGGAGGCCTTTTATCACACCCACACGCAGCCAGGCACGTCAGCTCCTCTGCTGTTGCACTTAGTAGTGTCTGTAACGCCTACAGCTTTTTTTTTATGTTGCACTGGCACCCATCTGCCTTCGTTGACACATTTGTTAGGTTTGCTTTAACGAAACTGCCATCCAACGTGAAGTAGCATGTTTTTTTGTATCTGCCTTATCTTAAACATTTTCTGTTCAGGTACTTTATTTTGCTTAGTGTGGAAAGATTGATACTGTAATTTCCCAAGGACTGGAGCACTGTAGCCAGGTAGACTTCCATTGATGTCTGCCGGATGAATAATTAACTGCCAGATGGAGAGGGCAGTTCTGTGCTGCAGATAAGCAGCCTAAGCAGCTGGGTGCACTCGAAGGGCCAGTTCTACTCCTTGTTCACGCCACCCTGGTGCGTCCTTCCCTCTTCCTTTGCAGCAGCACTGGTTGGCACTGCTCTGATGTTGTAGGAATCTAAACTGGCTGAGAGCCCATTACCCTTTTTTGCCTTCTTTTTTCAATTTTTTTTTCAGTAGGCTTCACTTCTTGCCAGCCTAGCTGCGGTTGTGGGGGCAGACCGAGTGTCACCATTGGCATAGAGAACAAGAGTGCCCCTTCCAGGCTCAGTTTGGTTGTAGTGTATTGTGCTTGTGGGTAAGGCTGCTGTTTGGGAATGTTACCCAATTTGGAGTGCCCTTATTTTTAAATTAGCTTCAATGTTGGTGATCCCATGTAACTTCTTAGTGTATATTGACTACATCCCCGCTCCACAAAGCAAAAATGGGTTGGTCAGAATCTTTGCTTTCCCATCCCCACATTCCTCTTTGCTTTTTTGCAGTTGAGTCCTTTGTTTTATAGTTCTGTTAAATTTTTCTGTCTCTGATGTAGTCTGCAAAGTTTTGGAGTTTGGCAAATTCCTAATACCTGAAACTTCAAAGAGAAGCTTCATGTATCAGCAGGCTTGAAGATTAGATGTCTAGTCAGATTATGGAGTGGATGTCACACTGTTTCTGTTTCAAAGGTCTTGAGCTGTGTTAATGTCCCCAGAGGTGAAGGATGAACACTTCTTACCATCAGAAGTGTTCAGTAAAGTTGTTCTGCCTGATAAGAGGGAGGTCAATATGTGCATACTGTCCAGCCAGCAAGAGGTTGTTTGGCACCAGACAATGTGGGAGGCAAGGGAGAGAGAACTGGTTAGAAGAATATGCATGTGAGTGGGGAAATGGATCTATTGCTGAGGGACAGGGAGAGTGAAATCATACAGGATGTATAGTGAGCTGGAGCAATTACACTGGGAAAAGATATAGACCAAAATAGAATAAATCTGTAGAAAACCAGGCCTTCCTATGTCTGTTGCTCATAATGCAATTTGTTTGATGTATGATGACTTCTTTATTTTTTCCCTGAATGAAGAGAAAAATTTGAGATGAAAGAATCACTTGATTTTTAAGAACTAGAAATACCATAGGTGTGTGTTTGGCATCGCTGCCAGGGCAGAAGAGATCAATTCAGCCAAGTTTTTTCTTCTGTTCTTCTCATTAACCTAGGGTTTATCAGAAAAGAGAGGAAGGACAGTAAAATCTTTATATAGCAGGCTCAGATATAACAACAGGTGTACTATTCCCAAATGCAGGGATTTTTACAGAGTCGATCAAAAGGAGCATGAAGTGACATAGCATCTAGAAAGTGAAATGTGGATGCTGTTTTCTGTATTAGCCTAAGCTTGCTCATGGCTATGACTGGGGAAATATATTTGAGAATTAAATACCATCTCTAAAAATGTATTTTTTCAAAGAACAGCTATTGTTGAAGCAGAAGGTTAGCTTTTTGACAGTGAACATAATGGAATTAAATGCCACTGTAACAGTGCAGTTGGTATGAGAGAATAATTTAAAAATACAGTGCTGAAATGTCTGACAAGCTCGTAGGTACTGATGCAGCCACATGTTTACATATTAGTGTGTCTGCAGTCCACACTCCTCCACCTACGGAACCCATTACACTGTAATAAAAAACAGATTCTGCTTAAACTGCTTGTTGCAAATTCACTTGTTTTTTGAAATTGCTGGATTTGACAAATGCTATTCTTCTGCACTGAGTTTTCTCTTCAGCAGGAAGTAGTAGCATCCAGGATTTGTGCTTTTGAAAGGTGTACTAGGAAGTATTTTAGTCTCGTGCAAAGAAATTTGCCAACATTGTTGAGTTTTTAATTTTACTTTAGAATGCAAGTTCCTAAAAGTGTACCTTAAAAATAACTTTATTTAAACCAATAATTTGGATACATCTTTCAGAAGATTCTCTTCTCCTGGAAGCAGTGACTGGCACAGCTTCCTTTGGCCAGGCGCATAGCATCCAGTTACAGCTCAGTGGGACTGCTTGTCCATGGTCCGTTAGAGATCAGGGAATAAAGTGGCACTTGCTAGAGCAGTTGGTAATGTTCACAGGCACATTTCTCATTGGAAATCAAGTGTGTTCAAAAGGACATTTTGTTTAGAATGACACCTGTCAGCCTCTGTGTTACTCATGCACCCAGGAGAAGTACAAAAAGAAGTTAAAGTACATTTTTCATTTCCAAAGTGATTTCTAACAGTACTTTTTGTAATCTGTATTGTCTCTTCTTCATCACCATTTCGCCATGTATATATATTTCTGTGATATGTGGCCTGTAGTTTTCAAACAAGTTTGTGACTGTGGAAATACTAAAACTTAAAAGCAGGTATATTTCCTGACACTGCTTTTCATTTGTTAAAATTCATTTGCAATGACAGTGTGAGTTTGGATTTTGGGTTAGTTTTGTTTTGTTGGTTTTTTTCTCGGTTCCGTCTGCCTCCCACAGTGACTGCTTGTAATTTTTGCTGGCATGAAACTTGTGTTTAAGTACTTAAAGGTATTTGTGAATGTCCTTGTAAAACATTGCAGTGGTGTTTTCTATCTGTTCTTCTGGAAAACAGAATCCTTGGTAAAATATGTATACATCTTGTTATTTTTAGCACAGTGGGTTTAACCCTTGCTGAAACCTTTAGGATTACTTCATAGTTTTAGGACTGGCTTAATTTTCTTTATATGTAGTTGTTGTGTGAAATATCTCAATAACAGGTCTTGAGACCAAAACACGACCTGTGGGAGTGACGGCAAAGTTTATGTTAAAAAAAGACACAACAAAGTAAAACTACAGGGAGGATGCTGAGGGTGGAACTGTTATATTGGCCTTCTGAAAGAGAATCAACACTAATAACTTCTTGCAGGGCATTTAATAGCTGTCAGGTAATCATGTTATGGTGTTCTGAGCTTCAGTTCTAATGTGTAAACATACTTGCTCTTCCACTGCTAACCGACAATTTGAATAAATTTTATTCCCATGAGTAAGCATTATTAAATATATTTTAAAAGAAAAATAGCTGTTTATTTGTTATATGTATAACATTTTCTGTTACCTTAGGTTAATAGAGAAATTGTGGATAAAACAGAAATTACTTCTAATTTTGATTATCTGATAGAAATTACAGATTGGAAATAAAATTCTGGAGAATGCTAAGAGATAGGAGAGGTTCCTTTGGAGAAAAATTTAAAAGTCTGAGTTTCATGTAATCTGAGAGTCAAAATTCTGTCACATATGATACACAGAAGCAAAATGAGTGTATTTTGCCTTCTGTAAAATGAGTTCTTGCAAATATAAGTCTATTAGCAGGAAACAAAAAAATTGTTTAAAGTGCTCATATTCTGTAACAAAGGCACCTGAGTAGGGTTTTTGTTCTCATATGTAACAAACAAAAGAATAATCAATCCTGTGCTGACTTTGCCTAGAATTATTGAGGTAGCCAGTTGTTAGTGTTTCTGACCCTTGACCTGCAATAGCATTTATTGATAGTGGGGATTCTTTTTAAGTGTATTAGTATATCGATAAGGGTGATTATTTTCATCATCCTGCCTACTGTAGTTACTTTTTTTCAGATGTAAAAAGTCTTTTGGAAGCTCTCATCATAGTGGTATTTGACATTCCTCACTAGATTCTAGAGTTTTACCATGAAGAGAGTGATTTAATTTAACATATCTTAGCATTTTGAATTCTTTCCTATTTTGTCGTTGTGAACTGGTAGAGGGGAAACTGTGTGAGTGAAAGAATCCTGTGTAAAGGTCATTTAGCTCTGAATTTCTGGTTCTGACTTAAGATCCAGGCCTAAAACTTTGTAACAGCAGAGTTTCTGGCAGCCTGTTGCTGGTGAGATATTTTTTTACATGAACAGAGGGATTCTACTTATCCAGTGCACAGTGGCCAAAGATCTCTTCTTGGCAGAGTTGCAGAATTCCCATCCTTAGCAGTGCTCTGCAGTGTCAGCTTTAGCTAAGCCAACGAAAGTACAAAGCACCTCCTATGGCAGTCATAGCAGAGTCAGTGCGAGCTCCTGGCTGCACACTGATGGCCGAAAGACTTGCACCCTCCTGAGATACCTGGAGGGCTTTTTTCTCAGGTCGTGATAGAACATTTGGTAGTGTGCTTAATGAGTAAAATTACTATTGCTAGAAAAATGTTTTTCAGGTTATTCTCTTTTTCTTCTTACATGTGCTGTCATTGGAATGATTATTTTTTTCCAAGTCTCTCCTATCTGGTAGCATAATGGCATCTTAGTAATTTCAGTATGTTCAGAATGGTGAAATTCTTGTCCGTTTTGTTTACAGCAAAATACTTATTCCAAGTTGCAACAGCCTTTTTTCAGGGTACAAAACTACTCACTTTTAGACAAGATAGATGGAGACAGTTTATCTGTAAGACCATCTCACACTTCCTTTGAAAGGTAACTTACTAATTTCTGTGCTTGTACGTAATTGACCTGAAACTTAAGACATTGTAGTGTTGTTGTATCCTAAATAAACTATACGTCTATAGTTTGAAAAGTTAAGTGAATTTATAACAAAATCGTCCCTTTCATTTGCGAGAGGGACAATTCACATGATTCTAGAAATCTGTCTCATTGGATCTATATAAATACACTGGTTTTGAGATGCGAGGCCCTTGCAATGGACGAGCTGTTCTTACCAGTTCCTTGCTTCTGAGTAAGACGGGTTCGTGTCTAAAGGTAGCGCAGTTGGGGTGAGTTTTGAGTCAGGGCAGCGGCGGCCCGAAGGAGAGGGACCTGCGTGGCAGGGCAGCGGTGCCTCCCGGAGCCGGGCACTGCTTCCCGCTGGCTGCCGGAGCGCGGGGACGCGGCCGGGCACGCGGCTCCATGTCCGCGGGGCACCGCCGGACACCCCGAAAAGGCTTCTGCCTGTTCCAGGAGAGGCTGGCGCAGCCCGGTTGGCGGGCAGGCCGTGCCGGGATGCCATTTTGAGGTTAGACGTGTGCGAGCGGTGCGGGAGGAGGGGCGGCGCGGCTCGGGTTACGGGCTCCGCATTCCAGCGCCGNGCGCGCGCCGCCCCTCATAGGCGGGGCGGGCTCCGCCGGGCCCGGGCGCTCGCACGGCCGCAGCTTCTCGGGGCTTTGCCTTGGCTCCGAGTAAGCGTAAGAACTTATTAGGAAAGAACTTGGTTTTGAACTATTTTTAGAGATCAGAAATCCTCGTGGCGCTGTTTAATTTTGCTTAGCTGTAGCAGTGGTTATAAGGACTTTCTGGAAGCAGACTATTGTGCTTCACATATTTCCTTGAGAGCTAGAAGGTTAATTATCTGATGCCTTTATCGCCTTCTCATTTTTCAAGCTGTTGCCTGTATTTACAGTGTTATGTAAATTCTAGGTAAATATTTGAGCTTTTTGGGTGGAGATGTAGATTTTTGTATTTTGCTTTTTTCCCTTCTCTTCCCATGGATACAAAATAGCGATTTGAAGTAATGCGTTTTAAAGATCGTGTAATTTCCATTTCATGCTTGCACTGCAGCAGTACTCAGTTGTTCCTTGGCAGAACAATGGTTGGGTACTTAGTGCACACTTCTTAAAGCTTTCATCATTAAAAAAAAAAAAAACAATTTACAGAAGAATATCATTAAGGCTTTTTATAATAGAACTGCGTTTGTATTTAAAGTTGACTTCGGAACAGAATGTTTTGTGGAATATTTATTGTAGTTGTTACACCAACATCATCTGGTACCTACTGTTCCTGCAGGGTCATTAGCATGTCTTGTGTACTTCTTTGGGGCTGCATAAATCTTGTTAGGTGAAAGAAACTACGGAGGAAATCTCAGTTTGAAACTGAGTATGTTGTGTTGTGTTGTTTGGGGTGTGGTGTGTGTTGTGTTCTTCCCCCCGCTTTAATTCAGGTTGTAAATCATTCTGCCAATCAGGTGTCCATAACTGTTGAATTTTTTTTCCTCTACCTTCAGTGTTTTATCACAAACATGAGATAAATAACGTCTGTAGATTTAGTTCAAGAGCTAAGTACAGCTTTGTTCATGGGAAGGCTCAGCAAGGGCATGAGATACCACATTCATAAGACTTAAATGATGAATACTGTGTATCAAATGCGGTGAAATGTACAAAGCAAATCAGCTGCAAAAATATCTTCTCTGGTAACTGGTTAGAGTTGTATTATTTGTAAAATAACTTGAAGCTGTTAGATCATGGGATTTTTCTTCGTGGCATGTAATCTCTTTGTAGCTAAAGAAGTAAAATGATCCTGGTTGTGGTTTGCAGTCCAGCTCTCTTGTCAAAGGAATTCCTTTTATTCCCCTCCCTCCTCCCACAAATAAAAGCCATCACATGCTGAAATGGGGAGTCCTCTGCAGTTGTTTTAGTTAGAATGAAACACTCGAGGAGAGTATCTTGTTCTGATGAAAATTCTTTCTGCCACATCTCTGAGCTCCCCAAAACTGAAGGGATCCAACTGATTGTTTCACTGCAGGGAGTCTTATGTGTCTCTGCCAGCAGAAGTGTCTCTGGTACAGGTTGGGGAATTTTTCTTTACCTCAGCCTGTGAAATCTAGTGAGCATGTGAAATCTAGTCCTGTCTGGTTAAAATCTGCACTTAAACTTGTGGGCAGGATTGAGTTTACCCTAAAACCAATAAAATCTGGTGGTAACAGCAAAAATGAAACATTGACATTCAATCTCATTTTCTTATTAAGACTATATATAGTAAAATTAATTACTTGATCATGTCATGTACTCTTTAGACAAATTCTTCTCAGTGTTTTCTCAACTTAGTGCTCCTTGCACTATAATTTAAAATGTGTGTGTTGTTGGTTTAAAAAAAAAGTTGATTCACCCAAAGCAGTATGCAGTGGATGCAGCTGCTGTTGTGAATATATAAAGGTAATTGATGTAAAAAAACCACCACACCATTTTTGTTTCTGTTCCAGTCTGTACTTCTGTAATGGGTTTCAGTGCAGTTCAAATCGTTCCATCATTTTCATACTGAGATCCGTGTGTATATTGACTAGAAATGAGGAAAGATCTATAACTGTACATATAATGTATTTTACTTAAGTACTTCTGCCAGTTCGGAAACTGCCAGTAGGCTGTGACAGTGAAGCCCCTGTGCTGAGATCCAGGGCAAATTAATAAATGCACAACTCTGGGTGAAAGTTTATCACCAACACCCAATTTCTTGCCTTAGCTGAAAAACAGCACAGCTGCTGGGAGTCACAGTAAGTTAGCAACACACGTATCTGAGTTATGCTGCTTCCGCCCACACATGCTTACCTTGCAAAATGTTTGCAGAGATCTTCATAAAAACACTTCCCTTAATCTGCCGTGGCAAGCAACAAAATTATTTTGGCACTAAATTAACATGGTATTGGAGCTGAGAGCCCAGGAAGTGGAGGATATGCTCTATGTCTGCTGTTTCTTTTGCTGTAAAGCTGTTATTTGTTCACCTGTCTGATAGGGCAGTGAGATAATGGGTGGATCTTGTGCCTTTCACCTTTATTGTATTCCATGTAACAGGTTAAGTAATTTCATTGTCCTGATCTCAGAAATCCAACCTATCAAAAACCAAAACAAACAAGAAAACCTCCGTCAACAACATGAAACCCATAATATCAGTTACTTGAAGAACTTCATGCTTAGGTTACACGGGGTACTAGATCTGGTCTGCAATTGGGGGAACAACAGTGGGATGAAGCCCAAGCCTTTTGGGTTGGCTCAGTGTTCTGCTGGATTGGAACAGAAATCACAGCCAGCAGGCTGCAGGTTTGGTCTTCCAGGTCTGGGTTCCCCAGTACAAGAGGGAGACTGGTGCAATGGTATGGCCTGCAGGAGAGGGGCTGCCAAGCACCAGGTGTGTTTGCTCAGCCTGCAGAAGGCTGAGGAACGATGTTTGTTGTCTTCAGAGAAGGTGGAGCTAGAGTCTTCCCAGACGTGCATGTTGAAAGGATGGTAAATTAGTAGTTGCAAGTTACAGCAAGGTAATTTCTTACTGGATTAAAAAAAAATAATTCGAATGGTGAGGTTCTTGGGACATGTTGCTGTGAGAGGCTGCAGAACTTCTGTTCTTGGACATGTGTAGGACATGCTTTGTGAAACTCCTGAGCACCTTAACTGAACATTGAAGTTGGCTTTGTACTGGGCACAGGGTTGGACTGAGCAATTTCTGGAGGTCTCTTCCAGCCTGTGAGAGTTGATGGTTCTGTCTGACAGCAGCCTGGGTCTGTCGGGCTGACAATTCATATGAAGAGGTCGCCTTGTTTTTCTCTGGAGCTCTTACAGATTGTATTGCACCTGATTTCTAACCCACCCTAACAGGGTCAGAGTTAGTGAATGGAGGATTGGGGTGAAAATTGCTTGACCTTGTGTAATGCCAGCCATGTTGGTTTATCTGGCTTCAGTGATTAAATTTTCATTTGTATCGTATATCGGGGTGAAAATGAAAATTGGAATTTCAGTGTGTCATCATCCTTCTGTGTCACAGGAGGGAGGAACTCAGCTAATTCAGGTGGCACTGAGTGCTGGCCCTTTTCATAGGGTCGGATTTGTTGGCTTTTCCTAGTAGGTCTTTCTTTAGAAGGAGACTTAAGAATTTTTTTTTTTTTATTCACTTCTAAAATTAGTTACTTGTAAGTAAGGTTTGTTTATTTCAGATGGCCTGCATTCTAGCTTTCTGAAGATCTAGGTTGGGGAATGAAAAACTACGTAGACTGTTTTTTCTGTTTATCCCTCATTTGTGGTAGTCTTCTATTCCGTGATTTGAATCTGACTATACAGAGAGCTGAGCCAATAGAGCTGCCAAATAGTTTAGTGCTACAGGCTATCTGAAAATCTCAATCTGAATATTTTGTCAGTGGGAGCTATTGGGTGGATGCCTAGCATTTTATTTTTTAAATTTTTTTTAGTCTGACAACTTGATTGTCTAAATAGATTTGGGCTCCTATTTTATTTTAAATCTTAGCATTTGTATTAGCAGAAATAACTGTACACAGTCTTGTGCTACAGCAGTTACTACTTAAGTTTTTTAAAATTATGGGTGTTTGTGACCTGGGAAAGATAACATAATGCAGTGGATGTTAAGTGCTGTTTGTTTCAAAGAGCATATTTGAAACAATGGAAAGACTTTAAAAAATGTTGAAGTTCTGAAGTGTTTTTTCTGTCCGTGTTAGATTTGGCAGTGGTTTGCAAACATGACAAATAATTTGCCAGGAAAGGAGTAACTCTTAATGTGCTTCTCGTGAGTCCCCTGATTTTTCTGCAAATGTTAAAATCCTATTGTAGAGTTTAGAATGACGGAGTTTATTCGAAAGTGAACTGTGGGTAGTTTTCTTCTTCTTTATGCGAGGCTGGATATGAAATGGCTATAGGTAGAACTGTTGCCTGCGAGGAACTATTTTTATATAGATATAATTGAAAACTGACAGTAATTTTTTTCAGCATAAATTTGTGTGTGTCAAGTTTTCAAACTCAAGAGAGGACAATGGTATCATTTCTGTTATAATATGTAATAAACTGCGAGAGGTTTTGTATGGGTGTTCTGGCCATCTGCATTCTTGTACAAGCAAATAATTATGTTATTTTTCCAACTGGATTTTTCTTGGCAGTGTTATCAGATGTGACTGTTACCACTCAACTCCACGGAATCCTTTTTGTGTTAATTTTTTAAAAACAAATTGTTAAATAAACCATGCTGGAACTTGGTAGAGGACGAGAAGCCTTAAGGCAAATTACTAAACTAGAGAAAATTCCCCAGATACTAAAGGCAAGAATCTTTTTCCCTGGTTCTTTCTATTTTTTTCAGGTATTTACGGTGTACTGGCATTAAGATATCTTAGCCTGTCTTCTTTTTGCTATTTCTTTCAATTTTGATTGTATGAAAATGACAATTTCTGTACTGCATATACAGAAATGTGTGAAGAGAGCTTGAAAGGACTAGCAGCAGCTTGCAACTCCTGTTTACTTGCAAGATGGTGATTGTAAGTTAAGCCCAAACCCAGAACATTCATGGAATCACAGAATGGTTTGTGTTGGAAGGGACCTCCAGAGCATCTTGTCCAAACCCCTGCAGTGATCAGGGACATCTCCAAGTAGATGAGGCTGCTCAAAGCCCTATCCATCCTGACCTTGGATGTTTCCAGGAAGGAAGCATCCACCACCTCTCTGGGCCACCTGTGCCAGTGTTTCACCATCCTCATGGTCAACAAATCCTCCTTGTATCTGGTCTGAATCTAGCACGTAGTTTAAAACCGTTACCCGTCGCCCAGTCACAAAGGCCCTGTAAAAACATTTGTCCCCATGTTCCTTTATTTGTTTACCTTGTGTATTGGCAGCAGTTCTGCAACTGTTACTTCTTTTCCGAGGCCTATTTTTCCCCCTCCAAACATCATTTGAAGGTGGAAATATAAGCATAAATGCTCGTGTCTCATGTCTTTCTTGGCTTTTGTTTAAAACTCCGTATTTCATGTTTTCCTTTTTGTTACTGTTTTTAATTAGGATTTATTGCAACATCAACGAGAAATAGAACATATCTGTGAACTGGAAAGCTTTCTCAAATATGGCTGTAGTTTCATCAAAGACTCAAGAAAATATCAAGGGAATACAACTGTGGTTTTTTCGCTAGGTATTTTGCTGTTGTTGTGTTGTCCCTTGCATTAACTTAGGCTTTAAAAAGCAGTCCATTTCCTTGGAATTTTGGGCTTTCTTCTATGTCTTTTTCTTGGATTTTGTGTGTGTTGATACGTTTGATCAATTTAAGTATCATTATTGCGGTGATCTTGCAGAAAGTCAGCTAAAGAAAAAAGTGAAAATTGTTCCTCCACTGATATATTCTTTGTAACAGCTCTACTGGAAAAATTTCTCATGTAAAAAGTGGCTTTTTTCATATTTTATTTTATTGTAGTAACATCTGATGAAGCCCTTTTAAGGAGGATAAAATAAAGTAAGGTAAGTGTAATAAAGATAAGGCTAGATTATAAGGAACTTCCCATTACAATTGTTGTGCACTGTTTCTCAGTACTGCAGTAGCAGAAATCTACCACTTCCTAGGTTCTCCATAATCTATTTTAGCTTCATTTGCTCACAGTGGCTTGGAAAGCTTCTTATCTGTTCTTCAGTGGTAGCTGTGTATCCTGGTGCTATATAGTTGGTGTTTCACACAATTATTTGTCCTAAAAACATAGCATGAGAACAGTCTAAATTATTAAATGGGCTTTGGTGTTCAGGGTTGTATACTGTCCTGCTTATAAGGAAAAATAAGCACTTGCAGCTCATCAAAATACACCGAACTTTTGATATACAATTATAACCTATGCTGTGAAAACTTCTAACATTTGCGGTTGACTAAAGACTTTAAAAATTGTTAAAGTGTAAGATTTTTTTTTTTTTTTTTTTTTTAAAAAATATTTTTTAAATGATCCAGATGCTAGAAAACCTGTCAAAAAAAAGTACTCTCAGTGTGCAGTAATGGAAAAGTTGTTTGTCATCACTTCTCGTGCAGTAGACACTTTGGTTTTTCGTGTGCTGCTCTGTGCAGTCAGTGTGCCTGAAACTGCTCAGTGAGGCTGAGGAGCTTTGGGGTGAGTCCTTCCCTTGCTGTTTGGGTAGGCTGAGTTCTGGGGTATTTTAACTTCCATCTGGAAATGAGCAGTAGGCAAAAAAAAAGCTGTTCTCTCTCCACATCTTTTCCTTACCTGTTTCAGTATTCTAAACAATCTCCCTCCTCTTCATCCCAGTTAAATTATAAAAATATAAATATTCATAGCTATTGAATTTTTGCTTAACACCTTCCTATGTACATTGCTGATGAACGTTTCTTTGTCATGACCTCTGAAGCTGATGGAGGGTAAATTCTTGTTCTTCCTGCTCTTCTTGATACACCTTTGAAAGTCTCATCTGTCAACTCAAACAGAAGGGTTTGCTTCATCCTGCTCGTGTTCTCACTGTATTTGGTGCAACAGATTCCGGATCTTTAAGAGCATCTTGATCATGCAGTTTTCAAATTATCAGATGCCTCTTATTTTTTTGTTGTTTTTTTTTAATGTCCTCCCCCTCCCAGAGGCAGGTAGAGGATTCTGAAACTGCTTTTCAGTTTGTCAGTTCTGGGCTCAGGTTACAAGTAGTGTGATAAGAATTACATATCCAAACTGCTGCTATTTTACAGTATCTAAGAATGTTCCCCTTAAGATAGCTTATAAATATTTCACATCTTTTAACAAAGAGGAACTATGAACATCTTTCAGCTTATTTAGCAGAAGAAAACACCCCTACAGCCAGCCAAGAAGCCCCTCAGCTCTGCCAAACCAGTTTGCTGGACTCTGTGCATAGAACTGATACTGTCACTGTACAAATTGCAAAGCATTAGGGTCTGTTGACAAAGAGATAAACCTTACCCCCGAGGGAGCATGTAGACAAGGAAAGCCTGCAAGCTCTTAATTCATCAGGAGAATTCTTGAACACTTGAATTTTTAAGCTTTTTGAGCAGTATTTTGAAGAATACTTACTCTGTGTTTGCCCCTCCTCCCTCCCTAGTTATCTCAGGAAACACAAAATAACCCAAGGCCATTTGATGTCTTTGCAAGCCTTGGCAGGAGTGAACAGTGTCCAAGGACACTGTTAGGAGTTTTTGGGTTGGATCATACATATCTCTGTCCCCTGACATCATTGTTTCCTCCCTATTTTCCCACTCCCTTTTCTGGCTTTAGGAAAGGCCAAGACCCACATAGTCTGATCTACACAAGATTTTGGCAGTTTGGCAGTCAAAACTCACTTAATCAAGTCACTGAATTATCATACAAAATTCTGGTTTATTAGAGACAGACATCCTGTATGTTAAAGAACTTCAGAATTTCTGGGTCTCACCTGATTTCCAGACATATATGCTCAAGCAAAACCCATTACGGCATCTTGAGCTCACCCTTTCCTGTGTTTCCTGCAACTCCAAATTTTTCTTTTTGTTCTTACCCCGGATACTCTTCTTTCTAAATAAGGAGGACTTAGGATATGGAGATGCTTACATTACACTTAGGGGCAGGCATCTGCTCTAGTGACTGCCAGAATATGATTGCATGCTGCTTTGATCAAGATTTAGTTACATTGCTTAGATCTTTCAAGTTCTGTTTTTGAGCTGTAAGCTTGTTATTGAGTTGTTGTGTGGCTCTGTTTAAATACACTTAAATATTTGTTCTATTTTAGTTTTGAGAATATACTAATGTTAGAAGGAATGTGTGAGAGTACTGCTTCTATTCAGCAGAACTTCTTTTTAAACATACTCATTTATTTCTGCTTACTTAAGTAACTTTGATTGTTTTATCTTGTGACTCTTTTAGAGACAGCAGAACCAAGTTAGACTTCCCAGACTTCATTGTGTGCTGGAAAGCCGTTTCCTGACTTGCACTCACATATACTTTAATAAATCACTGGAAGTAAATGCAGGGACATACCTGGGGTACATACTTTGTTTCATCTTTGTTTTATCTTCTACTACTAAAGCAATGCCAAGAAAGTAACCCATTGTTGGCTCTGGGCTGAGTTGGTAAGGCTGATAGTTAGGAAGGCTGCATGTGTCTGCGGGGCACTGTGAAATATACTCCTACCAACAGAGCTTGCTGCTGCAGACTATGTAATTCTGTCTCAATTTCAGTCATTTTCAAAGCTGCTTATAATAAAGTGGAAGGTCGTTTCATCATTCCAAAGATTCTGTGGTTTATAAGGAAGGGACTACATAAATAAGTTTTTTTAATGTTCTTCTATATTTTTAAAAAATAGGAAGACTGAACTTGTTCCTCCTTGGCTTTGTAAGGCATGTAGTCTTAGGAATTTTGAATCCACAGTCTGTACATTTTTTCTGCAATTGTTTGTTCTGACAATTGCATTTCAGATTTAAACAAGCAGAAGTTTTCATGGTAGTGTATATCTATCTATCTATATATAGATATATATATATCTTCTTTTTGCAGTCTTGTTTAATTATATGTTCTATATATATGTAGTAGTTTTAATTTGTGCACCTTGCTTTAAAAAAATAACAAAACAGAGGCAAAATGTAAACAACCAATCCATCCTTTATAAAACCCTTCAGGAAAAACTTACTTTTTTGTTGCTTACTTTCAGTTTGCTCTTGGACAGCCTTTTACCTTTCTCTACCTGAATAAGGAAGCTGCTGCCCAGAACTGGGATTCTTTTCTATTTCCAGTAAATACTTTTGGAAAGTATCCAGTGTTGAAATCTATCAGCACTTGCAGGTGTCTTGCATTCTTGTCAAAAAGGGAATGCTGAAGTTCCAGTAAGTCATTAATGGGCTGATTTCTTACTTCAAGGAGTGAGGAAGTTCAGTAGCTTTGTGGTTCAGTGGAAATTGTTATGCTGGAAAGGCCTACCTGAAGACTGACACTTCAGCTGCATTGTTGTTACCTGCTTAAAGGATGAAAATATTCCAAGGAGTGCTCCTGTTAGTGAACTCTGTAAGTCATACAGAAGTCTCTCTTGAGCATATACCCTGATGTGACTTAATTCCTTTTGAGCCCAAAAGATGTTTATCTGCAGTTGGGCCCTTGTCTTGCAGAGTCTTTGAGCAGTGGTGTGTACAGTCTGTAGTGTGTGTTATAGGTGAAAACAAACCTAAATGAAAAGATAACCCAGCAATCTTACTTGGAAATCTTTGTTGCCTTCCCCTAAATTTCAGTATTGATTGCTATTTTATAAACAGTTCTCCAAATTGCTGAGGAGGAGGAGGAGGCAGCTATTCTCTAAGTAAAAACATGTGGCTGTAGTTTTGCCTGTATAGTTTTATAAAACAGATGTCATGCATCTGAAGGGTTAAATCAGCTGAGATTCATATAGAGCTTTAGCACAGCCAGTAAAGAAGCTACCAGTGTAAAACATTTTGCTGGTTCTTTTATTTATATGTTAACCCTGGTTAACATATAAATGGCTTGATGGTTTAATAGAATCCAGATGATTCTCAGTGTAGAGAGGGACAGAGGTTACCCCTGTGTTCAAACTCCTTTTCTTATTTTTCCTTGATTAAAATAAGACCTGTATTCACTCATTTGAGTAGGAAATGAAATAGCTAAGGTAAGGGAACATAAAAAGATGCTGTTTTCCTTTTTCTCCCGAAAGAAAAATGGAGCATCAATTACTTAGGGTAATTATTAATTTAAAGTGTATCTGTACAACTTGTTTTAGCTGTTTGTTAAAAGATATACATCACATGGTGTACTAACTTATACACCTGAAATAGCTCTACTTCCATCTTTTTTTCAAAGTTTTTTTTTTTTTTAAAGTTTAATTATTATTAATTATCCACAAATGGCACAAAGATGGGAGGATAAAAAAATCTTCGTATGATGGTCCATGCTCTGAGCAATGGAACTTTGTCTCCACTGGTTTCAAACTGGTTTTGTATATGGGGAGCTCTGTTTGGTTGGGCTGAGCAGTGTGGATGTTGTATTCATGTTTGAGTAATTCTGCTTGGGATTATCTCTTTTCATGGACTTGGAGGCAAAAGGAAACAACGTAAGTTCCTACCTCAGTATGCCACAAGTGGTCTTAACCTGTGCATTTAGAAGTGTTGTCAGAATGGAGAATCCATTGCAGCAAGGGTGAATCAGTCTGTAATTGATAACTCCTTAAAGTGTATTTCCTGTTTGAATTTACATGAGATGTAAATGTCAGCTGCTGGCTCTTGTGCCTTCAGTAAATAGAAAAAGCTGCTAGAGTCAGAGGGTTTTGTTTTTTGTGGATTTGGGGTTTCTTTGGTTGGTTGGGGTTTTTTTGTTAGAAGTCATATTAAAGCAACAATGTCAAGTATCTTAAGTTTCTTGCAGCAGGACAGGCTTTCCAGAACTAAAATAAACATGAATTTTTCAAAACCATGATTGAACAATAACTATCACGAATGCTTGCTCATATTTTTCTGATGGTGTCTCTCAATGTTGATGGGAAAGCTTTCATACTATTTTTCATGCCACTCTGGAACACAGTGACGTCTAAATTATATTCTCTACATACCAAGAATAAAGTAACTTCTCACTTGGTGTGTATTTTGCTATAAAGAATTTATTAAAACTGTGGTTGTGTCTCAGGAGTCTTCTCGAACCCCAAGAGTGCTTAATTGGCTAAAAATCAGATAATGTCTCTTTTCTCCCCTTTTGCCTTTCTTCCATAGGCTTTGTGCTCATCTCTGTAAAAAGTGACATCTTAAGCAGGCACAGCAGTGAATGATCACTTGTACTTATCAGGTCCCTCTCGGGAACACCCTGTTCAGCCACAACTTGTGGGATGATGCCTTTAACTTCCAAAATAATGTATTGAGATGTGTCTGGAGGAGAGCAGCTGTCAGGTTTGTTAGTTCACGTCAGCATTGTCAGAGCAGTTCGAGGTGTGTGCCTAGTACCGGGTGTGTTGCAGTTCTCAGCAGGCTTAAGCAAATGGTAGCACACCTCTGGCAGCTTTAGAGCTTTGTTGACAAAAACCTCTCCCTGGCTGAAGAAGCCATGGATTTAATTTAGCTATTCTTTTTCAAGTTTGGTTGTTTTCTTTTTTCAGGATACAGCCCGTCTCTTTCAGTGTTTGCTCGTAGAAGGTGGTGTTGCTGTATGAAATGAACCTGTTCCCAGGCAGTTAACCAGAAGAGATCTGTATTGTTCTCTGCAAGTGGCCTGTCACCACTTTTTACCACAACGGGTTTTTTATTATGGCTTTGCTAAGGGCAAAAAAAAAAGCAGCTTAGTTTTCTTCCAAATCCTTGATGAGGACACCAGTACTTCTGTGCATTTGAAGAAGAGAATTTGAGATGAGATGAATTCTTTACCATTGCTTCCAAATATATAAATTGATAGGAAATGCCAGAGGCCAGATTAGAAGTTAGATAACTGTACAGCATGTCCAGGAACTTGGTGATGCATTTTCCTGCCCTGTATTTGTTTGTGCCCTTCAGGTCTATTCTGGATGTAGTGTTTCAGAAATCTGTCATTAGAAATCTTAGGTCAAGTTGAAGGCATCCATAATTTGGTGACCAAAGAACTACAGGCAGTATAATATTCTAGTATTCAGAATGAATAATTGGTAGACGTAATGGCTGCAGTGGCTGAGGATTTTTGGGCACCTTAATGTCCACACTGAATTATCCTTGTGTATTATGTGCTAAGTGAGGTAGCATTGCCTTACTCCAACTTGTTCACCTCAGCTGGGGCAGGTGTTGAGGCCGTGGTGGCCTGAGTTTAGACTTGCAAATCAAGTGCTCTATCATGATGCAAATGGTAAAGATGGAAATTATTTTGTGGTCATGTCTTCTAAAATCCTGATGAGTGAAGGATACTTTAGAAAATATCCAGCTTATTTTATTACTTGAGATATTTCTTCTAAGTGTAGCACAGCATCACAGACTGGTCAAGTGATGGGATTGTCCCTCTCTGCTCTGCATTGGTGTGGTCTTGCCTCAAGTCCTGTGTGCAGTTTTAGGCACTACAATACAAGAAAGATCTAAAGCTATTAAAGAGTGTCCAAAGGAGGCCATGAGGATGGTGAAGGGCCTTGAGGGGAAGCCGTGTGAGGAGTGGCCGAGGTCCCTTGGTCTGTTCAGCCTGGAGAGGAGGAGACTGAGGGGAGATCTCCTTGCAGTCACAGCTTCCTCGAGAGGGGCAGAGGAGGGGCAGGCCCTGATCTCTGCTCTGTGGTGACAGTGACAGGAGCCGAGGGAGTGGCCTGAAGCTGTGCCAGGGGAAGTTGAGGTTGGATATCAGGATAAGCTTCTTCACCCAGAGGGTGGTCAGGCATTGGAATAGGCTCTCCGGTAAAGTGGTCACAGCAGCAAGCCTGGCTGAGTTCAAGAAGCATTTGGACACTTGGGACCCTTGGGCACATGGTGTGACTCTTGGGGTGGTCCTATGCAGGAGCTGAACTTCAGTGATTCTTGTGGGCCCCTTCCAACTCATGGTATTCCACGTTTCTAATTTCCAGGGTTTTTTTCTGAAATACCCATGTTTGAAGAAATTTCAGAGACCGAGTATGCACCATTAAGTCGCTAGTACAAACATCTTACTAAAAGAGTTGATTTCATAATTACAGCTTTCTTGTGTGAAACCACTTTTACAAAAAAAGATTACTTGTGTTTTCTGGGGATAATATTCAGTTGTCTGAATAATGAATTGCTTGTATTGTATCAGGAAAAGTTTACAGTACCTGTAAACAGATGAAGGAAAGTTCAGTCTGCTTAAGATGAGATACAATGAAAGGCTACCAAGGTAATTTCATACAGTCATCTGGACTGTAAAGCATTCTTTCACTTTATATACAGAAAGGTGGATTTTTTACCACTGAATTACAAAAAGGGATAGAACATTTAGTTGTGTATCTTCTCTGCCAAAGACTGACACTTGTTTCTGGAGGTTAAGTTAATTGTGGAAAGCAAGAACATTCCTGTAGATAACCATGTGTAACATTGTGCATTAGAAGACTATGGGGTTATGACTTTCCGAAGTTTTATCCAAAGGAATCTATGAAATACCCAAACATCTAAGTTTTAAATACTACACTTGGTCCAAATGAAAGCTGAAGTTGTCTAGAATAATTTGGAACACTTTTATATGCCTTTCTTTTTGTTTTGTTATGTAGTGTTATATAGTTAGTGATTTAAAGAAAGCAGTAGACTAGATGTAATGTGGAGTCCAAAAGTTCCCCTAGGAGAGTTATTTTACTCTTGAATGTTAGGGTGTAATCCATGTACTTTTCTGTAAGAAAACTTATACACTTGATAGGTCTGCTCATGGTGAAGACCTTTAACCTTATTGTGATGGGGGTGGTGTCTGAGGTGTCTCCTGATTTCCGTAAAGAATCCGTCACACTTCCACGTGTTCAGAGCTGTTGAGCTGATGGCTCTGACTTAGTGCTTTGCTGAAGGCAGTGACCTCGTTGGAAAGGTTTTCTCATTCCCAGCTATGTGTTCTGTGACCTGTGTTTCTTGTCAGAAGTTAGCCAGCCTGCAACCTGTGTTTAATAGGATTTTGTGTGTCTGTGTGTATTTGGGTTGCGTGGCAAGGTTTTTGTTGCGGGGGGCTGCAGGGGCGACTTCTGTGAGAAGCTGCCAGAAACCTCCCCCATGTCAAATGGACTCAGTGCCAGCCAGATCTAGGATGGACCCACTCCTGGCCAAGCCTTAGTCCATCACTGATGGTGCAAGTGCCTCTGGGATAACACAAGTAAATGAGGGAAGAAGTTACTGTGCAGTAGCAACTGCACCTGGAGAGAGGAGTGAGAATATGTCAGAGAAGGAAAAAGAATTCTGCACACCCCATGGTCAGTGGAGAAGGAGGGGTAGGAGATGCTCCAGGTATCAGAGCAGATTCCCATGCAGCCCATGGTGAGGCAGCTGTGCCCCTGCAGCCCATGGAGTTCCACAGTGGAGCAGAGATCCACCTGCAGCTCATGGAGAACCCCATGCTGGAGCAGGTGTATCCCCAAAGGAGGCTGTTGACCCCATGGAGAGAGGAGCTCATGCTGGAGCAGGTTTGCTGGCAGGATTTGGGATGCCGTGGAAGGAACCTGTGCTGGAGCAGCCTTCTCTTAAGGGACTGCACCCCGTGGAAGGGACCTACACTGAAGCAATTCATACAGAACTGAGGCCTGTGGGAAGGAGTCACATTGGTTAAGTTCATGAGGGAACTGTTTCCTGAGGGAGGAATCCCATGCTGGAGCAGTGGAAGAATTTAAGGAGTCCTTCCCCTGAGGAGGAAGGATCAGCTGAGACTATGTGTGAGGACCTGATCGCTATCCCCATTCCCTGTCCCCCTGTGCCATTTGCAGGGAGAAGAGGAAGTAAAGATTTCAGGTGTAAAGTTAAGCCCAAAAAGAAGGGAGGGATGGAGGGAAGGTGTTTTTAAGATTTGGCTTTATTTCTCGTTATCCTACTTCAATTTGATTGGTAATACGGTGAACTAATTTCCCAAGTTCAGTCTGTTTTGCCTGTGGCATTAATCAGTGAGTGATCTCTCCCGGGCCTTATCTCAACCCACAAGCCTTTTGTTATATTTCTTCTCCCTGTTTAGCTGAGGAGTTGACTTTGGGCACCTGGCATCCAGTCTGAGTCAACCCACCACACTATTTAAAAATTTGAAATTTTTTAATGTAAAATTAAAATTAACAAAGTATCAATCCTGCGCACACAGAGGTATAAGGCCATGTGATAGAACATTAGTGTAGGTTTGAGGTTGTTTGCTCTGTAGTATTTTGATAGTACACAAGACCATGGGATTTTAAGTTTGCAACAGAATTTTTTTTGTTGTTAATCAAAGGGTTCCTGAAAATGTTTCTCACCATTTGAATTACTCTGTAAAATAGACAGATAGAAGAAATACTTGACCTTTTGCAGGAATCTTAGGGGGAGGGAGAAGAGGATCACCTATCAGAATGTGGTCTAATATGTCCTGCGGGACAGGCAGAAGCTAAATTTCATTGGCTCTTTTGTCAGAGAGAAATTGCAGTCTGGGCAACATTCCCAGGATCAGTATTATGATAAGAATGCGCGCCTCAGAGTCTGTGTGCCAAGTGATCGAATTTAATTGTTGCTTCCATACACGTGAAGCAACCTATTAGCCAGGTGGCAAGTGTGGCCCAGTGACCACCTGAAGCTTCCTGGGAAGGTTGACTGGGAAATTTGCCTGTTGACTGAACAGTATGGAGCCTGGGGTTGGGTTTTTTTATAAATTATTTTGCAACTCAGGAAGACTTATGAGGTCTTGTGGTGGCACAAGCAGCCTGATGTTTTCAGGGGTGTCAAACACGGCAGAAGACTGTTAATTGTGGGGCCACTCTATCCTCAGTATCCCAGGAGGAGGCTGAGATTGTGGGTGGAGGAGCTTTAGGTCGGGTACCTCCAAAGTTGAGCTAAAGCAGTTGAGTTTTACATCGCTCTTGAAAAGCAAAGGTATTTATTAGAGAAATTGTTTTGGATACTTGGAGAGCTGTGGGATGTGATGAAAGGGGTTGCTCAGCAAAGGCTTTTGCCCAGTTGTTACTTGACAAAGCTTGACAAGCCAGATTCTGATTTCACCTCTCCACACAGAATGAACTGGTGGCTTTGATTTATCACCAGTGCTGCAGGCTGGTGCGTTTCCTTTTGAGGGTAACAGCTTTTCTTTTAACAGCAAGCTGTTGTCAGATTCCTTTCACCTCCAAAGTTTGGAGACTGAGCTGATTTTTCAGCTGCTATGGCTCACATTTAAGAAGACTGAGAGGAATTCTGAGGCATCCCTGGGAGCACAGAGCCTGCTCTCACAGCACAGCAGGCTGTGGAGTCCTTCAGATGACGACAGATGATGTAGCTAGGCATGCCAAAATAAAGTACTGAAGATACCCTCTAAGAAATCAGGAGGCTTAGACTCTTTCTAGTATGGGAAATTACATCTGCGAGGGCAAAGTAAAAACTTGGTGGAATTACCTGGCCCTAGTGATGACGAAGAATGAGCCTTGTGCCTGGATTCTTATGGTCCCAATAATGAATTCTTTGTGTGGCTAAATGCTGTGGAGGGTATTGTAACTTATGCAGATTTGTGTCATTCTGGAAAATACATTTTTTTCTGTCTGGTACTGCACAGTCCCACCTTACTCAGGAATTCATTTGTGCTTTCATACTTCTAGATATGCCCAGGGGCAATGATTTTTCAGGAGCTTGATCATGTAGACCATTTTGTCTTCTATCACAGCAGGCACTGAAAATGATGAAAACAAAAATGTGTAGCACGGGCAGGGAGAGTGCTCGCTTAGCTGTGAACAGTGTGTTGGTCCTTCAGATGCTACCTGTTCTGTGTCTGCTTGCATGGTTGTAAGGCCTCAGAAGAAAGCTCACGTTGTTCTAGGGCACAGATTCTCCCCTCCTATGAAAAGGGGACACATGATGTGAGGAGTCCTCTGATACCTCTTGAGTAGGTAGACAAGAGGAGCTGTCTCTGTTCTGCAAAAACAAAAAACTGTTGCTGGTCTAGGCCTGGTCCATTGATTTAACTTCCAGCTAGCCATGTTCATAAAAATCAGAGTCAGGAAGAAGAAAGTTGTATGGCTCTGATAGAGAACTTCTCCCTCAATAAAGATTGTGACCTGACTTAAAGAAAAAACAGTTGTAGGATTTTAGGGGGTTTTTTGAATTGTACAGATTTGTCCTATATTTTCTGTCAGACTGGAAGTGGAAGGTCAATCAAGAGTTGTTTCCATTAGTGGCAGCAGCACTCATTCGTTACTCTACCTGCCTACACAACCAACCAACCAGGTTAGATCAGTACTGAAATGGACTAGTTGATGTTTCAATCTGCATTATTTCTGTTCTTTGTGATATCTTGTTTCCTTCAAACTGCTTCATGGTAGTATTTCTGAAGTTCTCACAAATTATTAAGAATTCTTTTTGCCATCAAGGATCCATGCAGTAGTCAACAACAAAATCTCAGCTTTCCAAGAGCAGTCTGGAAGTGATGGAAAGATCAGTGGTATCCTGGAATAATCTGAGTGTTTTGATCAGATATATAGGAAGGCCAAACCACTGTAACACAGATGTGAAGAACTGTAAGACATGAAGTGCTTGAATGTTGAATAATTCCTGGCATTTTTAATACCTTGCAAGAATAACTTAGTGATTGCTAATTAAAATTCAAGGGAATCTAGGTATAAAATTAATTTTAAAAATTAGCTTTCATGGAGGTATGTTTTTTCTTAAATGACTTGGAGGAGTTTTGAACTGCCTTGCCTCAAAGATCAAATAAATGTGCTCAAACCATATCTCAGGCTCTTACTTTCTCTCTTGCTACCTGGAAGACTTGGTGTCCAGGGACTGGAAAGTGATTTGTTTGTTCAGCCAATTTCTTTTATTTCATAAATTGGTCTCATTGTATTTGGAAGGGCTCTTTGTTCAATGAGGTGTTCTTGCTCATATACCTTCCCTGTTTGACAGACAAAACCAGCAAACCCCAAATTTGCCACAGGTAGTATGATGTTTGCTTTTCCCAGTGTGCTGTGGGGGTTTACCTCACATGTAAATTTGTTGAAAAGGGTTTCCTTAATAAATTCCTAACTGTGGGCATAATCTATGGTGTAAATTTGGAAATTTTGTATGGCTTCATTCCCTTTGCAATTCAACTCATATTTCACAGCAGTAGTAGTCCTGTAAAAGCCATCGATTACAGCAGTTCTGGCTATTTTCTAGTGGTAGGCATGAGATTATTAACTGAAGCATCTTCACTGCCATGTGGGTCTGCAGTATTTTCATTGTGCATAGATTTCTAACAAAAAGCCTGTTGTTTAGGACTATAGTTTACTTGAAAAGGAAGAGTTCTGTTTCTGAAACCTCTCCCATCTCTGGTTACCAGAGCCATCAGCTGGCCGTGAACTCTGACACTGCACACAGAGACATGCTGCGAGCACCACTTGCTTTTCTCCTTTTCCCCTCTGTTCCCACCCCAAGTCTCAAGATGCTGAATGGTATTGCCCTTGCTTTTTTTTTCTGATACAGCTCTGGGTCTGATATCACCCAAGCCCATGTCTGTGCCACGATCTGAACTTACAGAAACTCCAAAACAAATTCTGTTTCATAAATTGAAATGAAGGTATGCTTACCTGAATGGCCACCCTGCAGAAGTGCCATGTGGGTGGCTGGAAGAAGTGAAAGAGCAGGAAAGAAGTAACTGGAAACTGGAGTGAATGGTCAAGTATTTAACCCTGTCTGTACCAATGAGTCCTTGTATGATCATGTACTTAATTGCACTTGAATTAGTTTAACTCTTATGTTACTTTAAATTACTTCACAAACTTATGTTCCTTAAAAACACAGAGTATTTAACAAGTAGCAGGCTCCTTCAAGAAGAAAGATATTTTAAGATGAATAAGGTAATTCACCTGAAAACTGGTGAGGCAGTTGGAGCAAAGTGGGAATGAACAGGGTGCAGGGAAAGTCAAGTGCCAGGAAAGTTTTTGGCACCAAAAGAAGAGACAAGTGAGGGAATGAGTTGGATGTGGCCCTGGAACTGAAGAAACTGGAACTACTGAGAAGGGAAATGGTAACTGGAGATAAGTGTAAGACAAGAAAAAAGGAATCCACAGGCTGAGTAAGTTTGCTCCTCAAGGCAAGTCAGACTGACTTGATCTTTGCCACTGCGAGTCCCTGCGGTCTGTCTGTCCTGCTCATAGCTGCTGCTTCCCACACTCTGTGCTAGTAGGGGAACCACCCCCACTTCTGAATGAGGTTTAAATCAACTCAGTTTAAATATTCTGACTTTTCCCTGGGACCTGCTAGTGGCAGAAAATCTACCATTTTCTGGGTTATCTAGGTAGCCTAGTGTGTCCATGTAATTCAGATCTTTCTTTTCCCCAACTGAGTGCTGATATTTTTCAGTTAATAGTACATGAAGATCTCAAATTTAATCTTGGCACTTCAACAATTTGTAGATTAATCTGGATTTAATATGTAACTAGTGACAAGCACTGTGAGGCTCTGTACGTCTGAAGTTATGCCTCTTTATGGTTGCTGTAGTGTAGCAAATTCTAATAAAGTGAAGGTAGAGTTGTGCAAATACTTTATTCATTTGTTTTACTTTGTACTTGATAGCACTTCGCTGGAAGATGCCATCAAGAATGGCACTAAACATTTTGAAAAACTTATATATTAATAATTAAGCAATTTGGATAATTATATAAAAATAAATATTAAAGTAAATTGATTTTTATAAAATTGAGTATGTTCTCAAGTAGCATTTTGTGCTGATGAAGAAGTGGAAGAAATAGTAACACAGTGAGGTCACTCCCATAACTGAATAATTATCATTAATTTCTGTCCCATCTCTGACAGAGGTTTTGTAGTTTTCCTTTTAAAAATGGGAGAGATGAATCTGGAACTGACACAAAAAATCTGTAAGTCATAAAAGAGTCTGTGTCCACATTACCAAGCAATGTGGTGTAATAAGATCAGATCTGTCAGGTGCTGAGAACCTGGCATCCGTGCTATACAGGTGGTGAGAGTTTTATTTCAAGCTGCTCCTGGTCCGATTCTGTGGCTGAATTCCTCTTGGTGGTTGGAGCGTGTACAATGTACACCTGAAGCTCATTCTGTGATCTAATTTTATTCAAAAGAAATCTGGTTCATGTACTTGATGACTGCTTTGCAATGTAAAGCGAAGCAAGAAAAATAGGGTTGTTTGGGAGATGGACTTCAGAAGTGAAGTCCTGATTTGAATTAAATGCTAATACAGACATACTTAGAGTCAGGCAGATCAGGAAGTTCACTAAAATAAAGTTGTTTAGTAAGAGAACTTGGATATCTGATACGTGGGATTGGAATCAGGAAAGGGAATGAATACTTAGAGAACTGAACAGCTACTTCATCAGTTTCGGAGTTTGGAAAAATATTAGGAGGACTTGGTTTTAAAATCAAAAAAATTTCCCTAAACTGCTCTGTTCAGAAATGTCTTTACTCTTGTAAAGCAACCTCTTGAAATAATATAAAGTAGCCTTTATATAAATCAGATACTAGATACAGGGAGATTGGAGGTGGTGTAAAAACGGAAAGCACACCAACTTTTTTTCTGTTGTTCTTTTGTGCAGAGTCCACCAGAAGATGAACTCGAGGTCCTTGGTTAGAGAGAGGAGAAGAGATGGATATATTTTACAGATTCTTTACTTTAAAAAGCAAAAACAACCTCTACAAACACTATTGCATGGCTAGAATGTTTTCTCAGTTTTACCATGGAAGAAATAAGTCAAGTGTCAGCCTGTCTGCTCAGAGGAGACAGTTGTCTTTAAGAATTGGTGCTATCTGATGTTCTGGATGGTTTCGGGTTACCATTTAGCACAAATTTATTATTTATTACCAAGACTATTAAACCTCAGTGTATGAGGAGCAGTGCTTATAAATGGACGTGGAGACAGAAGTATTCTGACCTTTTGTAATGGTAAAGGTCTTTATGGTGCTTAGGAAGGAAAAGAGAAGGAGAGTGAATGCTGAAACACTCTCTGCTGGAAATCATGCCCATGGTTTCTCCGTTTGCACCCATCCTGTTGGCCTTTGTATTCAAAAGTCATTGCATCTCTACACTGTATGAGTGGTTGTATGTTTTTTTTTAACAGTATAGCTGGAGTGGTGGTGTTCAAGCCTTTGTGTGATTTTCAAGGTTATGATCCTAGTTATAAGACTGGGACTTGTAAATTATAAAATTCTTGTAGGATCTTCTTAAAAGCTTCAGATGATGGAAACATTCAAAAATTGTGACACTGATAAAATGGGAAAAGCTGGCAATAGGTGTCATCTGCTCACTGTGGAATCAATCTAACAAAGCTGATAAGCCCATCTTAGCTATCTACAGTGCGTTTGAAAATCCTGGCACTTTGCACAAGTCAGGCTTGCTCACAGTCCTTAAGAGAACTGGGTTTAGAGCCTGTGCCAGGCTTTCCTCTGGTGCTGGGATGTACAGCAGTTCAAAAACTCAAACCCAGAATCAAACCCACCCTACTACCAGTACCTTTGTCCAAATTCTTGGCTTGCTTGTTTCTTCCCGGGAGTAATCATGCCTGTGCACAGCTACAATAAACCTGTTGATTATTTCTCTGTATATTGCAGTTTCTGGTGTCCTGGAACTAACGGTGTGACACCAGTGGATTTTAGGGGTGGAGCTGCAGTCTTACAGATTCTCTGGTGTTTATAATAAAGACTGAATTGTGCATGGCTTGTTTTTTCCATTGGTGTCACCAACAATGTGTCCTTTTCTTTGGACATCAGGAAAAAGTTCTTCACAGAAAGGGTGACTGGGCATTGGAATGCGCTGCCCATAGAGGTGGTGGAGTCACCATGCCTGAGGTGTTTAAGACTGAATGTGGCACTCAGTGCCATGGTCTAGTTGACAAGGTGGTGTTAGGTCATAGGTTGGACTTGATGATCTCAAAGATATTTTTTAACCTAGCTGATTCTGTGATTCTCTAGTCTGCTGACTCTTTTAAAAGAAAAAATATTGGAAACTTGGTGTCTGGAGGCTTGCAAATCTGGCTGGTGTAGACCAGGAGAATCCAAGAGTTACAAGGAGAGATGAAAAAAGGCTTATTTTCATAGGAAAACTCTCTACAGACATTTTAAACATTTTTTAACTGATTTTTTCTTCATCCTTGGCATCACCATTCATCTAAGACAAACATGTTTAAACTAAAGGATAGAAATGTGGGTTTTGGTTCATTTTTAATATGAGCAATTACTGATAAAAATTAAATTATTTTAAATTCTTTTTGTGTCTATGTTTTACAAATATGCTGGAACTAACTGCAGCTATTGGATATGCATGACTCTTAGGAAGTTTCTCTCTAGCTGGGAGCAGCTTATCATAGGAGATGGTTTCTGTAATTCCAGATACAAGTATCTGCAATGTGCAGTTCACATTCTAGACCATAAACCATCAACACAGTTTCTTCAGCTGTGTCTTTAATCAAACCCTCTTTGTGTTTTGCAGATCAGTAGAAATATGCATTTCCATAATACCACATTTGAACTAATGAAGTGGAAGTACAGATGAAAACAGTCTGGAGGAAGCTTGAAGTACAATACAGTTTCATTCAGTTTCCTAATTCAGAGGTAAGGTTAATGCCTGCAAAATTTTATTTCAGGGATAAAAAGTGTATGATAAGCAGCCACCATATCTTACAAAAAATTTCTGAGCCACCTTTTTTTATGCTGGTGACAGTCTTTAATACCATGCTAAAACAGCTGTTTGATCCGATCTCTGTCCCTGTTTCAGTTATGGAAAAAGACAAATCAGCATCAACTGTGGAGATGTCTGTTGTACACAGGCACATTGGAAAAAAGTTACGGTATCAGACAAATTTTATTTGGTAGAATCTGCTTGGTTGTGAATATTACTAATGCTCTAGTTGATTATTAGTTTAGTTCATTATTTTGCTGATATGACTGAGCAAAAGCTTTACACAGTGTCAAGAGGCAGGGCATCAGCATAAGTAGTTTGGTTGAAAACTCTGGATACAATACTATTTTAAAAAGAGAAGCACAAAATACACACACCCAACCACCTTCACAAGTTACTTTTTCTGCCTTCTAAGTCTTTTTAAAGAGGATTAGTATTAGCAGCAGTTGAGGGAGGGAGGTTGTTTTATGCTTTCCCTGTATGTAAGTAGCTGATCTGGCAAAAAATAAAATGGCAACACCACTCCACCACAAAATTTCTCTATCTTCACACAGTTTGTTCTCTGTTTACTAGGGATTATGGGCTTTTAAGTCAAGTACACAAATGGCAAGAAGCAGGGAGCTTATCAGAACCAAATAAAAGCAGGTCCTTGTGGTAATTATTCCTGCTCCTGTGTACCGCCTCTTGTTTTCATACCTTTTATACTTGAATTTCAATAGCAAGGGAAAAAGACAAAAGAAAAAATTTGATCTTGAAGGCCAAAAGAGGGAAATACTATAAATACCAGATGTGAACAGGGTACATTGCCCAGGTGTTGATCAGACATTTTATGGGCTTCCCTGAGTGAGACATGAACAGTATTGTATTTCATTGCCTGACCTACTTTCAGGTATGTCTTTGAGCTCATTTATGAGTTTGGACACCCACAAGAACCAGTGAAAGCAAGTGTTCTAGTTTTAAATATTTGTTATATATAAAAGGTGTCTTTTGTTTGCATCTAAAACTGATTATTTATTTGTTAGTTCCTCATTGGTTTACAGAGAGAAATTGAGATTAAATTTCTTTGGTTGTCTCTTCCATTTTAGGTTTCAATGAAGAGTATCAAATGTCTGATAGTTCTCAAGATAGTTTATTTTATCTTTCTTTAACATGGAATCTCTGCAATACAACCCTTCATTGTACTTTTGCTAATTCTGCTCTATTTTGTGGACAGTGGAAAATTTTCTTACATCTTACTTATTAGGGTAAAAAGGTCTGTCTTTTAATTACACCTGTGAATTTGTGCAGGCATTTCTAGTGCAATGCAACTGGAGAAATTCAGGTTAGTATATTACACATCATCAGTAGGGTTATGTATGCTCAATTCCCTTCTGCAACTGGTGTCCTGTATAGTGTTGTCTCTTTATTTAATAGAAAGATTTTGGTTGTATGATGACTTTGTTTTCTTTGGGATGTTGAAAACTGGACTTGGATGACTTCCCAGCACCACCCATTAAAATGTCAAGTACTCTCTTAGTTTGACTTGCCTGCAGCAAGGCATGAGTTAGAAGGACATTAAAGACCTCTAACATACAGCTACTGAACCAATAACTTCCGTTGACAATTTAGGAATAACTTCCTGCTTTTCAGTTTCTACTGTCCATAGAGTTGTCATTTTTGTGTCCCCCCCAAACCAGTAGTGGTAGGACCATCTTTTGTTATGATGGAGCTTGTTCACTCAGCAGCCAGAAACACATACCAGGTGCTTCAGAATGAAGGGTGCCAGTGATGAGATGGTATTCCTGCAATGATTTTCTTATTAATCATCAAGACTGCCTAAGATCTTCCCTGTTCTGTTAGGAAACAATTATTTTGTAAAGTTGGGTTAGCTGCCATTGAATTTCCTTGGTGGCAAACTATTTGCTAGGAGTTAATTCCATAACAAACAGGCTGAGCCACTTGAGCCTCAAACCACAAATGGGAAATGCAGGTCAGTGTGCTCAAAGCATTTTCCAGGAGTGGAGTAACCAGAAGTCCGTGTCATCTTGTGAATCAGTTGATCAAAACAGGAAGTGCCAGTGGTTCCACTCTGGAGCTGCTCTGTTCTGCAGTGTCCTCCTAACAGGACTTTCCTTACTCCCGTTGCCCCTGGCTTATCCCATGTTGTTCCAGTAGTCTCACCATCTTGATCTCAGACCACACAAAACAAGTTTTTTATTGCTAGGCCAAGACTCTCAGGCTCAGCAAGGTCACATTAAGCTACTGAAGATCCTTCATTTTTATGTTGGCTCTGTTTGGCTCAGGAGCTCCTGTTGAAAGTGTCATGGGCAACAGATTTCAAAGAAATCTAGACAAATTCCTGTGTAGGAAAAGGAAGCTAAATTTTGTATTTTATTTCTGTATCTGAGGATGGGAATTTTATGGGGTAGGATAGAGAACAATTTAAGATCTTACAGTGAGAAAAGCATACAAGGGATGCATTTGCAGTACAGTCTGAAGATGTTTGTATTGATAGGAATGTGTTTTCCAACCAGATTATTGTAACATGGATATGTAATTAGAAGTGTACCAGATTTCCTTTTTTGCTTATTTTTCTATTTAGTGTTTAGATTAGGAATGGTAAAATGTGGGTTTCAACCAAACATTAATAGAGGGATTAATTTTGCTTTCAATAACTGTTTTCTTTACTTTTTTCCCTTGAGCCAAAATGAAGCAGATAAATGTTTCTTTCTGATTCTACTATTTTGAAGCAGTCCTAAGTAGTCAGTTACGAAGTCGGTTCCTCTAAACTAGGTTGAAAAGTCAAGAATGTCCTTGTCCAGAGATTCCAAGGTTGTGAAGGTATGGTAAGTTTCATGAGATGTTAGGTGAAGTGTTTCTAAAGTGTTGCAGTTGATACAGAATTGAACTAAAATAAATCTAGGGGTCCACTTCAAATGTATTTTAAAATACTAAATTTTAAAGTAATAAGCAGCTACTTGTTAGCTTACCAAAATCTAAGACTGATTTAGATAAGGGTCTTTTTGTAATATCCTTAATGTTTATAAAGACACTGTGATAGAAACTTGCTAATTTTCCTATTTCTAAACCAGATATAGGCACTATCCTTTAAAAATTAACTGTGTGCCATAGCCAAGTCTATGTAAAAAAAGGGTATTTTTATCCTGTCCGTAAAATAGGTATGTTTTGAGTTTACAGCACAGTACAGGAATTTCAGGATCTTGAGGAAAAAATCTGAATCTGGTAGAGTAATGCTAGAGGGGTCAGTAGTCACATCTGTTAGGAGAATTTCCACAGTGAGGATGTGCAGAGGGGTTCCCAAATGGCTTCAAATACATTTTGTTGTTCTAAGATCTGAAATTCCTGTTCTCGTTCAAACATGCTCATTCAAGTTGCTGGTGTTTGAAAAACAATTATTTGTTTCAGTTGGCAGGTAAAGCACATGGAAGTTTTTCACAGAAATAGTTCAGTGGAATGAAAGTGAAGTGATAAGGGGTCTGCCTGTGCAGAGGAGAGTCCGTGAAGTCTTTGAGAAGGAAGTGTATGAGAAGATGGATATTTATACAAGTGTCTTAAAGTTGTGTGCACTTTCAGCTGTTTTGGAATTTGCAGATTTACACTTGCAATCTACTTGGTTTCCCCTCCCCTCAGTAAATTTAATGTTTGGTGATATCTCCAATCTCTGAATTATTAAGAATTTTTTAATGGGGAACGGGAAAAAACGTTTGCTTTATTGGCGTTTTATTTAAAATTCACACAGGCACCCACCAAAGCCGCTCTATCACTCCCCTCTCCACAGGCTGAGATAAGGACCAGGAGAGATCCCTCATTGATTACCATCACCGGCAAAACAGACTAAATTTGGGGATATTAACTGAATGTCTTACTAAGAAAATCAGAGCAGGATAATAAGGAAAATCTTAAACACACCTTTTTCCCACTCCTCCCTCCTTCCTGGGCCCCACCTCCCCTCCCCAGCAGTGCAGGAAGATGGGGAATGGGGCCGGTGGTCAGCTCATAACACGTTCCTGCTGCAGCTGCTGCTCGGGGAGGGGAGTTCCTGCCCTGCTGCACCGACTGCTGCAGCGTGGGTCACTCTTCCGCGGGGTGCAGTCCTTCAGGCACAGCCTGCTCCAGCAGAGTCCCCCGCAGGGTCAGGAGTCCAACCAGGAGCCCTGCGGCCTGCAGGTCCCTGCCGGCACCCTCTGCAGCACAGGTTCGTTCACAGGCTCCTCTCAGGCATCCCCCTGCTCTGGTGTGGGCTCCTCCGGGGCGGCAGGTGGATCTCTGCATCCCCCTGGTCCTCCGTGGGCTGCAGGGCCACACCAGGCGCTGCAGGGGAATCTGCTCTGGCACCCGGAGCACCTCCTGCCCTCCTCCTGCCCTGACCTTGGTGTCTGCAGGGCTGTTTCTCTGACACATTCTCACTCCTCTCTCCCTGGCCACAGGAACATCTGTGCAATAACTGCTTTTCATTCTTGAATATGTTATCTCAGAGGCATTCTTATCATTCCTGATGGGCTCGACCTTGGCCAGCAGTGGGTCCATCCTGGAGCCAGCTGGCATTGGCTGGACATGGGGGAAGCTTCTGGCAGTGTCTCACAGAAGCCACCCCTTTAGCCCTCCACTACCAAAACCTGGGCACACAGACCCAGTAGATTACTCAGTTCTTTCATCTGCTCGTTTGGTTTCAGTACGGTTCTTAACTCGGATGTATGAAAAATCTCAAAGAAAAAAGGGACATGGAAAAAAAACTTAGAATGTGGGTAGAGGATTACAAGATTAGTATCTATAGTGTTTGATAGAGAAGGTTCAATAATGATGGCTTTTTTGTCCCCTTTCTCTCTGCCAGAAGTAATTCTGTATTCTCTTCAACTAGCAACAAAAATTGCTTCCCATTATGGAATCTGTGGTTTTCCTGTAACCTCAATTTTTCCTTCACAGATTTAATTTGAATCAGCCTTAATTCCATCCTATTAGAGGTGATTCATGTAAGCTAAAGAATCCTGAAAGAAAGAAGGTTTTGATAGTGAAGACATGGAAGGAATAAATCACCCCTAGATGGAATAACAGCCTTGACAGAAGTAACATAAGGAAAGGCGGAATGAGAGAGTTTTAAGGATTTAATTTTGAATGACTGGGAAATAACTGAATTGCCAAAGTTAATGACGAGATGACTTAGGAGAAAGATGGTTTTAGTTTTAAGATTTTTAGCTTAAGGAACTGTTGAGGCATCAGAGGAGATACCTTCAAGTTTAAGAATGATGGAAGAGTGGGGGAAATGTTTGCAATAAAAAGTAGTGTCCAAGTCATTCCTGTAATACTGAGTATTGGCAGTTTAAGTTGGACACGATGATGGTCAAAGAGAAAAGTAGGAAACCAAGCGAAATTCACAGAAGGAATATATCATATAATCTCTGTACTTTTTAGTGTCTTTAGGTCTTAGTCCAGTTGCTTTCTTACAATATGGAGGGAAAAGCAAAGATTTGAGTGAAAAAAACTGCTGTAGTTGCTTGAATATGAAGGGGAGCTTTTTAGTCTCATTAATCTCATGACCAGAAAGCTTATGTTTGTTTTTGAATTTTGTGTGGAAAAAAAAAATTAGCAGTATTGCTTTAGCACTTCAGTGCAGGAAAATAGAGGATTATAACTGCTGAAGTACACATTACCTTTGAACTCTGTTTTTGTCTACCTATTGAAAGATTACTGTGTTTGGATTTGGAAATATCTTTGAAGCTACTTTGATGAAAGTACATTGTTCAAATTTAAGAGGAGTATTTGTGTGCATGTGCATGCCATGTTGCTTCTGTAGTTATTTAACCAAGCAGATCTACAGTGCACTTAGAGTTTAACTTAAGTTTGCATTAAAATCTGTTTTCACCTCAGCAAGATATGCAGAACACTAACAGGGTAAGATAACACTCAGACACATACATTTAGAGTCCTGGAAATTATTCCCAAAGCAATAATACTTTCTTATATATGTCACATTGAAATTAAATGTTGCAGATGAAAATAGATGCTGTATGCAGCATATAATTAATTTTACATTATTTGTCCTGTGTAAGCACTTTCTTAATATAACAATCCAGTTAAGTATATCCATTATCTGTGAGATAACTCTGTAGGTGAGCATGTCATGCTTTACACATAAGCATTTATCACTCTGATACTGAGAATATCTGAACACTTTGCAGGGTCTATATAAGATAATGAATGATTCTAGTTTAGGCTATTCTAAACTTGCCACTGATAAGACTTGCTCACTTCTTTTGCCCTTGCTGTGAAGGTGGTAACCTCCTCATGTTTTGTGCCTGGACCTTACAATGTCATGAAAATATCCCAGCACAAGTTTCTAGGGTGAAGTGATGGCTCACAGACGACAAAAGTTAGTCAACTAACCATTCGTTAAAATTCAAAAGAAAAAGAGAGTTTGAAATTTTAAGTTATAAGAGTAATATAACTTAAACAAAGAACAAACTTAATAGGTAAATGTAATTTGCCAATTACATTTATCTAAAATTTTGTTTCTGTAGTAAGAACACTTAAAATATAACTTCCCCTGCCACAGCAGTCTTTTAAAGGAGCATAAAGGAGCAGCACCTACTATTGCATTTATTTGTCCTATCCAGCTATTAAAATGCCTCTTTGGAAGACTGATGGAGACCACTCCTTTAAGGATATCTGTGTGTTATTTACAGTGATTTGTGGGAACAGCTAGACTGGGAGTTTCTCCTCTCAGCAGAGTACAGTGCCTCTGTGGGCATGGCAGGCAGGTGAGGAAAATGAGGATTAAGGCTTACCTTGCCAAGCAGCGTTTTGTATTAGCAAATCTTCATGATGTTGAACTTGCCAGTCTTGTCTCTGCTGTTCGTATGTACCGAGCAAATGCTGTCAAAGAAAGCTCATCTCTCACCCATTGCAGTAGGGAGTGCTGAATTTGATGATTTAAAAATTATGTTGCTTGCTTATGAAGTAATATTTACAAGTGTGTTTTTATCTTGTTCATGAAACCACGTATGAATTCACTTGGACAGCTCTTGTCTTCTGTGTAGCAGAACAAAAAAATATGTCCATGTTGACAGTTCGAAGAGTTGTGAGGGCAAGCAGTTTGCTTCTTGTGAAATGCTCTTCTGTCGGCCTTTTTTAATACTAGATCACATGTCACTTGCTCTAAAAGGGACACCATAGTCCCTTTGTCACATACCAGAGGGAAAGGGTTTGCAGATGTGTAAGTAGGCAGATTGCCTTGTGCAAGGCATCACCACTCGCAGTTTGGAGGGGTTTGTCTTCCCAAGTAATGTTTCCTGTCTGTTCTCAGTAGTTTGAAACTCCATCTTCCACGTGTAAATCAAAAGGAAGGGGGACTTAAAAGCTCCTTTCTGTTACTCCTTCCTAAATTTATTTATTTTCAGCTCTGTATGGAAAGCATATCCATTAATAACTTCGATGTCCACAATGAGAGTGTGAGGAGTGAGGGCTCCGCACATTATCAGGTTGACTCTTTTGACCTTGGTAATTACTAATCTATGCAATCGGGCCTTTCTGAGCCTTGTCAGCCTTGCTTGTTTAGCGTTTTATTTATTTTATTGGTTTCTACAAGTCCTGAATAGGAAAAGGGGATTTAAAGAGAAAACCAAAAAAAAAAAAGAAAGAAACCCAACCCTATGTTTATTCTTAAGGGGTGGAGGTCTTCTAGAGGGGAGCTGGCTTGCAGAGGGGGAAGACAGTATTCTTATGCTAATCCAGGCTCTGGATAAGGAGCAAAGCAGCCGTGCAAACAATGGAAGTGGAGCCAGAAAGTCTGCGCTGCAGTCTAGCACGCCTTGAAAAGCATGTCAGGCCGGGCGCCTTGGGCTGCCGGGAGGGGCCGCGGGGGGAGCGCCTCCCGCTCGCTTTATGGAGCTGGCGGCTGGCCAGCACACTTGGAAAAATCCTTGCTACCTAGAAAACAAGAGTTAAGGCTGGAAGAGGCGAGGGCAAGAGAGAGAGAAGTAGTTTGCTGTCTTGTTTTTTTATCTTGTGAAAAAATGCAACCCCCAAACCTCGTATTGAGTTGTCTCGGCTTTGTTGCTGCTGTTTTCTCCTTTGTACCAAAAACTGAAATTCAAGTGATGCGTCTTTTTAAATAGCAACCACATTTTCTAAATGTTGTGCGTGAGAGAGGTAGGCTGTAGCGCCGTGCCCGCCCTGGGAAAAGAGCTCCACCACCCTCCTGTGGGCGAAGTGCTCGCCCTGGGAGGCGCGCCGGGAGCCGGGGCCGCGGGCCGGCCCGAGGAGGGCGGGGAGGGGCCGTGCTTCCCGGCCCTTGGTTCCCGGCCCTTGGTTCCCGGCCCTTGGTTCCCGGCCCTCGCTCCTCTGCTGCGAGAGACCGATGTCACTGACACGGGACAAATGCAGCGCTCTGGCCAGCATGCTTTGTTACTGATTAAAGTCAGTGACCAAAAATACAGGCTGTTCTCCTTAGGCATCATGAAATAAAAAATGTGCTCTTTAGGCATCAAAGCAAAACCCAGTTTCTGCAGAATTCTTCTTCGTGAGTGCCATCATTTGCATAATCACCTTCACTTAGGAGACGTAAAGAAGTTGTGAATTTCTTCTTCTAGATTGGGCAGAGGTTATAGGTGTAGCAGAAGGCAGCCAGGATCATGGGAGCTAAGTAAAATAAATGGTTACCCTGACAGTTTTTTGATCTGGGGATTTTTTTATACAATGAACAACTGTCCTTAAATGATGAAAAAATTACTGTAAGGTTGTGAAAACATTCGTTAGCCCTTATAGTGCTGAAAGGGATGTTGCACATTAGAAACTCTTTCTAAGAAAGCGTTTGTAATTTTGAAGGCACTGGCGCACTGATTTTAGGATCCTTTTTCCACTTCTAAAAAAGTGAGAAAATGTATGTTCAGGATTGAGGCCCAGCTTTTTCCTTTCCTCAGCCCACGTATATTATTTGTATCAAATTATTGAAACTCAGAGCCAAAATGTGTGATGAATCTCATAGGCAATATAGTATGACCATACATACATGTCACTTTTTTAATAGCGACATGGAAAATTTATAACAAGTTCAGTGTTTTTTTTTCCCTTGCTCCTTATAAGTATCTTCCTTGTGTATTAGATGTAAAAGGTTTAAGTTATGATTTCCCATTTGGATTTATTAAATTTAGAGATGGAATGTATTACATGTGGAGACATTTCTCCTTGTTCGCATTGACTGGTATGACAGTAAGGAACTAGCAAAAGTGATAACTAGATTATAAAAACATACAAGAAGGATAGCTTCTGGGTAGAATAGCATAAGTTGATGTCATTTATGGTAGAAAGAGCATGGGTGTCCATTTGCCTGTTGTCTTAAGGGCAGAAGCTCTAAGCCGGCTAATTACCAAAGTGAAGGAGTTGAGAAAAAAGGGAAGTAGATCAAGGTGAATAAAAATTGTGTAGTGAAATTTTCTCTGAATATGTTCAAATAAGAGAATGTGTAATGTTTGTAACACAGGATATGCATGAATTCCTGATCACACTGGGAAAACAATTTTGCTGCATTTCATTAATAATTTAATTGGAGAAACTTTGTAGCAGTTAGTTAATTGGAACACCACAGTAACAGTAAGATGGGCGTTCAGGAGTCCAATGAGTGGCGTCCCCAATTACCTAATTGTGCTGGGCATGGTAAAAAGCAGCTAGGCTTTAATTTCTTCACAGTTAACAACTTTGTTTATGAAACAGGCAGATATATCATAATTTAGTACTTTGGCTTCTACATTTTGCCGTGAAGTACACACATTTGATATTTGCCAGCAGTAGGAAATCTTCCTTTCAGGAAATATCTGTTTGACTATCCAAGGTGGATTTTGGTGGCTTTTCCCACTGGTCACAAATAAAAAGGCTTTTTTTCTAAGACTCTGCGCTCCCCTGCTGCAAAAAAAAGAGTTCTTAGGGTCTTGTATTTTTTGAATGAACAAATGTGTTGCAGTGCATGTGTTCTAAACACATGGTTCTATATGTACTACAGAGAGAGAACTAAGATCTAATTTTTCATTTCACTCTTTTGAGAAGTATATAATACACGCAGATGTGCTTCATTTAGCATTTCGGATTTCACTTCAGTTTGTAGAGGGAGAAGAAACATTTGTATAATTTACATGCTTTTAAAGTCATGCAATCAGGAACAGTTTTAAATAATTCTTACACAATCCACAGTTCAAGGGAATTAATTCTGTGAGCTTGAACAGATTAGTGCCTAAACAAATAGGGCATTTTGTGAAGTTGTTTCTGTTGATGGCCATGCAACCAGCTGACTTGCAATAGCCAGCAGTCTTCTCCATCAGCTGTAGGATTTATTGACAGGTTTTTGAGGTGGTAAGGTAAATAATCTTGTTTTTAAATTTTAACATATTTGGCAGCATTCAAGCATAGGTAATTCGAGTGTTTCACTGTGACACTTTACTACAATTTGTGTAACCATGCCTTGCAATAGAATAATAGAAACACATTTAACAAGCAGGCTTGTGCAAGTATTTGACAGAATTACAGTACACAATTTGAAACTTTCTTCTTGTTAGGGGCTTGGTTAAATTTGACTGTTTGACTTTGGATGAACTAAGGCTAACTATAGTTCTTTTTGTATTAAAAATGATAAAACATAGTCCCAGATCAGTCTGTTCCCTTCCTGACACCTGTAGCTACATGAGATGGTGGCCTTTGTAAATGAAAGACTAACTAAGTTTTTGGCCTCTATTTAGTCTGAAAAATCTGCCCTACAACCTTCTAACCAGTGGTTAGGAATTGTCTTCTCATTTCTGATCTAAATGAATTTTAATGGCTAATCCATGCCTAGTTGTCGAACCAGTAATTTTCTTAAGGTTGAATAGGTGTCTGTCTTTCCTTGTGCTTATTCCTGTTATATTGTCAAAATGCAGTTATTTACCCATTGTATTATTTTATTTTCTTTTTATCTCCAAATGTCTTTCTTTCCTTGAGATACACCCAGAAGGCTACTATGTTGAATTTATCAATCATATTGTTGTCTCAGTTTCAGACAAATTAGGAGGAAACGTCCTGAAATGAACTTACCCTCTAATGGAAGGCAGGTTCTGCCAGCCCCTCCCCCACAGGTTCAAAAGGAATTTCTTGGAGGAAAGTGAAAAAAAAAAACAAACTTTTAATTAACAAGCAGGGTGCACGCAGGCACAAGAGAGAAAAAAAAATGAATACTGTTAGATAATAAACCTTCACGTTGTGGAGAAAGATGGTGGATTTTTTTGGAGTCCTGCTTGGCTTCTCCCGAGGTCCTCCGGAGCCGAGATGCAGCATGGAGAGCCAGGGCCTCCCCTCCAGGGCAGGTGTGCGGCTCCTGGCCATGTTGCGGTGTTTCGGACTGGAGCAAAGCTCAACAGTTCCGGAAGAAGAAGAAGCTACAGTCCCAGGAAAAACTCCTTGCCTCAGCTAACGAACAAGAAGCTAGCCTAAAAGCAAAGAATTTTAATTCTCCATCTCACTCCTGAGAAAAAAAAAGAGCCAAGAGCTGGGGAAAAGCTGAGGGAGTTATCTGTGTTTTGAACACAGGCCACCGAAAGAATTCCACCAGCTTCCCCCTGCTCTCCCAGAGCTGGGTTAAAGGGTACAGGACTCCTGTCTGGGTATAAAGCAGAGAATAGGGAATACAGTGTCATACAGTCACCCCAGGACAGTTGTCTCCGTGCTCTTCATGCCTTACTGTTTTCCCTGGGAAATTTCCCTAGGAAATACTGGAGTTGTGTTTGTGTCTTTCTTCCAGCAACATCACATGGATGTGTCTGATGTTCTGTGATCAGTTGGTGTCCTGGAGTCCTTGAGTAAATCTACCTCTTATGTGTGAGTTTCTAGTGTATATGAAGCAGAAATTCCTCAGAGTTACCCATATGCATGACTTTCCCAATTTCATGCTGTTGTACTTCATTCCATTTCTGTTACTTCAGTTCTTCACGCGATCCAAATCTTCCTGCATAAAAACAACACTCGGCTGAACTGACAATTTATGTTTGTCAGCAAATTTTTTTAAAGTTTTGCTTTCTGTGCCTACTTCATTAATGAAAAGGGTGAGTATTCTTCAGTCAAGCTGAATCAAGAATCGAGGTCCTCAAATGGCATTTGAACTAGACTACTAATCTCTGTTCTTGAAACTACTTGTCTGCCCTGTAGTGAATTCTTTACTGTTCTTATAATCCCTCTTTTCTTCATCCAGGTGAGTAATTTTCTTTGTGGCAGCATATCAGGTTTTTTTATAATCTTATAAGAAAGTTGTTGTTGCACACTGACTTAGATTGACAGTCCAGTTTATCTCTGGCATTCTGTTCCATCTCAAAGTTCTGTTCAAAACTGTACCTGTGATTGAGGTAATATGCTTACAGTTGCCTAAGTTGCTTCTTGCCCCAGTTACACATCAGAGAACCATTTAATATGTTTAGTTTTGTTTAAATACATTAACTTGGTATTACATGTACTGCTGAAAATGGTTTGAAGTATCTTATCTGTTGAAATGGATTGTATGTTCTAATTCTTGTGAAGTCTAAGATTGACATTTTTTCATGTGTTCCCCCTTTACAATACTGTCTTTGTTGTTACATTCAGCACTATCATTCTTTACTGAAATTCGGAACAGGGCAACTCACTTGGTTTGGGGATCAGGCTGTTAAAAGTATTACATAGCCACATCTAAAGAACAGTTACCAGTTAACTCCATGCTTTCAGAGTTGTTTTGGGCTATATGACAGATCTTGGACACTTCATATATTTGGAGTCATACAGAACACAGGGCTGGACTGCTGTGAAAGTGCTGTGAATTTACTGCTGAGTTCCAGTTCAGAAAAAAACCCACAGTTTTAATAATAAAAGCATTTTATTCAATAAATTGTTATTGGGAAGGATAATAAAAGACAGTGCAGAAAAATCAGGTATTACAATTGATTAATAAATTACTTTTTAGTGGATTATAGTTGAACGTTTCTTCGTGGCTACAGTAGAAAAGAGATTGAGAACTTCAAAATCAACTCATTGGCTTATGGGTTTGGATCTCTTCAGCATCGTTCTGTTGGCAGAGTAGCATTCCAGGTGTTAATTGGTCCTTTAATTTATTTGAAGTAGTTATTTAGTTGTGTCGTTCTACACTGTTATATCAGGCAGGTTTTGGAGAAATTCCAGCTGTTGTTCTCTCAATTTTGTGCCTTAGCCAGGGCTGCTAGTCTTCCTCCTTTGATGGGAGTCTGGAAAGGTATTTTTTGTTTTAAAATGGGGAATTAGAATTTGTTCTCTTTGATTTTTATTACATGGTTTTGTATTTGATATTATATATATATATATCTGTGAAAAGTGGAATATTACTGGAAGGAAGATTGAGGTACAAAATACTGGTGGAGAGCATTATTTTCTGAATAGGCTTGGAGAGCATTTCTGGAAACTGCCTTAGATTGTGTCATTGAATAAAAAGCACCATGAAATTGGAGTGAGTTGCATTAACATGGTCTATTTTTCCCATTTTTTCTTTATTTTTTTTGGTAACATGCTGCATGGTACAGTGGCAAATACATGTTCCTGTGCCACTGTGCCCTCTGGTGAACTCTGAGGGGGCGAGATCACCAATTCTCTGAAAGTTTGAAACACTCCTACTCTCGCAATGTACAAGAGTGCCAATATATATTCTTTCCTGGAACTTGCATAGACAAGACAGGAATGATTTTTAAAAATACTTTAAACAGACTACTACTGAGATTTGTTTTTTCTTGACAGAATACTGTAAATAAAGTCTTTGTTATCATTGCTACATAAAGCTGTTGGCAGTTTTCAACTTCCACATGTTTTATGGAGGATTGGAAGTTCATTGCCATTGAAATATAGAATAAAGCGTTAATACTTATGCACTTACATTGCTGGCCTGATGTTTACAGCTCAAACGACGTCCCTTATCAGTTGTCAGAATTGGTGCTGTGTCTGGTGCACAGGAACACCAAAGAGTGAATATTTTTGCTGTCACATGGCTTTTCCCGCTGCCTGCCTGGGAGGAGCACGCCGAAGCTGCGGTGCTGCGGCCGTTGGCGCAGCGCACGGCTCCGCGTCCGCGCAGCGCAGCCCGGCGCTGGCGCTGGCCCCGGCCGGGCCGCGGCTCCGCGG
>VZRO01003400.1:536453-622920 GCA_013397915.1 Daphoenositta chrysoptera | reverse complement strand
CGCCCCTGCTGCTGCTCAGGAGGCACCGCACCTGCCCTGCCCGGCCGGGAGCTCCACAGCGCCCCTGCTGCTGCAACCGCGATTACACCACACAGGAAAGTGCGTGGCAGCCCAAAGGACACCTGCTACTGGTTTCTGGTTTTGTTTGTTTGTTGTTATCCTTGTTATTGCTTGTTTACTCTGCTATATATACTAGTAAAAACTGTTATTCCTTTTTCCCCATACCTCTGCCTGAGAGCCCTTGATTTCGAAGTTCAAATAATTTGGAGGGAAGGAAGGTCACATTTTCTACTCTAAGGGAGGGTTCAACCTCTCTTAGCAGGCACCTGTCTCTCAAACCAAGACACATATATTAGATTATCTTTTTGATATTCAGTAAAGATCAGGGTCTTGAGTCTATAATACAGTAATTGCATTTTATTTCCTCTCCATTATGTTAATTCTTCCATCAGTATAACTGCATAGGCCAGCATATTACACCTTTTTGAGCACTATTTGTAGTTACACTGTTTACAGCCCAGTAATTTACTGGTAAGCACACCTTCTGCTTCCTAACCAAGTCAGATTACACCACCTCCTTATGAAGGAGGTTTGAAAATGTGTGTGATTCTGTTTAGGAGGTGTTAGTACAAACAGTTGTGACTTTTGACTAAAATTCAAGACCCTTGTTGTATTGGATATATGGTTGAGCAAAGATGAATATTTATATATCATATTATATATTATAATGAGTCAGTAATATCTGAAAGCCCAGATCAATCAAACATATCAAATGAGTAACAAGAGGCAACCCAGCTCCAAAAATCTTAAAAATATTTCCTTCATTCAAGGCAGAAAAGAAGTCTGCTGAACTACAGGTTGATCGAATTGAGAAAGAACTGCAGATGTGTCATGAGCAAAACATTCTCTTAACTAGCAAACTTCACAAATCTGAACGAGAAGTCAATTCCTTAGCTGCTAAAGTAAGTACTTCTATGGTATTTGAAATACATTTTTTCATCCTGTTGTGTTTTTCTTTTTATATTTTACACTAAGAATAAAGTAACAATGTCTTCTGCTGTGACTTAAAATAGGTATGGAATTTTTCCCTCATTTTCAGTTGAAAGACAATGTGACTTTACAGGAGAAATGTCATACCTAAACGTATCTCTAAAGATTTGGGTTATGTTCTTATTATTCTATCTTCTAGATCTTTTTCCTGAATAGAACAGGACTTGATGAGGTATCTTTATATTCATGTTTTTAATGTTCATGAAAACAGCCAGCCTTTAGAGCTTTAAGCTGATCTTTTTTCTTTTTTTTTTTTTTTTTTGCTAATGGAGCTGTGGCTTCTGGAGATCTTAAAAAGTATCCTCTGAATGGGCTGTGTTAGCTACAGGAAGCAAGCTGCATTGGAATTACTTGTGGAGATTTATGTTATATTAGAAGCAGGGTAGTCACACTAGCATAGCCTTTTTCTTGGGCTAATGCCAGCATAGCTTATACAGAAACATTTCGGTACGGAATTGCATCATAGTATTTTAAGTAGACCATTGTCTTAAAACATATTTGAGTAACTTTGTTGGGTTGGCACCAGACCTTAGAGGTTTTGTTCTACGTTTATATGCTTTTCCTTTTTTTTTTGAGATCTTTTTACAGTGCATATTTATGAGTGCTAAGTATTTAAGTTTGGTCATTCATTAAAAAAAGTTCTAATTTACCATAGGAATAGGATATAGCTGTACCACTATTTAAAGCCTCTATGTAATATGTCTTACTTGTCCCTCGTGAATGCTAAATAGGATGGGAAAACTTCTGTTAAACATTTTTCAACAGTCTCCCAGAACATATAGAAGATTGTTACAGTCTTTATTTTTTGTATCAACTAGTCTTTTCTGCTCCCCTCCAGAAGCAGGACAAAATAAAATGTTCCAGTGGTATTTCTCAAAGGGAGGAAAATAGAAGCTTTACTATACTAACCTCCACCTGTTTCTGGTCCCATTCAAACTTATTCCTGAGCACAGGTGCATGTGTTTCTCTTCTGGATTTTCCACCTTAAAAAAGCCACCTTAAATCTTTTCAAGTTGCCCTGAAACGTTGCCAACTTAGTATATAAGCACCTAAATCTTCCGTGTAGTTACTTAATAAGTTACTGTGTCATTCTTAACCTTTTGCCACTTATATATGCTAGCAGGTTGTAATTACATTTGTCATTGTGCATGGATTTGCCTTATAAGTGCTTTCCTCCAGATACTTAATTCTCATTGACCGTGTAATTACTGCGTTTAAATGCCTAAACTATAGAAAGTTTCCGTGCAAGCAGTAATTTTCTTTGATTTGATGTTCTTAAAGCTCCTACTTTTATGAGGCCATTTGATGTGTCTGCAGAGAAGTATTTGATTTAAAATGCACTTTAAAACCAAAAACCTGGATTTTGAGAAAGTAATGTAGTACTCCAGGAGGCCAGGGGGACTATAAGTAGTTACCAAATTGAAATTACTTGGGGAAGTAGTTGATATTCTGGCTTTGAATATCACTGTTTTGATTTACTTATGGAGATGAATTTTATTTTAGCTTGACTCTGAGGTATCTTCAGTCAGAAGAGAAGTAAATATATATAAATTTATTATAGTTAATTTGGTGTTGTTTTTTTCTAATTCACAGGTGGAAGAACTTAAACATTCACATAAGTTGGAAGTAACAAATGTCAAACTGGAGGCAGCAAGAACAAAGAGTGAGATAGAAAGGGAGAAAAACAAGATTCAAAGTGAAATGGATGGTAAAGTATGAAATTATTTTGTAATTGTTTCATCTGTTTACTTGTAGTTACAATAATACAATGATTTTTTCTCTGCACACTCCTCAGTAGCCTTCACCTTCTACTTCTGGTCTAGGTCATAGATCTGACAATTCATTTGGTATTTGGAATAATTGTGTGCTTCACTTGCTCTACTAGGTGAAGAACAGTTGAGAGCAGTTTTTCATTTATGTAAGTTAGTGCATTTGTGACACAACTTGAGCATAATCTGTTTCAAATTATATACTTCATATGGTTATTTTTTTCTATTATTGCTAAATTCCAGAGTCTTTCTGCTTGAAACCTTAACATACTATAGGGTTTCAGTGGTTGGGTTTTGTTTTGTTTTTTTTTTTTGGTTCTGTGTCTGTGGAATTAATATCCATTCCATAAGGCTGCCATATGAAACAAAATACAGTACCTAGTTCATTCCTTGAAGGAAATAGGCATTGTTCTAAGATACCTGAAGCCACTGAGTATGTAGGCAACTTGAAATAGTTTTCTAGAGTGAAAAGGCCAAAACTTTCTAGTATTAGTTGTGTTTAAATCAATACACAGCTCTAAAGAGAACTGTCTTCTTACTGATTTGCCATAGCCCCAAAATAGTACTTTTGTCTTCCTGAAATAATTGTTTCTGTTTGCTTGCTTTAATATTAAGCTCGCTAAGAGCAACGAAAAAGTGGTGTTTTCTGTGTTGACAATATACTTACAGTATATTGCAAACCGAAAATGTTTGGCCTTATGAAGTACGAAACTAAATATATACAAGATTTAAGTTAACCTGAAATCACTGTGGAATTCCATTTGCATCATTGAATTAGCCAAATAACTAGGAGTCACTGTTAGAGCACGCTGGCTTATTTGCCACTGAACACCGGTGTTAGTCACAAGATTTTAATTTGTATCATTTGTCCCTGCCTATAGAGTCATAGTTTTAGAAATGCCTCATTTGGTAATATAGGTGGGATTAAAATGTGAGATGTGTTGTAGCCCAGTTACTGGTTTCACTGATAACCAGTTACTGTTTACTGTAAACTTTTCCAGAAAAAAAAAATTTTTCTTGCTCGACCTTTCCATAGCTATTGTGGAACAATTTTAAAGATTTCTAAATCCAGACACAAGTGCTTAGGATAAATTGCTCTAGAGTTTAAATCTATAATATTATCAACTGTTCAATTACTTTTGTATATCAAAGTAAGAAACTCTCGTAGACTGTGATTCCAGTGTAATGGTTACTTTTCAAAAGTTTTGGAAGTATTATTGTTATACTAAGAAAGGTCTCTTCTAGTTTTCTTGTGTTTTGTTTTTTTCCACTTCCCCCATTCATTCTATCATTTGAATTAAGGTTTTTAGTTCCCTATTATGAATTTATAAAGTTATTTGAATACAGGATTTCATCAGGTTCTTATCAATAATGACATGTTTAACTTTTTTTAATGTATAATGCAGGATTGCTGTCTGACAAGGAAATTCTTAATGCAGCTGTTGAACGTCATAAAGTGCTTTTAGTAGAAAAGGATCGGGAGCTAATTCGTAAAGTGCAAGCTGCCAAAGAGGAAGTTTTTGACAATATTGCAGCCTTACAGAATGAGAAGTATGTCTATTGATTTTCTCCTCAGCTTCTAAAAGAGGACTATTTTGTGTTACTTTAAAAAATGTCACTCTTAACTAAACACTTCTGGGATTTTGTAGTGATTCTTATGTGCATGTTGAATAATGTCTCAGGTTAGAACTCGAGAACAGATTAGCTGATCTAGAGAAGATGAAACTGGAACAAGATTCTTGGAGACAATCTGAAAAGGATCAATATGAAGAGAAACTACGTGCTGTGCAGATGGCAGAAGAAGCTAGCAAAAAGGAACTTCAGCGTTTGCGGTAGTGTGGCTTTTCTAATCTTAGCACAAATTTCTCATTTTCCCCCCTTAATTTCTTTACAGTAGACAGTATAAAAGCTTACTATTCGTAGATACAGAAATCTTCATAATGAAATGTTCATTATAGTAGATTAAACAAAATTATCTTTTGTACTGTATAAAAAATAGTGCAGAATTAAACATTAACTGTTTAAAAAAATTACACTTTTCATCCAAACCTTTAAATCTTATTTTCAATAACCCTTTTGAAGTAATAATTTAGGAATACATGTTTGTTAAAACTGGTTCAGTGCTGGCTGCTGGCGTAGCCCCAGTGTTAGAGTAAACCATTTCTCTTTCCACAATGGCACTATAGCAGTAACTGCTAAGCTGGAACCCTAGTATGAGTTGGTTATTATGGTTGTGAGTTTACTTGCCTTACTATAGTTTTTGTATGAAGGTCAGTATGATAAAATGAGTCATACTTCGAAAGTCTTACTCCTCTGTGAATTGTAAGAATGAATAGAAATATATTTTTACTAGTTTTTTTAGTTAAATATTTATCAGCCTTTCAAATAATGCTGTTTATTTGTCAGGCTGATTTTTCCTAATTTATAACATCTGTATTTTGATTAGATAAAAATAAGGATGTCTTACACAATTCTAGATTAAAAATTCAACAGCAAGCTATGCAGACAGAGGAGCTGGAAGAAAAGAAACGTGAAAATGCTAATCTGAAACAGGTAAGGTTTTATTGCATTGTAATGTTTTATAGAGAAATACATTCCTTCCTGTAGTTACCATGTCCTGTGTTTGAAGATTAGATTGACTTTTTAAGGCTTTTTTTTTTTTCCCTGAGGGACAAAATGTATACTACAGATATTTAAAAGGAGAAGTGTTCAGAAATCAATCATGCTTTCCTGGACCTCTATCAATGGATTACAGCTTTTTGCTTCATGTGTTTTGTGGGTACCAGGCATTTCAGAGCTGAATGTTTATAGACTGGTATATTGAATACGGTTATGCACTATTTAACTGGAGATTCAGTTGCCATGGAGACTTATAAATTGTTTCTAGGTAATGCTTTGCATTTATACTGCATCTCTCATCTGAGGTTCTTCAAGTGTTTAACAGATGTTTCATAAATGAACAAACTAGTGTAAAGAGGTATATTTCTATTGCAGAGTCAATTGATGGCAGTGTTGAAAATAAAACAATTTTTTTAACTCCTGCTCGCCTGTGATGTTATTTAGTTGGTACTAACAATAGCTGTGCATCAACGTAGTCTACAAGCTGTGTGCACTTGAAGTTCGAGGCAATTATTTTTTTCCTCCAGAAATCAGAAATTGGGGGATCTAAGTGTCCATGTGGGGGGAGGAAAAGAAAGGGAAACAATAATTTCTATATGCTGGCTGCAGAGGTTGGACTTTTCAGTGCTTCCTTGTTTTGTGAACTGGTTGGTACAGTCACTGCTGGCTGTAACACATTGGTGTTATGAAACAGAGGAGCCTGGATAGCTTCACAGCTCTGCTACTAAGTGTTGCATGGTTCTCGAGTTCTGTTCAGCCCTGGGGCTGAAGCATTGGATTTCTGAAGTTCTGGGGGACACACTAATGTCTGAAGGGTCCTGCCTACCTTTCTCATTTTAACTGCAATAGAAACACTTTTTCTGTAGTGATTTACTGTAAAGCTTCTGGAGAAACTGTTGAGTAAAGAGAAAAGAAACAAGTGAAAAAGGCTAATGAAAAGCTAAAGCCAGTTGGTGTCTCCGTTTTGCATTGTCTCAGTATCTCAAAATCAATCGTTGGTTATTTTCATACCTTCTGAAATGGAAAAAATCTTTTTTTTTTTCCATAGCAAATAAATGATATGCAACTCCAGCTTGCCTCGCTTTCTCAATCAGAAAATTATTTGCTGGAGTCTAATCAGAAGTTGAAGGAAATAATAGAGAGATCGAAACTAGAATGTCAGCATGCAAGGGCTCAGGCAGAGAAAGCTCAACTGGAAACAGAGAAGTAATTTTTTTCTTTTGGCTTTACTTTTCATGTTGCTTGTGTTTCTCTCATGTGGATTACTTAACTATGGGTTATAGATTCTGAATAAAGTCTGAAAGTTAAAATGAAGAGGAAATATTGGACAGTTGTAGAAAATGACTATGCATTCTGTTGCATAGTATGTATAAAAGCTTTCCTCATGGCAGCTTTAAAAACCAGAGTTTGTTTCTATTCATGTCTGTTAAAATTAATTATTGATTAGTGAAATACACTTATCAATATGTTTACATAAAATGAAATTCTACTTATACTGAAGTGAATGTCAAACTTCTATAGGTATAAATGGATCTAGAGTTTCAGACAGTTCTTTTAAGAGTGTTTAAGCTGTAAGGGTGAAAAAAGCTTTCAAGCATTGTATTATGCTTTGATAGGGTTACAGGGTCCCAGTCAGTATATATGTGTATACTTCTTTTCCTTTCCCACTAGATACTTTTAGCTGATATGACGTAAATAAAAGCTTATAGGATATCTTCTAGTTCCTCTCATCAAAATTTAAAATAGTCGCTTTCCCTTTTTTGCACAAGCTTGACCACATACCATCAAAATATGATAATAAATGTGGAAGTAAGCCAAATCTTATTCAGATTTCATATAGAAATGAATACTTTCCTGGAATTTAAAGATAATTTTGTCAGTCTGAAATTGCTTTTCAGAATTTCCTAGCTTAGTAACCAAATACGTGTCTAACTTGGACTGGGTTATTGTGTGGTGGGTTTTTTTAAAAGTCGGTATCCCAGATTAAATATAAAATCTCCAATGGGCATAATGTGCCTTTTTTTTTTTTTGTTTGTTTGTTTTAACTTCTCTTTTGCTACAAATTGGTACTGAAATTGCTATGTTGTCATTAGTTTAAGTACTGCTTTTCAATTTAACATTTGAAGGTATTGCATTTGGACTGCAGAGTATGTCACTAGCACATGGAATACTTGGGATGTTTGCTTTAGGGAGGTATATTCACATGTTGAGTGAGACCGTTGCTGTTACTTGAATGAGATTTTCAGTGTCATTTACATATTTATGGATCACAAACTAGTCAGGACTAGGTTTTCCCGAGAAGGCAGTGGAAGGAACTTGTCAGTCCTCAGAGATCATTGTACAAGTGTAGGTACTGGGAGATGTACTAAGGCTGATACTGCAGAAATGAAGCTGCTTTGTAGCCTGCATGTACATCCTGCAGGTCTGTGCCATTGCTGCTCTGGGAGCTTTGGGACATGTTTCCATTCTCTTTATGAATCTGTGAGTGATAGGACATTCTTCCTTAGCTCAATAAATTCTTATGAGCTTGAACACCAAAGGGTAAAGTTGCACTGAAGCAAGAGGAAGTGAAATAGGGACCAAAAGATGAGAAAACATAAGATAAAAAGTTTCAGATAAATAAAGTAATGCCAGTTGAGCATTGAGCATAAGTAGGCAAAACAGCTGCATGTTTGGCTGTGTCAATCTTAAGCTTGGAAATTAAAATGTGAAAGGAGAAAAAGAGTTGAAGGCAAACTATGAGACTAATACAGATCAGAGAGGAGCTCAAACAGGCACTTGTTAAGCATTTTGGGAACAATGTTAGTGGCATTTAAACTGAACAAACAACAAACCCCCGCCCCTAAAACCCTACAAAAACCCCCACACCCAACCTCAAACATTTTTAACCATTGCCTCAGCTGAAATCCTTTTACTGCTGAGCAGTGCTGGTTAAAAGTGCTTTGGTTCCTGGGTACTGGTAGTTATTTACAGTCAAGAGTGAGGTACAAGCAATGCTGGGTCAACTAAAAGAGCTATGACAGGTAACACGTGGTCCAGGACCCTGTTTCCAATATGAGTGGATAATGCCTGATATTTCTACTGTGGGGGGGGGGAGAGGTGGTTTTTGGTGAGAAATTTATGGAGATGCATTCAGAGTCCCTGTAGGGAAGCTGCATCTGCCCAGGACTGGAGCAGTGTGGATGCACTAATACCAAGCCTTGGCCCTCTTAAAATCTGCTGCACAGAATCTCACAGTTTGATTTTAATTTTTAACAGTAATGTAAGTAAATGTGCCATTAGTTCTTGTCTGCTTTGACTTGCAATGCAGATAGCCCAAACAAACAAGGCAGCATGGAGAAACTGGCTCCTTTCCTATCCACTGCTAGAGAACACAGCCTAATTTTAGTATGTTGTAACCATGCAAAGGTCTAAACAGATAACATATGCCACTGGCGGTGTGTGTTCAGCTGGAATGTTGTCTAGAAACCATATTGGTGGGAGCTTCCTGTTGAGCTGGTGTTTGTTCTGGTTGGGAGCACATCCTAAGCAGGTCTGTTATGAAGACTTAGTAGACCCCATAGGGCAGCACCCTGTTCTCCCTGAGGAGGAGGTAGTTGTCAGCTCCTATGACAACTGATGTTTGGCATAGGCATCTACTCTTGTGTTCCAATGTGATTGTTTGACCTGAATTAAAGAATCTTCTGTGGGTGGTTTGGCAGCATGCCAATCCAACAAGGCACCAACAAGTAGCTTCTTGGAATCAGTTTTCAAAATTCGCCTCATGGTTGAACAAAATCTAGGATAATGTTAATGCACAGGTTCAAATGTCAAAGTCACAATTGGATTGTTAACATAATCAAATTTAAATCGGATTCTTAAAGTATATAAAAGTAGGAGTTGTGAAAAGATGGATCTATTTTAAGAGCCTTAAGGCATTAACTGAATGTGCTGCTTTCTTTGTATAACCTCTTAATCTTTTAACCTGATTTTTCCAAAGGACTCTAGAATACCAACGTAAGGAGTGGCTGCAGGAGAAGCATATGCTTACTCAGCACATGGCAGAGTATGAAGAGAAATACAAGCAAATGAAGAACAAGCTGTGTCGAGCTGCTGTTGCTCAGAAAAAGGCATGTTGTCTCTTCTTTTGAATAATCCAGCCTGTGTAAAGTTCAACTTTATATTGGCCAGCTAAAATTGTTTCAATGTTAAGAGTTTATTTGCAGTCTGCTGCATATAATAACCAAATATATTGGGTTCTTCAAGATTAGCATAGAAATAGGTTGAAGTGACATGCGAAAGAGTATTACAGCAAACAACTTTGTTATAATGCCATCAAAGATTTTTGTGAGGCTTTCTTTGCACACATGTGTGCATTGATGGATATTTAAGAGGTGGACCCCTTGATGAGGGAGGATGATGTTTTAGATAGTAGACAAATGATGCTACTTTTCCTTGATGGAATATTAACATTTTATTTCTTCTCCTAAGCTTACTTTTTATTAAATAATTTGAAAGAAAAGGCAGATTGTTTATAAAAGCTCAAGATTATTTAGCAGTGTTATGTATTGAACATAGGTTAACCTACCAGTGTCTTTTAAGGTCATGAAAAGTTAAGATCAATAGGAGAAACAGAAAAAAGGAAACATACTTTTTTGGTTATGCTTATACTCATTCATACATGGTCATTTAAAGGATGAGTGTTGTGATTCTCAGGTACAGTTAATGTCTGTTACTACAGCTGGTCACTGACCAACGAATGACTGGCAGCTGTGCCTCTTTCATTCACAACTATGGATCATTTCCCATCTCTTCTGCTTCCCAGCATGGCAATATAAGCACCTTCAAACAACACAGCATCTCTTCTTAAGGAAGAAAAATCCTATAAAGTGTGAATAGCTTGAAACTATGTAATGTAGATTTAATTTTTACAGGGTCTAATCTATCAAGGTATTACTTAGCTGTTTGAAACATCTGTTTGACAGAGAAAGACTCTCAATGACAATAAGCAAAGGAGGATGCGTGAGAAAATAGAACTTTTGGAAGCCAAGATGGAAGAACTAGAAAAAGAAAATCAAGTGTTAAATAGGTAATAAACTTTGCTTTTTCTTAGCTTGAAAAATTACGTATGCCCAAGGTATGACTTACAAATAAGAAGTATTTTTGAAGATACATGCTACCTAGATTAGTAACCAGAGTCCAGTCTAATGGCCTTTATAGCAGTAGAATTCTTTGATTAGATTCTATTTAGGATGGGCAGCTGAAAGCTTATGTGACAACTGCAGGGCTGTCTCTTCAAGAAGAAAAAGAGAAAAAATACCTGATAGACACAGTTGCAGGAATCCCTTTAAAGGAAGGAAGTGAAAAATACTTCAGTATTACAAGAGAAACAGGCATGGCATCCTCTTTGAAAGATAAAGTCCTGGTTTTTCTCTCTTCATTGAGCACCTATGGAGGGCTTGATTTGAGTAATTAATGTAATGTGGCTTCTCTGACTCACTACTGTGAACGGTATTAAAAGCCTAATTTATTTTATGTAAATTCTAATCTATAATAGAGCAGATAGCTAAATATGTAGAGGTATGTTTAGACAGACATGTAGGCAAAAGAATGTACACAGATCTTCTACCTTCCAGTTCTTCTGGTGTGTAAGGATAGGTAGAAACTGGGAATGTTAAACAGCAGAGCACTTGTGGAGAGCCATGCTGCTGTGTTGGGATAACAAAGGATGTTGCTCTTATTTTGAGCAATTAGAAATCTGTTATTTCCTAGACAGAATGTTTCCCCTGAAGAATATGCTCGCCTCCAGAAGAGACTAAAGGACTTGCAACGTCGGCACAATGAATTCCGGAGTATAATTCTGAATCCTAACATACCGTCACTCAATCCAGTCGGTGTAATGCCATCGCCTGCCTTGCCTCCTGGGCCTGAAGCATCCTTCTCCCTTCTTCAGGTAGTGATATATTACAAGTTGTGAAAATAATACATCAAAAGAGGGTACTGGAACAGTCCTTTTTTACTGACCTTAGCCTTAAGGAAGGTGTATTTCATCTTTAAACAGAAGTAAGAAACTTTGAGTTATCTGGACATGTTCCCTTCCTCTCAATAGGAAGGAGTACTTGAAAGACAAAGGATATGTTACAGGATGTAACAAATGGGCAGTTTTAATGCAGTTCTCCATACTTTGTCCTTCTGAGAGGCTTTGAATGGCTCCTTCTGAGCAACAAGTACTACACTGTTGTTCTCACACCATGGTTTCATTATTATGAAGCTTGATATATTGTGTGGTTAAAAGAGTCTTATGCTGAGCTGCTGAGGGTGAAATCTCTGGCTGAGGTTGACCAGGTTGACTTTACAGATTCATGGTTACTGAGACCTCAGGTTTGTGTGCTCCTTCATCTGAGGAGGAACAGCTGCAAGTGTATTTCTTCCTAATGCTGTTCATCAAGAATGTCAGAACAATACCCACAAAACACTGATGAGTAAAATTTAACAAATAAGGAAGTTTTGGACTTCACAGTTTTTATTTTCCTTAAAGAAAATGAAAGTATTGCTCATTCTGATCCCTTGCAAGTGTGCAAAATGTAATAGAGATAAATTTCTTTTTCTTTTTAATTTCAAGGAGGAGCAGCATCAAAGAGAGCTTGCCCTTCTGGGCAAGCGGTTGGAAGAACTAGAAACCAGACAAAGAAAACAGCTGGAAGATCTTGGGCCATCCAGAGAGCAGGTATTGGGGTACAGGGACTCAGCAAGAAATAAGATCACTGGAGAAGATGAAGCACAAAGTGAGGACTCCAAATAAAATCTGCAAACTCTTGATGCTGTTAGCTTTCAATAACTTATCCTTTGTACATGCTTTTCATATTTTGCCAAAAACATGGTTGTATGTGCCTGAATAGCATAAAATATATTCTGCATAGTTACCCCTTTGTGGCTCAACTTGTTTAACTGCTTGGACTAAGGACAAAAGTACCTTTTCTCACTGGGAATCATAAAAAGAATATCTAGGGTTGCCATTCATGAGGGGGCTGTGCACTGAATTTGTGTTACCAGTGTGGTGATACTTGGCATAGCAGCAGCTCAATATTGGGATTCAATTGCAGACACCTTGTTCCTGGTCCACTAGACTTCCCACTTCTCTCAAGTCCCCAATCCTCTGGGCATGTGTGGGGGCACTGAAGTCCCTCCTGCTGTAAGCCAAGAGCAGGTTTGGGACAATTTGATGAAGCTGAATAGCTGCAAGTCTGTGGGACCTGATGATGTGCATCTCAGGGTCCTGAGGGAACTGGCTGATGTTGTTGCAGTGTTTAGAAGTCATGGCAGTCAGGTGAAGTTCTCGGTGACTGGAAAAAGGGAAACAGTGCTCCCATTTTTAAAAATGGGAGAAGGGATGAACCATGAAACTACAGACCAGTGTGCCTCACCTCTGTGTCTGAGATGATCATGGCACAGATCCTCCTAGAAGATGTGCTGAGGCAAGTAAAAGACAAGGGGGGCATCCAAAGCAGCCACTATCGCTTTACTATGGGTAAATTGTGCCTGACCAACCTGGTGGCCTTCAATGATGGAGTGATGGCAACGGTTGACAGGGGAAGACCAACAAATTTAGACTTCTGTAAGGCCTTTGATATGGTCCCATATGACATCCTGATCTCCAGATTGAAGAGACATGGATTTGATGGATGGGCTATTCTGTGGATAAGGAATTGGCTGGATGGACACAGCCAGAGTTGTCCATGGGCTCTATGTCCAGGTCGTGGATGGTGATGAGTGGGGTCCCTCAGAGCTCAGTCTTGGGACTGGTGCTCTTCAGTACCTACATCAATGACACAGACAGTGAGATGGAGTGCAGCCTCAGCAGGGTTGATGACAGGAAGCTGAGCTCTGCAGCTGACACAACAGGAGGAAGGGATGCCATCATCCAGAAGCTGGACAAGCTTCAGAAGTGGGCCCATGAGAACATTACGGAGTTCAACAAGTCCAAGTGCAAGAATGCTGCATCTGGGTTGGGAAAATCCCAGATGCAAGTACACAGACAGGGAAAGGAAGAGATTGAGAGCAGCCCTGTGTAGAAGAACTGGGGGGTTATCATGGATGAAAGGCTGGTGTGAGCCAGCAGCATGTGTTCACAGCCCAGAAGGCCAATCGCATCCTGGGCTGCATTAAAAGCAGCTTGGCCAGCAGGGCAGGGGAGGCTTCAGGGAGACATTATTCTTCCAGTACCTAAATGGGGCTGTAAACAGGATAGGGACTTTTTCTATGTCCAGAGAGTGTCAGGACAAGGGGCAATGGTTTTAAACTGAAAAAGGGCAGGTTTAGATAATAGGAAGAAATTCTTTACTGTGAGGGTGGTGAGGCACTGGAACAGGTTGTTCAGAGAAGTTGTGGATGCTCCATTCCTGGAAGTGTTCAAGGCCAGGTTGGATGGGGCTTTGAGTAACCTGTACTAGTAGAAGGTGTCCCTGCCCATGGCAGGGGGATTGGAACCAGCTGATCTTTGATCCCTTCCAACACAAACCATTTTGTTATTCTCTGAACCATTGCCAAGACTCCTTCTTGATAAGGTGTGTTTTTCAGTATTATTCCACAAAGTCAAAACATGAAATAATACCAGCACAAGAAACTTTGAAAAACATTTTTCAGGGCTTGGGTTGTTTAAAATAAAACTGACATTTAATTTAAAAATTTAAAACTATTTTTTATAAATCCTTTAACACTTACTTGATAATATTGTCTAACTCCTTCAATATAAAAGTTAATGTATACTACTCTGGGTTGCAGTTTTGATCACTACCAATGTTGTAATCCACATCTAGGTTGGCATTTTGATGTTCCCATGCAGATAAAAAAGATAAAATGAAACTTAAAAAGCTCTAAAGCTCTGAAAACTTTTATTTTCTACCCCTGACAATATGCTTCTTATATTTTTATAATGGGAATAAGCAATAATTGGTTTTCTTCAATATAACAGAGATTAGTATAACAAATTGCCTTCACATTACATAAATGTAAGGCTGTATTTGTCCCTCCTCTAATTTTTTAATTACAAAAATATTTATTCCACATTAAATATATTTATTTTAATTTTTTTCAGTTCATTATCAGTCCAGTGAAGAAATTTGTGAAGGATCAATTATTTATTTATTTATTTTTACCTGATAATGATGACTTTCCCGGAATTGCAGGAATTTTTTAATCTGTTTTTTTTTGGTTTGTTTGTTTGTATTTGGTTTGTTGTTCTTCTTGTTTTCAAATCTCTGCAGCAAAAGTATGGGACAGTGAGAATACATGTGCAATTTCTTGTAATAGATTATTGGGCATTGCTGTTAGACTGTAGGATTGGTGAAAGAATGACACTGGCATTGACTCGACTTTTCTCTCCAGAGGCTGCAGTTTCCATTTTCCACACAGTGTGTAAGTATTTGTCCTGGTTCTGGCTAGGACAGGGTTAATTTTTGCAGTAGCCAGGAGGGGCCATGGCTGGGACCTGGGGTTGTTCTGCACCACCTCATTTTCTGAACAGGGGAAGGGGATCCTTCTGGGTCATGTAGTATGCCAAGCTCCATGCAGTGAGCAACCACGTGTGAATCTGCCTCCCTTCTACCTTCTGTCTTTAGTATTGTTGCTGTTACTGATCATTTTCTTATCTCACTGCTGTTTCCAGTAAGTTGTTCTTAGCCCATGAGCTTTACCTTTTCTGCCTCCAATCCTCCTCTCTGTCCTGCCCCAGGGGAGGGGAGTTGAGGCGGTGGGAAAGAGCAGAGCATGGTTTGGAGTGTGTCAGTGGGAGCACTGTACTGGGCAATATCATTCCTATACCAGGGCTGCGTATTCTTGGGGAATTTGTTAAATTTCTCTGAAGAAAACAGTGCAGCGCTTAGAAGTAACAGAAGCTATTTCTGCTGCCTCCTGCAGGATGAAGTTGTACAAAGTAACTGTGAGCCTGAGCCAGCTTTGCCAGATGGGATGATCACCAGTGTCTACCTGCAACAATTCCATGCTAAGAGCAGCTGTTAGAAGCCTCGTGTTTCTGTCCCCAGCTCTGGCTGTGTCAGCAAGGTGCTCTCTGATGTCAGGGGGGAGGGGACGTTTATACAAACTAGGTAAGACTTGGAGGGCAGAAATAAGGGTACTAGCAGGAGGAAGAATGATGGTCAGCACCTGGTTTGTGGGCTGCCTTTCCCAGTTGGTCTCAGGCTTTTGTGTGAAACAAAATTATTATCTCCTGAATAAAGTGTTCCTGAAGCACGTTCTCCTGAAAGAAGGATTATTGGGTTATCACCCTTTTTAACATTTGTAGCTTTTTAAAAGTATCATCACCCTCAGAGCCTTTAAGTGGTGCAGTTGTAGTGCAAATTCCGAAGGCTGTGTGGAAGTGTGGCTGGCACTGCACAACCAGACTGTCCCTGGCCTGTTGCTGCTTCCCACAGGTGCAAGGATAACTAGGAATCCTCCAGCCCAGGGAATCCTCCTCCATTCAGACTCTGCAGGAGGACACTGCTCAGCAGCTGCTGGGATTTAGGCCAGTACCTCCCATCCCCAGGATCATCAGATGTTGTATTGTACCTTCCTCTTCCTGTTCTTCCCAATTTCCAATTTCAGTGTGATGGAAGCGTGCTGTGCTGACCTACATGACTCTGTCCTGGAGCCTTGCAGGGCTGGAGCTGCAGCAGTATTTCTCACCTGATGCCACTCCATGTCTCACACTCCATTCCTTGCATGACCTTGCATCGTTACCAGCTGTGTTTGCTTTCATGTAACCATTTTAAAGTACACAATCGAACTAACCTCCAAATGCTTTTATTCTAGATAAACCCATACAAACACCAACATGTATTTGTCATTTGCACTTTTTTTAACCATTCATTTTAAACAACAGATTAACTTCTGTACAACAGGAATTACTTTACACATTAGTAAGATTTGACTTCAAACTAGATGACTGCAAAATAATGCTCTCTAAGCTAGTGTTAGAAAACACGCTGTTTGCCATAGCAGTTTGCCTGTAAACATGGGCAAGTAAGTTGAAGAGAAGTTTGCTTTTCATTTCTGAGGATGCAATTAGTACTGTTGTGTTGCTGTAATACCCATAATAGTCAGAGGTGGTTCTTTTTTTCTGTGTAACAGTAATGGCAAATTGCAGACACGGAAGATGTGCCAATGTTTTGTGTCCTGACCCAAACCTACCAAAAGAGCCACAATCACTTACTTATACTTCACATCACTTCGTGAGATCCACTTGATGGGTTACAAAGACCCCACATGACTTAAAAATGGTTTACTAACAGAGTGACGCTGTTTAGGAGGCTTGACTAAAAGGCAATAATCCTATTCCAGGCTGTAGGTAAAGCTACAGGGCCTGCTTCAACACATACTTAATCTCTAGAAATCATTAAAGCTATTGTAGCAAACAAGCAGTAGTACAAATACAGAATAGGACTGATTTTCATTTCCTCATCAATATAAACACATATAGTGAAGTTCACAGGATCAGACCCACGCAAACAGATTATATTTTACAGCTTTTCAAGCAGAAATGTTGGAGTTGTTTTTTTCTGCCTGTACAGAAGGTTACTGTTGAACAAAACCATCACAGCTCATTTCAATGCACTGCCACCAAACACCTGAAGTGGAAAACTAACTGGAAAGTGTAATCGGCTCATGCCTCTCCTTCAATATAAATTACTGTGCTTTTTCTATTTATTTGATGCTGCTTTAAAATGTTAGATTAAGAATGATAAAAATCAAGCCCTTACATGCAGGTATTCCAAGCTTAAGTGCTAGTCAGGCCATGGTCCACTCCTTTAGGACAGAGAGCAAGATAGGTTAGAGGTGGGTGGGTTTTTTTCTAATTAAAATTGAACTTATCAAAATACATTGTGCCGGGCAGAGAACTGCTGAAAGTACTGCAACATTGTAGTGCAGTTTCCTGAACAAAGCCATACATTCCATCAAGTATAAAGTGTAAACTTAATAGCAAGTGTAAGACTTGAATTAAAAAAAAACCAACAAAGCCATCACAGTATGGGTTGGTTGGTGGCTGCCCTCTCTGGTATGCCAAGAGGAACAACTTGTGCAATCACATGGTAGGGAGAGGGCAGACCAGCAGGACCGTGGTTTTATGTTTGCCTTTCTCCACATTAACAGCCTGCCTTGCTCCTGCCACAGGTGGCTGGCGTGTGCTGGCACTGGCTGGCCGTGGGATTGTGCCCGGTGCCAGCTGCCTTTGTGACCAGAGCAAGCAGTGTTAGCACTGCTGGCCTGAGCTGTGGGGCTCCTCCAACGCAGCACCGTGGGACCCTCCGCTGCCTGGGAGCCCTGCACAGCCGACTCTGGCTGCTCACAACCCCAGCACTGGCTTTCTGTACCAAACCTGGGCCATCTGTGCCATTCACAGCCCATGGCACCTTTCCCACTGCCAAGGCAGGTCACAGCTCTTCCCTCTCCTGTGGGCCGCTGTGCTACACCACTCACCTCCAGTGGTGGATCCCTCCAGAAATGTATAGAAATGTATCTACGAGTCATCAATGCCTTACCTCAACTCTAAGGGCACGTGACAGCCTCAGAACGTGCCTCCTGTGACTGAAGCAGAGTCCATGGTGACAAAGCATTTAGCTCTGTAGCAGCGGGTGGGGCTGTGCTGATGCCATAGCAGAGCTGGAGCCATGCCTGCTCCTCCGTAACTTTGCTGAGTAGCCACTGCACCAGCCTCATCCCAGCAGCACAGCCATGGACTTGGCTCTCCAGCTGGGCCCACTTTAGCCAGCAATGCAAATGTAATGGACACCTTCCTTCCAAAAGGAGCAAGCCTCAAAAAACCCCAGCCGGACTAAGGCAGACAGTTACCCCTCCCCACCCCAACCCCAGCACGTTTGTATCAGCTTCTCATACACAGTCAGAGATTACACCAGTCCTCCTGTTCTTACATATTATTAAACCAACCTTTGACCTGTTCCCCCCCCACATGCTGGCTTTAGGTCTGTGTGGCCCTTGTACACAGATGGCAAGGCTGGCCAGGACTGTCAGCACTGCTGCACGGGCCGATCATACACCTGAGTACAGGTTTGTGCACCAAAGCGCAGCCATCGTCAGCTGCTTTATCAAATCACAACAGTGTCGTGATGCAGTGCAGTTTCAGCTGTGAAGCTGCTCACAAGTGTTTCACAGCTTATTTAAAGATGGAAAGGTAAAAAATGTAAACACAGACTGATGGTGGCTGAATGCCCTTCTCTAAACGCCTCTCCTCATTTTCTCCCCTCAGAGGTTGGCTTCACTTTGGACATGGAATTTCTAACCTAAGGAAGGTAAGTCCTGCCATGTGGCATTTGGCCTTCAACCCTCAGACCCACTTTTTCTGCTAAACATACTTATCCTAAGTGCCACTTTGGTGCCAGGTTGTTGTTGGGTTTTTTGTTGTGTTTGGGTTTTTTTTTCTGAACAGGAACTAGCGAACGTTTGACTGGAAGGAAGGAAACTGCAGCTGACCTGTATTCTGAAGCCGGAGCTCACCCTCACAGTTTGCCAAGCTGCTGAAAGGATGTGGCGAAACATCAGCTTTTCCTCTTAAAAAAAGAGCTAAGCAACTTTCAAGTTCATGTGGGCAACTCTGAACGTTTAGTGTATTTTGCACATCTCCTATGACCTTGTTTTGAAGTAAGCAAAAAGCTTACTAAACAGTATTCTTGAAGCAAAGGGTTATGTGCATTCAAGTACCCAAAAATGCTGACCCTGCCAACATTAGGTTCACTTTCACATGCCCCTGTGTGAATACGTAACCCTGCCCATATTTCATTCCCAATAGTAGATTACTTGGAATGGTCAGAGTGGAGAAGAGTGTCCAAACGTTTCAAACCCTGTACATATAGTCAGTCAAAACAGTTCTGGGAGCAGTAGCGCTAATTTAAAATCCCCCACAGTGACGCTGTGAGTCAGTGCTCTGCTCAATGCCATTTGCATTTTTTCTTTTCATCAAATAAGGCTTTTACTTGCTGGAGCTGTTTCTGGACTTCTTCAAACCCCCGTTCTCGCTCGAGTTTGCTGACAATCTGTTAACAATTAGCAAAAGAGAGAATATTTTTTGTAATGCTTATTTTACTTGCTATTTTTTAAAGCCTGCTTTTCTGTACTCTAACAACTACTGACAGAAAAATCCATCTGAATGCTTGCCTATCTGTAAACATTCTTTTCTGACTTTAACACTTTATTTTGGTAGTTTTCCTTTCAAGTCATTCTGGTCACAGGATTTGCAACACTTCCACAAAAGAATGACTGAGCCAAGGAAAAAAAAAAACCAAAACAAATCCAACACATGCTCATCTCTCAGAGTGTGAGGCAAGGGCAGTGCTCCAGTTTTTATCCTAGAGATTTGCAAATGATATTTTATTTCTCTTCCTCTGCCCTATAAGCTGAGGGCAATAAACTGCCTCTTTTCCTCTAACTCACCTACTTGGCTCCAGCCCAAGTGATAGAATAGAGCACTACTGCTGTCTGAAATCTCTGCTGGCAACGCTACAGAGACAGGTCTCAGTAAACAATGACAGAGGTTTAGCTGCTCCCAGTCAAAAGCCAGAGGGGGAAGAGCAGAGGGAAGATCCCTAGCCTTCTAAGGATGGGCTAAGTTTAGCCAGTACTAGCTTCAAAAAAGCAAAAATGGGAACTAAGACTAGAAAGAACACTGAATTCTCCTGTATCAACCATTTTAATGAACTTAATAAAGGGTGATGCCATTCTGACTATCATCCCAAGCTTGTTTCAAGAGGCGAACATTTGATGCTGAATCCAGGTAATTAGAGATGTTAGACATCAGAAGTGGTAAGCCAGCTAACAGGTGACTGAGAGCTGGATGACTACAGCAAGTGCTGCTGCTGTGCTGCTGAGGATGAAAGAGAGAAAGGCCTGGTTGCTGGGAAACCCAGACAACCTGCTGGAAGCGTAAGGAGGCCTTCAGGCAACACACCCCAGCTGGCTCTTATCTGAGTCCCTGCACAGGCACACGCAGCCTCTGTTAAGGATGCTGAGCAAAATGGAGTGGAGAATCCTATCATGCAAAGTGGAGGACAGGGATTTTCTTAGAAAGCACCTTAGAGGTAGCCTGTGACTAAGTACTTTCAGCTGAGAAAAGATTTATTTTGTTAGTAATAGCAGGGACTGGAAGCTATGGCTGCTTCTCTTTAAGAGAAAGCCTATTAGAGCAGAGCATTAAGAGGGCTGTGATGGGAAAGGAGCAGACACCTCTTGCTGCAAGGCTATTGCTCCACTGAGGTGTTTGCACTGACTGTTAAATTGAGAACCCTGGTGCTACAGTCTAATCTGATTTCTGAACCTCCAGGGAAATGGAGTGCGTGCACAGGAGTTGTGACAGGCCTTTGCAGTGACTCTGCAAACACAGAAAAACAAGAAGCCTAGACTGTATAGGAACTTCCTCAAAACTGCAGGGAGAATTCTACTGCTACTGTCTCTGTGCAATACAGCAGTGACAGTAAAAGTGCACTGACAAACCTTTGGCCTGTGCCCCCTCAGAGGGTGGCCCCTCACGGCTCAGCAGCAGGAGCAGCCTCGGCTGCATTATGGAGGGGCTGCCCCTGGAGTGGCCCCCAGCAGCTCGCACAGCAGCCCAGCCCTTGGTTACTGCGTCAAGCCCCACATTAAGGATTAAGCAGAAACTGCAGATGTGCTTACCTCATCATAGTATTTCACTATGTATTTGTAGATTTCAAACAAGGCCACTTTCTCATTAAATTCATTTTCATGTTTCTAAAACAGAAAACGGTTCTGGTCAGATACTTCTTTAAAAAAAAAAAAACAACTTAACATGAAAGCAAATGAAGTTGCTGCTTCTCAACCATACCTTAGATTCCTGAGCTAGAAATTCTTCAACCTCTGCAGTGGTCAATGGAGGCAGATCCCTGATGGCTTTGTAGTACGCTTTCACCTCCTTCTTGTAGAGTGGAATGTCCTTAGCATAGAGAAGTTTATTTGTTGGTGCTTCCTTAAAAGAAAAAAATTGAAGCCTTGTAACTTTTCACAGCACAGATTTCCTAAGATTCCACCTCCACATAGTTAATTGCATCTAATTGTGTCTGTGTGACTCATTTTTCTTTGCTGTGGTTATATGCAAGGAACCAAGGTTATGAAATAAAGATGCAAACCAGAGGCAGGACCTCACTAATAGTTTATTGTGTTTCATGACAGCTGCCATGTAATTATTTCTGTTGACATCAGGAGTGACGACCTTTTGTCCTTCAGACATAGTTTTCTTTCTCACTTCCTCCAAACAGGTCCCTAGACCTGAAAGATTGTGAAAGCTGAACCAAAGGGCCCGGGGCTGATACCCTATTTACACACAGGATTCAGCAGTACTGCTGAAAGGAAAGTTCCCTGGCAGTAACACTCCAGAGCCTTGTTAGATGCTGTCCTGGCAGAGATTCCCCTAAATCTCTTTGGTCCCTACTACTGCTTTCCCTCAGGGGTTTGAGAGCATGGAGAGCTGACTGCCAGACATGCACAGCCAAAGGGATTTTTTTTTTCACCCCAGGACTTCAATAATCCAGGTCAGCACTGACCTACCCATGAGCTTTAGGCTTATTTGAGGAAATAAATGCTGATGCTTGCGATAGGAGCCAAGGCCCCACCTGGAAAACTTATTTTCAGAATGGAAAAGTGGGGGTTGGTAGTTTCCTGTTTAAGTTCTGGGCAATCAATGACACAACCATGTGACAGCTCGTCACCACCGTTTCCAATGTGTGATGAAATAATTTAAATGTTTGTTTTCTAAATGGCTAAAAGATGTTTCAAGATAAAAGCCTAAAAATCATGAAAGTAAACACATTTTAGTATTAAAAGGTCACAAGATGTTTACTGTATTGTAAACATTTATCAGGTTTCAGCACCCCTTTCCAAATAGCTAACAGGAGATGTTGTTTCAACAATACTTCACAGTGGATGTTAAGCACAGAAACCTAACAACCATGCTCATTTGTAGTTTTTGCATCAAGGAAGTGATGTGATTAGCTTTAACTTATGATACTTCACTCCTAAAGTAAGATAAATAAGCACATTATTTACTATTTACCTTTAAGAGATGAGCAGTTGGATCAGGTCACATAGGAAATTAGTCCATTTTTATATAAATTCTTTTAGGCTAAAAAGTTTCTAGCCTGTTTTTCTTGGTAGTATGAGCCTTAACAAATGCTTCCTGCTTTGGTCCAAAGGAAAGGAAAATATCCTGGGGAAAAACGAAGTATTTCTGATCCCCGGAGTTCTGGACACTGGACTAAAGAGTTTTTGAATATAAGATTTCTGAACTTGTTGCTCCAGCAAATAATTTTGCATATAAAAAGGGAGCAGCTAATACATGTGAAAAGAACTGTTTCAAACTTCAGAGGTCTTTCAGTATTCTTACAGATTCCACTAGTTTATTGTGCAAGTTTTCTGCACACTGGTGTGTGTGGCAGACAAAATTTGGACTACTTATCAAATAATGTTAATACTTTTAAGACCCTTGTTTAAAACTACATTAAAACTTCATGAAAATCTTACAATTTCCACCTTCTGCCACATATTGTGTAAACACACTTTGCAGAACTGAACTGCAGGGAAAAAAAACAGCAGATAACTATAAATAAGGCTTTCTTAGATACAGTAGCTGTATCTGTCTACTGGTGAATTCTTCAAAGTCTCTGGAGACTGAGCAATGGGGAAGGGAAACCCAGCTTAATTAGGTCCCTGACAATTCTGCCCCCAATATCAGCAGATCCAGGACTTTATCATTTTAATCATTATATAGTTGAAAAATACATCAGTTGAGAAAGAAGTAGAAGACTGGAGGGGCAGCATTACCTTCCCCAGTGTCTGTTCTGCGAGAGAAAAGGCATCCATGAAAGCTTGTGCGATTACAGACAAACAGCCATCTATGTGTGAAGTCTTCTTGATATCAAAGACAAATTGGGGATTCTTCAGTATGTTCACCCAGAAGCGAAGAGGAAGACTAGACAGAGAAAGAACAAATATCTTTAAAATCGACTGCCCAAGTGGCACAACTGCTTTAAGATGGTTCTTAATTGCAACTGCACTCATGGAACGAAGCACATTCCTGGGCTGCTTCTTCACGTTAAAAAAGGGGTCAGGGAACAAAGGCTAGGGAGCAAACACATCTGTCAGGCACCCAGCTTCAAATAATGTTCTCAATCCCCAGCTGCTTCTTTCAGAGTGTGAAGTCGGTGTGCAGACTGCACAGACCTGGATGCTCTGGTGGTTTGCGTCGTATTGAATCAATACACTAAAGTTACTGTTATCCACAAAGCCAAACCACATCTTACTCCCAGACATGCCAAAACCTTATTCTTCTGATCACATGTGACATATTCCATCTTTGTAACTACATTTCCAGAATGCACACGCACCCTTGCACATATCCCATGGGCATACCTGTTGGTTTTCCATATGTGGACCACATCAGGATCAGTAATTTTTTTGCTCTCAGCCTGGGCATCCAAAAAGTCAAAGAAGTACTTGATGGCAACAGGTGCTTTATTGTTGGGTAAACTCCAAATGCTCCTGAAGAGCTTTTCCACAACTGAATGAATTGCAACCTGAAAAGTAACAAAGTTAATATTTGTTATTATTACACGAAAAAAGAATAGGCTATTTTACCTCACAGACCTGAGTGTGCCCCAAGACAACTACAAACAGAAATTACAATATGCTTGTGGCAAACATCAAGGCCATAGGTTGTTAGCAAACAAGACAGTAACAAAAATGAAACTACAATACACCACAATGAGCTCCTTCCTTATGTCACGTCCTGTTTCTCTGCTGACAGAAGAATTGTGGTGAACTCTGTGATAAATCATAGGTGGGAAGAACCACTTGGGCTAAAAAAGACAACATCAACGCCTGGGATACTGTTGCCACTGTTGCTACAGGCATTTGGAATTTGTGACTGGAAGTAAGAGGGAGGTGAGAAAAAGCAGTTTAGCCAGTTTCCTAGGGCACTGGTCTTCAAGGTGCCATCTGTGACACGTGCTCAACACATGGGCTCATCAACACTTCACAGCCAAGTGGCTGTGGCACTTGATCTAGTTCTAGGATAACAGCTTTGGGTGCTATAAGAAGACACTAATATTAGAGAGAAGAACAGAAAACCGAGTATTTCTGATATAAAAGGGAAGATATTTGGCTCACTAAAGGAAGGGTTTGGTTGCTGCTGGACTCACTGACATAATCACATAGTATTCATAAGTAGAGGCAAACAAAGCAAAACACCGGTTTGTGCTTTTTTTCTTCACATCTGTTCTGAAGCTCAGTTCAGCCCAATCTTCTCTTGACAAGAAGGATTTAAGCATATCCCAGGGCCTTGATGAATACTGGTCAGTTCATTTCATGTGGTAAACTCTGCAATTGTGTCTGTGTGCATGTATGGGAGAGAGGGGAGCAGAGAGAGAGATGGTGCGATGCAATTTCCTTTAGTGCACAGCCTTTCATGAGAGGAATTTCACAGCAAAGGATATCACAGCTCTGTTGTTAAGGGCAGTGTCCTACTTTGGAGAAGGAGATGATTAATTTAAAGCCCTTTAAAAGGACTGTTTCTAAAGAGTCTGATCTTTTTTTCTGTACCTCAGTCTTCCACCATAAGACATTACTGGTTTAGTCCAACAGTTCTGAGGGCTCATGTTAGTTTTCACAGGTAATGAGAAATGAACAGTCTTCACTCTCACTTTAGGGACTGTCCCAAATTACTTCAGATGCTATCAACAACCTAATTAAATAATGATTGATAGATTTTTAAATGCAAGAAGGCTATAATGATCATCCCTTCAGGCCTCTTGCACAGCTCTCAGTGTTGTGCATCCATTAATATTTTATACAATATGCTATTGCAAAGAGTTTTCCAACCATTTTGAGTAGGTCAGAAACAAGATGACATTACTGGAGGGAGTGAGCAGGACTTATTCCTATGGAATGCACGTTGTAGTATAAATCCTAAGGACCTTGCTTTTAAAATTAATCTGGTTATTTTGAATGCTTAATCTGAAACCCTAACAGATTATTTAATTTTGTGGGCAGTATTTTGTGAAACTCAGGCTTCAGAAGTTGTCTCTAAGCTGGGCAAACTCTAGAGCAGAGTGAGGAGATTGCTGACTGAAAGCTGTCATTCCAAATGGGCTCATTCTCACTCTATGGAACTCTGTGGTAAAACTCACTTTCCATAAGCTAAATAACAACCTTTTTTTCTTTAACCTGAGAAAAAGGTCATGCTTACTGAAGAGATTCTATGTCTAATAGACCTTTTTAGAACCCTAGCATTAAAAAACCTGAAATGTGTCTCTCTTTGCAAATGGTCATATCCTATAGTTAGCACAGTGATTTTTATATGCTACCTTTCCATTTAACATTTGATTTACACACAGGAAGTCTGCACATTTTCTGGTTTAATTTGTGTTTCTGTTATACCAAACTAGCCAAGACAACATCAGCCCTCCCCAAATATAAAGCCCTTACAGTTTACCTTGGTTGACAGAAGTTTTGTGAGATACATTTCTTTCACTTTAAATTTTTGCTTTCCTTTGTGACCTGCTCCCTTTACATCTTTGTTTGCTTCCGAGTCTGGTAAAATCTGTCATGAAGAGATTAGAGAGATTACACAGATCCAAATACAGCTCAGTATTAAATCTACCACTTAGCAGTGTAATGACTCAACTCACCAAATGACAGTGTTCATCTGAGTAGTCCACATCTAAACAACAAAAGCAGAGAGCAAACAGCCATTAATGAAACACATGGCTACAATCTTGTGAGTTCTGCTGGGCTCTGGGCCATGAAACAGGGTGCATCCAGGATGCCCAGCAAGCAGAGTCAGTGTCATCCTTTCCTGCCTGCAGCGTGGGGGAAGCCTCTGAGAAATGCACAGGCCCTGTGCATCTCCCTAGTGACAACCTGTAGCTCAAACCACTAAGGTTCATCCTATCTGCTGCAGGGCTAAGATGGCAACAATCACAGCACCCCTGAAGGGAGGACAAGGTAAGATGATTTCAGTGGTTTAAGTCTCTAAGAGTGCTGAGTGCAGGTGGGCTGAGGTCAGGCTTGAATGTAATGGCTGGGAACAGACAACCTCATTTTTGCTGAGGGAGAGGCCAACCCAGTGAGATGGACATCTCTTCTAACGTTGATGATAAGGAAACACATATTAGGAGTGTGTTTCTTCACAGAAGCCACAGAAAGTTCTGCCCTCATCCACCAGCTGGGTGGGAGCAACCTGCATCACAGGGCTGGGTGATAGGAACTGACCCCCTGTAAGCACAGTGTATCTCCTGACATGCTGTTGAGACAGCCAAATCAAAGCTTTCAGAGACACAGTCAAGAAAATACGGAAAATTACCAAACAGTGGGGTTTTTATCATACCTGTCTCTGGACAGTGCAGCACTATGTCTGTGATGCACAGTTCTGGGCACCAGGGAGAGGCATGTTCCCTGGGCTGGTTTCAACAAGTCAGCACTTTGTGTCACTTGGGTTTCCCTGTCCTGCTTTCCTGCCTATCAGCCAGTATCTCTAAGCAATCATTTGCTGAGGACTGTAAGCCCTTCTGTCCTTTCCTTTGCCTCCTTTCCTCTTTTTAGGCCCACCGTGCCTGTCAGAGGTCCAGAGCCAGGGCTCTTCATTTGGCTCAAGTATATCGAAGTACCAATTTCTCCGACCTCCTATTGAGCAAGATACAATCCGTCACAGCTCAGTTCTCTGCATTCCCAACCATTCCGCACAAAAGTTACAATAGGTTGCAGTCTCTTTGTTACCTGATCGGGTATTTGCCTTCTTTTTGAAGACTTTTATGGTTGCTCCATTTGAAATCTGAAAGCAAAAACAAACACATCATGCTGAAACAAAAGTGCTTAGAATTCTCAAAAGCCTCAGTTTCATTTCCTCTGTCCCTCAGCCCATGGCAGTGCAGGGCAGCCCAGCCACTTTGTTCTCCCCGCAGCGTGCACGGCTTTCAGCAGGGAGCCAGGGCTGGGCTTTCAGGCACGGACAGTAGCTGCACTTTGTCAGCATTACCCAGCCAGGTGGGAAAGCACCTCTTCCAGTGCACCAGCCTTGCAGACCTTGCCCTTCCTTCGATTCTTCTAGTTCAGCCCATATGGGGACATTTTCATTTTCGTATACTGCTCTGTGCTGTTTCTTGCATCCATCTTTCTATAGATTGCTAAGGTTAAATTCTCTGGCTCCAGTGCAATAGGATCTTATGGGAAGGTGAGGCAGGGAGGTGCACACAAAGATGAATTCTCTTCTGGTCCCCTTTCTTTCAGCTCAGTCTGTTCTACCCATGTCCTATGGAGGGGCAATTTTGAGGGTTTAGCCTGGTGCTCCCAAGAACTATTTTCAAACTGAGCAAAATATTTATACACCATAAGATCAAGATCCTTATCTTACCATCTTGGGATTTCTAGGAAGAATCTACCTCCTCCTTCCCTGAATTTATAGTGCTGCCAGGATATTATGCATTATCTTTAAAACAAACTGGCAAGCCATGCTTTTATTGTCAAAGAGTAACTAAAAAATGGCTCCCACTGAGAACTACACCACTGCTTTGCTATCAAATGTTGAGTCTTGCCAAGTGCTAATGTACTTGCCTCTATAATGACAAAAACAACCGGCCAGTTCTAGGAAGGGATGTCTGCCAAAATAATTTAAGTGTTTTTTAAACCTTGGCATTCAGCCTGATGTGAGAAACCAGTTTAAACATTAAGATACTCTATCAAAAGCTGTGTCTTGTGCCAAAAAAATCTGCACTTACATTTGCTCCTGGAAAGTAAATGAGATCTATTTTATAAGTACGATTTTTTTGCAGAGATTCCATCTATCACACAGAGTTTCAGAACTATTTTAGATAGCACAGAACACTTGAAAACCACACTACAAATAGGAATATGCTCTAAGGCTAGCCTGTGAGGTGATACAAACACCCAGACAGTTCTCCTACTTGGTCCTGAAAACAGATAAACAGGAACAGTGCTACCCAGCAGCTCAGCCCCTCCTGGAGTGATGTGGGCAACATGCTGCCTCCATTCCCTCCCCAAGAAGTAGGAGGGCAGCTCAGTGCTGTAATGTGTTGGCTTCTGTCCTGAGGGAGGTGGGCAGAGCTCAGAGGGAGAACCGTGCTTCCCTCTAGGAATCAGAGGCATGCTGCAGTGCAGCCATGACCAAAGCCTGCACTCTAGGTCTTATTTTTGGGACAAATTACGCTTTTAGCAGTGAGTACACTATGCTTTCCTTTCTTTATCATGACTGCAAGCAGCCATACTTGCTGTTTCTTTCAGTGTGATCCAATAAAAAAACCCCAAAAAACATTACAAAAACCCCCTTCTTTTTGCATCTTGCTATCTGATTCACTTTTTGTGGTGTGCTGCTCCCATGGACACCTCAAAATATCTTTGCTTTGTCAGATGCATTATTGAGGGGGACAAACAAGGAGAAGAGAGATCTCTTCCAATCCACACAACATGGAATACAGCTACTTTGCAAAACAGAAGGCATGGTAGTGTGGCCCTACGCCTCCTGTTCCCCAGGCCTCCTGTCCTCACTGTAATCCAGTTCTTATCATTGAGCTCCTGGGATCACACTTTCAGATCTGCTCTATGGGGTTCTGCTTGCTCCCGGAACGTGTGATACTGGTATCAGTTGAGAAACTGGAGATCTGTGACTGGACAGCAGATTTGGAAGTGAATGTCTAGCTCTCTTCTTGTGTGGGGAATAGGATGTCAAGATAATTAGCAACTTTCTTGTCATGGCTTGTGGTTATTCTCATGGAAGTGATAGTACAGACCTCATAAATAAACATATCAGTAACTCTCCTAGGAGCCAAAAAATTAGAGCAAAAGTAGCACACAGGCCAGAGGCATATGAGAGTCTAACAGTACAGCAGATTTTCTTCTCTTCACAAACACTACACAAAAATGTAAATGCACAGTTCTTGCATATTTTAAAAATCAGTGTAGAAACTTAGTCTGCTTTTTCAAGATTGATTGGTGACTCTGGGACCTTCACAACACAACCCTCATGCTTCATGGTCTTAAAAAGATCTGATGGTACTTCCCAATTTCAAATATCTGGTTAGTTTCTAGCATTTAAGGCTGACAAACAAGAAGCAAAATTCAGGCTTGCCACAAAACTCAGGCATTACTGAAATGTAAGTCGGAATTTCTCAAGCAATGTTACTGCCCTGACAGCGTGCATGCAATGTTCCTTTTTCTTACTGTCTAGACACTTCACAATCCCTTTTGCATCAATATGCATACAAGAAAACAAACTAGATATGCTAATGGCTAATACTGGCCACTAAGCCACCGCCTAAAATGCCACTGAGCTTTTGCCTAAAATGTACATTATTTTGTCAGTGCCAGAAAATGTGAACTAAAATATCTAAGAGACATGCAGTAAAATTTCCATAAGGCAGCTGCTAAGCTATAATTAGTGTAGTTACAGCTTTGCAAAAACAACTGAGCCTCCTACCTAACTTGCATCTGCAAGAAACCATCGCCTGCAGAAACCTCAGACACAACAAGGGCTGGGACACAGATACCCAGGGATGACAGAGACCAATGGAGCAGACTTATTTGCCATGAGGTATGACACCCACAAACCACGGCGTGCCATGAGCTCCAGATGCACAAAAGGCTGCTGGGTAAAAGCAGGGAGCACCTGCAATAGCTGCCTGTGGTAAAGAGGGCAGGTACTGCCACATTAGACAGAAATTCAAACACCTGATCTGATTCAAATCTACGCTGACCTTTGCTGCACAGGCTCAAACTGCAACACTACAATGTACAAAATCTCTACAAGTGGAATGGAGGAGGTCACATGTTCATCTACAGACAAGACTCAAGACAGGCACAGGAAAAGCCACTGGATGGTTACTCAGGACATCTGGGTTCACTGCTGACCCCTGTGAGGTAAGGAGAGCAACAAATGCCTACAGAAATCTGTAAAGTGACTCCATATAAGCTTGCTTCAGATCTAAGCAGCTTTGTCCTCTGCCCAGGCTACAAAGTCCTGCCAGGAGTTCTTGTTTCTCTGTGGATGGCTCTGTATTTGCTCATGCAGACAGCAACATGTTCTGTGCTGGCTCAGGTTCCTCAGCACCATACTGCATCGCCCAGCACAGACCTACAGTAGCAAAACTTCTAAATAAATAAAAATTTATGAACATGTTAAGAGCCAGACTTTCAAATTCAATGAGGTATGAGGAAAGATCTCTAAAAGCACTCAGCACAATAACCTCCATTTCCAAAATCTATTTGTACGCATCACATGTGAACTTCCATATCACCTGAGGCCAATCACCTGCTGCACATTTTCCTCCAACATCTCACTCTATTTTGACTGGTGTCACTGAAAACTCCTTAGAGAAGTAATGCTGCTTGCTACACTTTCACAGTGTGCTACACTCAGAGAGGTTCTGCCACTAGTTGCAGTTTTGTGTGTTGTTGCAATGATGGACAGATTATTGCAGCATTGCAAACAACTGCTTTACAGGTGCAACTGGAAGCAGAGGGGAAGACTTATGGTACAAGTGCCAACAGCAGATGGAAGCAGAAACAGAGAGAGAAAAAGGGAAGGAGACTGCCACAGGAGGTATCAAGAAAAGAGAGAAAAGCCATCAATCCTTTTTATTCTGACTCGCAGTGAGATTTCAGAAGTATCAATACTGCCTGTTCAGATAATCAAAATATGAGGTGGGATGAGGTAAACAGTTGCTCATGATGCAACAAAATCTCAACAGCAGAGACTCAAAAAGACCCAAGGCAATGTTCATAGCTGGAAATCAGATTCTGTTTTAAATCAAACGCTTGACAGAAGTAACAATTTACATGGTATGTTTGAACCAAGCAACCCTACAACAAGGAAACCTCAGAAAAGTAACAGAAAACATGACTCACTGGCAAGAACATTGTGTGCCACACAATTCTTTATTTCTGTTGATGACACTCAGCTATGTCTTCAAGATCAATCGAGATTCTGCTGTGCAGATCACATTTGAGAGCTGTGAAGAAACAGCTTCTCAACTCATTGGTCTGGCTTCTGTGCTTACCTCATAATGGCCAATGGTATTTAGCTTCCTTATCCCATCCTCCATCACCTCTGAGGAACCATCAATATCTAACAACTCTCTTTGCTGCTCCTCAGACACAAGTTCTGCAGTATGACAGCAACAGAAAACAATTACACCCCAATGGCAATCTCACCATACAGATATTTGAAAAGAAAAACAACACCTAACTATTTTTGGACCAGTGACTCCCAACTGAGCTGTTTCTCTTTATCCTTATGCTAGGTCACATGAAAGTGGTTTTACATTCCCACACTTCTGATTCCTTTTCTGGGGTGACAGCCAGGGTGGCTTCCCTTTTAGCAGGTTTTGGTGCTTCACTTTGTGTTGGTCAAGGCAGTTTTTGGAGGTGCTTTTACCTAATCACTATACTGCTGCACAAGTGTGCCCTGCTGTTAAGGTTACAGTGGGACTAGAAGAAAGGTTCCACAAGCCACTTCAAAGAGATCACTAAAATGAGCTGTACAAGACTGACATAGTACTTGTGAAGGGTGGTCAGGCACTTGTAAGGGATACAGACATCAGATATGAAAGTAAATTGTGAACACTTGCCAACACAGAGGCTGAGAAGGTGAGGAAGTATCAACATCTTAGGGAGCAGGTCCAGGAGGTGTCAAATGCCAACAATATAGAGTTTGTTAGGTTTCTTACTGGGGTTCGTGAGAAGTGGTATGGTGGTGGCAGCTACAGACTTTTATCTGACCTTGGGCTCTTGAAAACCCAACAAGGAAAGGTGGTTTGACTCATCTGCTGGAACAGCCTTATTTACACCTGCAGATATTGTAGGTGACTTTGTGAGTCACAGGCAAACTATTACATAATCCTAATCTGACTATAGATAAGCTTTATTTGAAGGTTCTTCTGATCGAGGGCAATGTAGGCCTGTAGGAAGGAAGGAAGGGAGGTAGGAGGAATAGTAGTTAGGGACTAAAATACTTGATAATCATGATATGTCATCTTATCCACTAACAAAATGTAACAACTGGCTGTACTTAGGTGGATGGGCCAGCCATCTTACTTACCCCAGAAAAGGAATATGGGAATTATATATGTATAATAAATAACATCTGTTTGTTAACTGCAATGCTGAAGTCCTTGCAGAAGTGAAGCAGATATAGCTCTAGTGTTCTAACTGGTAACATAAAAGAATAGATTTTGCCTCAAAATTCCTCACAAGAAATTTTACAAAAGCTACATTCTGTATGAACTATAAAAAGGAACCAAAGCCAAAGGTAGGCACTCCTAACAAGAAAACTCCACAACAGACCAGTAAACTCCATGAAAATACAACATAGTGGCATTCTCTTACCTAGACCAATTTCATCCAGCTGAAGACCATAGAGAAAGCCATTCTTATTAAAGAAAGCCTGAAGGCTCTTCTCCTTAGCTTGGCCTATGGTGTCGCAGTCCAGAACATTAACTTGGATAGTCTGACAGGCATCTCCACTCTCATTTTCTGGGATTTTTTCAAAGATAATGTTCACTGTCTGGGGAAAGAAACACATGTTAGTCTGACTTACATGGAACACCTGCCATAGGAAACCTACAAACTCCTGACAGATTTTCAGCACCCAAGAGATTTTCAGCATATTTATTATTAAAGTTATTTCAAATAAAGATTATTTGAAGGAATTACACAAAGAAGCATTTAGAATTCTTCCTGTTCAAAAAATCAAAGCTATATCTATAGCTATATATTTCCAAATGTGTATTTTGTCTTCTGCTTTTATGCAAATGAATTTCAGTGAATTAACAAAAAACAACAAGAGACAAAGAAGAATTACAATGCATATTTCAAAGAAAAGCAGATATTTTATGTAAAATGAATGCATTAACAGCAAAACTGCAAGAAACAAGAGATCTGATAAGGTTGCTGAGTGAGTAGTCACGGTAAGCATGATTGTTTCTGAGTGGATAGAAAGCAGTGTTAAAATGCATATTTACACCAGCAGATTATGCTGAGTGCCTTATATCACACAGAAAGAACACCTCCCCTGGAGGTGCCAGCGTCTGCCTGCGTACAGCCGTGTCTCTGGAGGCAGCACAGACAGGGCTGCTACAGAAGCAGTGAAAAGAGACAGCATGTTGCAGCAGACAGAATCCAAAGTTGTACAGATCTGCTCAGAAAAGTGCACTGTGTTCTATTAGTTATTATTCCAGGTCAAACACCCATGTCTGGTTACAGCACCCCTGCCCTTTAGCTCACAGCTACTCTTGCCTGGGACACAACTCCTCTGCTAGGCTGCACATGAGCTGAGTACGGGCTGGAGGGAGGTGCCAATGACACTGAGCCACCACCTCCAGGGAATGGTTTTTTTTGTCAGGTCATATTTCTGATCAGGTCAGGAAGATTAATTGCTAGAAGGCAGGGAATAAGACATGGGCACAGAATTGCTAGTGCTGAGCAATAACAGCAAAAATTTCCAGTGCCAGGGCCTGCTCTGTGCAGTGGAATCACTGTCCAGCTACATGGACACAGATGTTTTGCTAGAGAGGTCTTGGAACAGACATAAAGTAAGTGGTTTAGGTACCAGCACTTGACTGCAAGTGGCATAGGAAAATAAATTTACTCAAACCATTCTGGCTGTTGAACGATTCTGGTATAATATTTATCTTCTGACTGAAATGAGAGGACTGCAGGTGTGACTCTGTGAAGGACTGATCATTAAAACAGGAAAACAGGAAGCAAGTAAACAATTTTTTTTTCTCTGCTGTCATGTGAAGGAAATAACTTCTGTCCAGGTTGTTGCAGGGAGAACTTTTCTCTCTTCTTAGAAAAATGGGTAGTTATTAATAGTTGTAGAATGGTATTTTCTACTTATTACCCAACAAGAGCAGAAATTACAACATGCTGCTGGTGAAAAAAAGTAGTCCAATGCAATATAAATTCACTTTATTGTTTCTACAGAAGAAAAGAGAGTATTAGAAACAGGGTTGCAAAACAATGAAGATCAGGGTTTAAGAAAGACTAGGATGTAACTAAAGTAACAGGGAATAATTTGATCAGGACACTGAGATGTTTAATTGTGGGGAAAATGAGTCCATGGAAAGGACAGACAGAATGTGAGACAAGGATAAGTGGGAATTGCAGAAGGAGAAGCAGATTGGATACCATGCCTCAGGTTGGGATTTCATGCAGAAAATTAGTAAAAAATATATTGGCACAGCAATGAGGGAGTCATGCTTGGTTAGGCCCACAGACCAACTGAACAGACAGCAGTCCTGTCCTTGCCTGTGATTGCCCTGAGGTCATGGTCTTGTAGGATTAAAATGTGAACAGGGACTAACTGTGTTTTGTCCTTGCAAAACTCATTTCAATCAGTCTTTGCCCCTTCCAGTCTCTGAACCGATCTTTCAGAAGTAGCTCCTCGCACTTTAACTGATGTTGATTTGGCTCTTTGTCCTTGGAAGAGTTCCTTCCTTTAGATGATCCTTCCTTTTAACATTATTCCTACACTGAAATATTCATGTTCCTGCTCCTGCTTAATTCTCTACTGCTTTCAGACTATCAAGAGGAGCTGTCTATCCCTCCTCTTCCTTTCCTTTCCAGCACATACTCTCACACAGGTTGCCCAGGAACGTGTGGCCTCTTCAGCCATCAGCACGTGAGAGTCCTCCCATCCCCGCTGCCCTCACTGCAGGCTGACAGGACTGCAAAAAGAGAGCAGTCATCCTTCATGTAGGTGGGATGCAAGTCATGGATGGACTCCTTAAGCGAAAGTATCCACAAGGTGAGGATAATAGGAACACTTTATAACTCAAAGAGGTGGTCAGATGAGAAGGAATATTTAAACACATAGAAGTCTCTAAACCATGAGAGCCAGAAGATTTTGCTGATATGATTTCTTGTAGAAGTTAATCTTAAGTGATGGATCAATTGATGGGGAGCTAGGAAAACCAATTATTATTAAGTTGTCCCTCTGCAGCTGAAGTTTTCATAAATCAGATTCAACCTATCTGACAGCACAAGCCCTGGCTTTAGAACCCATTAATCAGAAGTTGACAGTCACAATCACTGCATTTAGACACAAGTGTAGAACTAGAAGAGAAAACAGAAGTAATTGTAAAATTATGAAAGCCCTTTTATGATCAGCCCTGGAGGTCAGAAAATATAGAAGAGAAATCACAGGAGGATACATGAAAGTCACAAGAAAATATCATCAAGCCTTTTTCTAAACTCTCTCACTTTGCAAAGGAAACAAAAATACTATTAGAGAAAGGTTCAGGAGAAAATTGTATTACCTGGTTCAAGCTAGTAATATCTAGAGATGAGACTTAATGCACTAGAAATTAGTGATAGCAAGACAAAGTCACAGTACTCTTCAGAAAAGATTTAACACGGGTTGCAAGAATTATTAAAGGCTACTAAAGGAGAAGGTGGCACCTGCAACTACTTGCATAGGAATTAGCTTGGAAACTAGCTACAAGACAGTAAAAAACTTTAAAAAATAATATTTTCACCCATACAGTGACAGAAATAATGACGTTTGGAGAGAGTGTTTGCAGATGGCTTTTCAGATTTGTAGTTTTCTTGAGAATTAATTTCACACAATGAATTATTTAGCAGAGCTATTAATAACCATAGCAGATAATAAATGAGATGAGGTTTAATAAATAAATGAGATAATATAATATTTTCTTAGAAGTAAAGAACAATAATCTGGGCTATTCAATGACTCTTATTCATTACCCTGTTATCTACTCAGCTATGCATCTGAACAAGTCATATTTCCATTTATCAGACAGACAGAAAAAAACCAAAAACCCCCTTTTGACTGGTGAAAGTTAGACAATTTATATTAAGAGTCAGTACCACAATGTACCATGTAACAAAACTGCCTTAAAACTACTCCAGTCTCCCAAACTATGAAATACAATGAACAGGAAAAATCAGATTGATTGCATGATCCTTCTGCAGCAGCCAGAACAGCTAGCTGTGAAGAGGTTATAGAACAGTTATAGAAGAGTTAGCCAATTGGCACAGAAAATGCTGCAGGAGTTAAATTTAGGCGAGACGGGCACTACACAAAGGAAGGGTTGTGCTGTTGATGCTGCAGTGTATGGCACTCAATCTGTCTCTAATCCAGAGGACTCTCCTGTAGCCAACATCTGCACTGCTCACTTCGTAGTGAGGATTGCTGTATTCTTTTCTTCTGACAAAAATCCCCGTATGTCACATGCTTTTAATCGCTTCCTTATCTCTCAAAAAGTGTGACTAATAATACCACAACCATGATGTCTTATTAGGAAATTGGTTTCCTTGTCTCTGTTTTACTCCCTTACAGCCCTCCCACGTTTTTAAACACCCTTCTTTTAACTCATAAAGCAGTTCAACACTTTAAATAACCTTCCACTATACGGCTTTGCTTCACTTTTTTTAAAAGGCAGTTGGCTGAACAGGTGAATTAGGTAATTTCTTCCTATCTAAAAATGCAAATGCATTGCAGCAAGGAATTCAACAGCCCAAATGCCTTTCTTAAAATAAGCAGTGACTATTCAAAGGACTGCTGGAGCACCAAATCCACCACAAGAAGTCTTTCTTGGTTTTCCACAGGAGATATACCACTGAGAACGTCTCCCATTCCAGGCTGGCATTTTCTACTCCAAATGAAACTCTTCAGTGAAATGCTAACACTCAGCTGTGGAGTGCACTTCTTCATCAGTCATTGAGTAAATTATCTGCCGAGGGGTGCAGCTGCTTGTCTGCCTGTGAGACAGCAGGCTTGCTTCCTCAGCCTCAGAAAAAGCTCCATGACACATTCAAGTCTCTTTCAAGGCAGCTTTATTTCTCAGTACTCAAATATAAGCACAGCATGAAAGAGCACAGCTTCTCAGCCCATACTTGACCAATGCTTTTAGAAGCAGCTTTCCTTCAATTCCTCCACTTGAGTATGTACTTCAGCAGCCCATCTCTGTTCAATACCTCACCCTTTCTAGCAGAGAGGGTTAACAGTAGGGTGTTGGGTGATGCAAGGTCTGTGGCCTTTTCAAAAAAGGCATGGGGCCCTGCCAGGGAACAGCTCCAATGCAGTGCAAATGACATGTTTCTTGGTTCTCCTTTTTTCTGGTTACAAATGGCCTGAATTTTAAAAAACCTCTGCTGACCTGTGAAGCTTACCCTGATTTTTAGGAGCCTGTCTGTATTCTGCTTTTACTGGTTTGAACTGAACTCCCAATCCTGAAAGGAGAGATTCTCATGCAGAGCACCTACACCCTTGTTTATGCCCTGTTACTGATTTGAGAATTGAACTCCCTACCAGATGTATTCCTGCATCTTCAAGTGCCTACACAGCTTAAAAAAATCTGGACACCAATTGTCTGCAGATTTGCTTCACCATCTCTTATATCACCCTCTTTTTGGCTGTATTTTTATGCATTGCTCTGGATAGGTAGATTTTAACGTACTGCTATTGTAGGGCTGGGGAAAGGGGCAAAACAAAATACCAACAAAATACCGCAGGACTCAGAATGTAACTGCAGTGAGCAACTGTGCAAATGCACTTGAAAACTCAGGTCAGAATTTATTCCATTTAGAAAACAAAACCTGCAATCCCTTTAGGCAGAAATGTTCTTACACAGTAAGGAGAAAACACTTGGTTCCCTGTCTGTAAGCTCACAGGTCCTGCATGTCAATGCAGTGCATGTGAAGTGGTGTTAGTGAGAGAAGAAAACTGACTACTTTCTCTTTAGCCTCCTGTTAAATGCTATTTTTCAAGGGAAAATGTGCACAGCTGGCTTGCTTTCCCAGCCCAGAAAGCCTCACCACTCCACCTAAGTCTTTTTCACAGTACAGTTTTAACTTCCAGCGTAAATCTCAGAAAAACCACCAAACAAAACAGTTTCCCAGTCCAGCCAGAACTAGAGTCCTTGAACTTTATCTCTGCAATTTTATTGCAGGATTCCTCTCTCCTTTCATGATGGTTTTAAAGGAAACATTCAGCACTTCTCACCTAAGTCCAAGAAGCACTGCACCCTAACGGGGAAAGCTGACCAGTATTAACCTTATAGCTGTATTTCAGCTCCTATTCAAAAGCAGGAATACAAAGCACGCAGGCAGCAAACGAGGTTCAAGAAGGGCTGTGGGCTTTCACCTCCTCATCCATCTGCAGACAGTATTCCCCAGTGATAGCAAGTCCTTCAGACCACTTACCTTTTCTCTTCTTCCCTGCAGTCTGACCACAAGACCCTATCAGTGACTGCATGCATAGAAATAGCTCTAGGAAAAGTATTTAAGGTTGTTCAGCAGTTTCAGAGTCAGCTATCCCCCACCAAGGGGCTCTCAATTTGAATGTGTGCTATAAATTAGAAATGTCAATTAATTCCACAGGACCACATGTTTCTGTGCAGTCTACAAGTAAAAGGAATATTGAGCTTGCTTGAAAATTGTTGCTCTGCATCACTACTGCGCTTTGTATCCTATGGATACATACAGCAATATATTTAAATTTACTCTGGATCTCAAATACACACCAGAATGCAGCATGCAAACAAGGAAACCAAGGATCTTGGATTATGTATTTGATTTTTAGTCACAAACTTCATTTCCAAATGCACACTCTGGTAACTTAGCTTCAAGTACCTTCAAATGCAGCCTCTAACAACAGCTTTCTAAGAGGATTTGACTATTACTTTATCAGTTCGAAGTTTTCAGTAGAAAATGACTATTCAGAAATGATTCACAGAAATGTTGCCATTTCAGTGAGTTTCCTATGTGGCCCAGTGAGATAAGTCCAATGGACTGCTGACCAGCCAAATTTTCCAGGCTCATGTAGTCTACTCCAGTATATGGCATCTTAGCACCTCCAACTTCTGGCTTCAAAAGATGGGCAGACCTGGAAACTTCAGCCCTACCAGAGACTCAGCATATGGGATGTGAAAAAGACTGAATTCTCCTCCAAAGCCACTGGCACTTGCACTGTCCCTGCCATGGCCATTGCTGCCGGGCAGTTTCTGCTCCCACAGTGTGAAGCCCACTATTCAGTGGCACTTCTCATACTCCTCATTATGTCAGGTAACTCTGACTGGAAGCCAGGAATTAAGAAGCAAGGAAACTACAAAAATGACTAGAAATATGCATTTTAAAGTTCTCAGACCTAAAATCACTCGGAAATCCTGCTCCGGTTATTCTGAACACCTTTTTCAGACCTCCTACTCTAAAAGTCACAATTTTTACATGCTCCAAAGTGCAATAATCCTGCTATCCCTTCTCATCTCAGTGTCAGAATGACAATCAGTAAGGGAACTCCACGTCTGGGTGTAACTGGAAAACAGGAAGTGCTTCTTAGTTGCTTTGACAAAGGCAAAAAATCTGTGGTAAAGTTCAGAAGCTTAACTAGACTTCTTGTTTTTAACCAAGCAACAAAGTAAAATCCACCATGCTGTAACCTTGTTAATTTGAAGCTGGTTTGGTGCTAATAATATGGAAACCCACATCAAATTATTGCCTGAAGGTTAGCCACAAGTAAACACAATAGAAAAATAAAACCTCTTCTTTCCATTCTTTCATTCATTGGTAAAGTGTAGTTCAGTTTAAATTCTAAGCATGTTTATATTTTTGTAGTATACTTTAAAATAAGAAGGATTTTTAAATACTCTGAGACTTCATTAAACCTACTCTTTGGTGATTAATGCATGCTGTGAGGTGAAGGTTAAGTGCTATTTGTAAAATGTATATTAGTGAAACACCACCTAGTTAAACTCTTAGCGTGTTTTGAAACTTTGTCAGCAATAATAATTTTACTATCTGGATACTTAACTACTACCTTAGTGTCTTAAGAGCTTTGTTTTAGCTTCTTAGAAACAGAGAAAACATTACAGCTGTCTGTGCTTGGAGGCAACACAAGCTGGTAAACATACCACTGTTTTGAATTCAGACACTTGCCACAGCAGCCAGTCTTCGTTAAGAGTGTACAGGGCTTTGCAGGTTATTGCATCAACAGGTCCTTTGTTTATCCTCTGATTGAGGGTTGTCACCAGCAAATAGAAAGGTTCACCAATTGTCTCCTAAGACAGGAAACAAATCAAGAATTGTTTCTTTTTGTAATTATTAAATGACCATGAATAACTGGAAAAAATCAAGTGTAACAAATGGCGTAATCTCCCTTTAAGTAACTCATTATCTCACAATTAGAAAAGAAAATCCCTCCGAGCAGATTTATTTAGTTATTTGTTTAACCTCCATCTTTTGCTTTTCAGTGTAAGTCTCATGCAAATAGCAAGGGACATCTGGAGTGAGTGGCAGGATAGCTCACAGCCCCGTGCTGTGCACAAGCACACTACAGACAAGCTGCTCCTACTCCACCTGGCAGACACTTCCTAGTTCCACCAAAGAGTGGGTGGGGGGTGAGACATGCACATGTTCACACACATACTTCAGCTACTTCTTCCATTTTCAGTCTTGTGAGAAAACAAGCTAACAACTAGTTTCGTTTTACATTGGTGTCTCCCCTTTTTGTATCTGAAAAATGTCTTGGGAGCAAGCTGGTGGGACTTACCCTGGTGTATCAGCAAAAGAGGAAATGAAACTGGGGTTTTCCTCTCCTGCCTAAACCCCAGGGCTCAGAAATGCACCTGAGAAAGGAAGGATGTATCTATTTCCACGTGACAGCATTCCTGCAGCCTGGCTAAGGCATCTCACTAGCACAGCTCTGTAAAAAGGCCTGGTGTATCGAGAACATATCTCTGACAGTTCCTTGGCACTCTCCTCGGTCCCAGGAAACCCATGCGAGCTGCTGAGCCTCAAACAATTCTGCTGCTGTATTAATGCAAGCACTGATGAGAGTGATACCAACAGTGTGATAGCATCACATTGATAAGAGGGACAGGAAGAGTAACCAAGCACTGAAACCAAGTGCTATCAAGTTACTAAAATAAACAAACATTAAAATGAAACTAAATGCTTATTTTGTTTTCATTTGAAGTAATTTAGTTCTTGAAATCTGCAATAATGTTTGGAGGTTGAAAAGTTTGGAGAGAAGTTTAGTTTTCCGAAGGATGATATTCCTTAGATCTCCGTTTCTTGGTAGCTTTCCAAGAACTTGCACAGAAGGGTACAGCTGCATTTTAACAAGCATATCAGTCTTTTAGTATGATCACAATACATCTCACTGGGCTGAAATGTCTGATATGGGAAAAGGATATGCTGGAATTACAAAATTACCCAAATCTTGGGCCAAATACATGACACAATCATTGCCTGGAGATGAGCTCTTTTCCTCCATTCCATTGATAACAGCCAGCTAAGTCACCTAAGCTAGAAGAACACACACTCGTAATGTTAAATGCTAGATTGAATGCTTTAAACTGATCCCTCTAACAGATCCTATGGAAGAAATTAATGTAAGAAATTCTCTGCATATCTTATGTAGTGAAAAGATGTACACGTACCCGGAGAAATCCAGAAAGGCAGACAGACATCCAGTTTGTCAGCAATTTTTCTACCACAGATTCAGTTCGTCTGAGCAGGAGCTTAGGCTGTACATTGCTTGATTGCTCCATCAAGTCCCTTGTCAACACTTCCAAAATATGGGTCAGATAAACTAGTTTAGTTTGTAATGCAATAGTCAAGAAGGATGCAAACAAGCACCTGTGGAGAAAAAAAACCACCAAGAATGCTATAATTTTGGAATTTCTCTTCCCAGTCATCTTCAGTAAATGAAACCACACTAGTGCTGTTCATATCCTAAGCTCTCCCTCCTCAGGCACATAAACTGTCCACTGTTCTCTACAAAAAATATAAAAGATGTAAGTCCATCTGCTCTAGTGATTATTTTTTAAACACAGAACTTGTGTCTCTAAATTTAATTCTGCAGAACACCACCTGCTTCTAAGACAGAACATTTCTAAACTGTAGAACTGTTGATCTAACTGCAGGAAGTGTTTACGGTTTTGAACTGAGTTTTCCTGCTCCTTTGCCTCTTTGTTTATACGTTCAAACATTCCAATTTCTTTTTAATTGCTTGTTTTAATGGCAATGTTTTTTCTTCCTCAATGTGTGCAGATGGAGAAGGAAAAATGCTCCAGAGTACCGCAAGCTTGTTTTGCAAAAAGTAGAAAATACATTTGTGTGCTATAATCCATGTGATATTTTTCTGCTAATTCTTTTTCTTGAAGATGATAAGCATAATCATACTATACCTGTCTTTCACAGAGAAATTTTTCTGCTTTTCAAGGGTGTGAATGAGAGTAACAAGAAAGTTCTTGTTACAAATTAAAGCATGCAACATGTTGAAGCTTTCATCCTTGCTCGTTTGGTCTCTGCTCTGGAATAGTTAAACAAAAATAAGCAAACTGTAGTTTGGCTATGATGGATTCTTAATGCTCAGAAAAAATGGAAAGAAACATTGGGAGAAGATCCTGGCCTCATTCAAATCGGTGGGAATTTTGCATTTATTTAAGGGGTCTCAGGATTTTACCAAAAATGCATTTGTGTTTGTGTACGACACAGAATATACACATGCAGAGCATACATTTTCTGCCCTATACATAAAGCAATGCCAATAGTTAAGTTTGCCCATCATTTCCCATGATGAGATTCTGTTTTATTTTAATAATTCGTAATACATACTGGAATAGAGCATCTTACACTTCAAACTCTTTTTACATATAAATCCATGTAACCCTCCTCACGGAGGAATGGGAATATACTGAAAATGCAAGCTGATGTGTTCTAAGACAACACTTAGAGAAGGGACACAATCACTCTTGAAAAAACATTAATTAAGGCATATCACACTACATCAGCTTACCTGTGGCATTTCTTCACTGAAGATGGATGCAAAGCCTCCTGACTAAAATATAAGGGGATATTATCATTCATAAGTACACCAAAAGTTTCTAATGTACGTATGTTTAACATGCCAAGCATGTTCCTGATACTACTTAAAATAAAATAATGGAAATGCTGGCTTCTAGAGGACATACAACATAAAAACTCCACACAGTAACTTCTGCAAAGATGCTGCAAAAGCTCACTGGAATGTGAACTCCAAAAATGACCTGGTATCGACTTAAATTTTGTGTGTGTACTACTCGATGCTGCTGAGCTGCACAGCAGTCAACCAATGCTCCCCAGAAGAGCTGTGTATCACTGTCATCTGCAAATGTGCTGGTGTGCAAGTGGTGCTGCAGGCTGTATCCTTCCTACAGTGCTAGCCTTTGGTATACAGGGCTGCTGTTAACCAAGTGACACTTGAGCTCATCTGCTTCCATTTACTTCAAGGCACTTTATGAATATCTACTAATGCACTCTCCACGAGGTCCATGCTGTCTGTCTTCACAGAGGCACAGGTGCCACCATGCACCCAGTCCTTGCAAAAGCTCTCACACAAAAGGAAGCCCCCAGTTCTCAAACACCTTGACAATGCCTCTTGAGCAACAAATCTACACTATTTACTGTCACCTGCTTTATCTGTGATGCTGGCAGTCCCTAGTTTCCTTACAGAATCACAGAATGGTTTGGGTTATAAGGGATCTTTATGATCATCTAGATCCAATCCCAATACCATGGGTAGGGTTATCCTCCACTGAACCCGGTTACTTAAATCCCCGTCCAATCTGGCATTGAATATTTCCAGGGATGGGGCACCTACAACTGCTCTGGACAACGTGTTCCAGTGTTTCATCTCCTCCATCAAAAGGAATTTCTTCCTTATGTCCAATTTAAATTTATCCTCTTTCAGTTTAAAACCATTAACCCTTGTCCTGTCACTACAGTTCCTGGTAAAAAGTCTGTCTCCATCTTTCTTATAAGCCCCATTTTAATTGAAACGCTGCCTTCCTTTCTAAAGGCTGAACAATCCCAGTTGGCTCAGACATTCTTCATAGGAGAGGTGTCCCAAGCTTCTGAGCATTTTCATCACCCTCCTCTGGACCTGCTCTAACAGGTCCATGTCTTTCTTGTGCTGGGAACCTCAGAGCTGGATGCAGTGCTCGGGGTGGGGTCTCATAGGGGCCGAGAGAGAGAATCACCTCCCTCAGCCTGCTGGCCACGCTTCTTTTTGATGCAGCCCAGGGCATGACTGACTTTAGGCTGCAAGCACACAGTGGCATCTCATACTTAATTTTTCATCTACATACCTGATTTTTCATCCCTCCCTTTCCTCATTCCTCCTGTTCTCTTCTACCCTACCAAACTCTTCTTGCTCTTCCTCCACTGGCTATTCCCATTTTTCCAGAACTTCTTCAGCAACCCTAACACCAGCTACCAATAAAAGACTTACATGTGTGCAGAGAGAAAGAACCAGAAACGTGTTAAAGGTTAAAAATGGTCGTGAACAGGGAACAAGCATGGTAGCATTAAACCAAACAATGTGTGAAATTGAGGGAAAACAGAAATAATAAGACAAATTTAACAAGCAAAGCAAAAATCAAGCTGAACATCAAGAACATTTTAAGAATAGATACAATATCCAGTTAATACCTATACACATTAAAAGCTATTAAGTCAGATTAAATATAGAAAATTGAAGCAGTGGGAAGCAAGACTCTCAAAACAAAGATGGGGTCCATCACTCTTAATTTTAGGTATCGGAGTCCCTCTTTAAGCAACTTGTCCCATCCTAAGGGAGATGCCTCAGACAAACGGGAGGAATTGCTTTCTTGCACTGCCCTTCTCTGCATTGACTACAGAAGATGCTCAGTGAACAGCTTCAATTTCCATGTTTAAACAGCTCAGCTTAGATGACACAAAGCCCATCAATCACACTGGAGGGCACAAAGAGTACAATACGGACATCATTCAAACACATGCGCTTAGTGAAGGAAGTGGTGGTTTGTCACTTTGACCCCTCCGTCAACCCTTCTGACACTCAGCTGCCAGATATACCCCACTGGCTTTTCTGTTCATCTATAATATTTGTTTAGTGGAGCACTGCTTTTCTGCCACATTCATATAGCACAAGGCAAGTTTGGACACTCCTGCAATGTAAACAGTAAGTACTTAGCAGAAAAAATTGGTACACAACACGTTAAGTAACTTGCCTGACACTGCATGTTTGCAGAGAGCTAACAGCAGCAAGTGTACCTTCCTGAGATAAGTATTTCAAACTGAGACCAAACTCAACTGAAGCGATTTCCAGGATGTGCAGTGGCATGAGACTCACCAAGGCAAAACAGGAGCCCTTCCCATTTTTCCTTTACAGAACGCAGCAGAGTGGCAATCCTTACGCCTTTTTTTCTTAACTTTTTACTTGCACAGAGCACAACATTTCCACTGAGTCAACTTTTACAGATTATTACTGTTTTGACAAGGGAAAGTATAGGAAAAGTATATCCTTAAGACTAAAAATGCTATTTTAATGATAATATGCCTGGCAGCAAAACAAATTGAAAGGAAAAAGATGCCAGAAGTAAAATTTCCTTTCCACCTTCTTCAAACCACCTGGTGACCCTCTAAAAATTAGGCTGGGGGCATTACAGTAGTACCAGCAGAGATATTCCCAGTGTCCTTTGTGTGAGAACTGGACTCAAAGTACACAAGGATTTTGTGTACATAATTGCTAAATATTATTCTGCCTCAGTATCTGGTATTTGGTGGTGTACACCACCCAGAGGCCCTGATTCTGCACTATCACACGTATTTAACTTTATCACAAAGAGCTTTTACTAGGATCACAAACAGCAATAAAGTGAAGCAGTGTGCAGACAAGAGGGCAAGACTTGGCCGCAGCAGTGATGAGTAACACAAGAAGCCTAGTAGATAATTCACATACATGCCAGTTATGGCCTAAACTAACCAAGTTTCTACTTATTGGTGTCAGTCATACAGGAAAATATTACCAGTTGAGATCACAGCTTCTGCCAATTGGATAAATGTTTGTAATCACTGGTTAACATCATGATATAATACTGAAAGCTGTGGCAAAGGCACTTATCAGCATCGTAATGTGCCACACATGCAAAAAAAAATTAGTAAGAGAAGTAAAACATTCAAGAGAAGGCCTCTTTGGTCCTCTGATGCAGTGGCCCAAACTGCTTCAATGAACACTGAAAACATCTGCCTCTAAACTGGAAAAGACTGAAGTACTTATGTCATTTCTAAGCATTTGAGTTGCACCCCTTCAAATCAACATATTAACATTTCTGTCAGCACCTTGGTGTAGAAAGTCAGCATCATCTTATAGCCATTTTTTCATCCCACAAGTCTAATTAGGAAGTGTCATGATGTTAGCTACCATGTTAGCTAGCCTGACTGTTACTCTAATTAGCTACAGCATTGGAAATGAAAGCATGGGAACAGAAAAAGCAATAGATAAATTATAGCTTAGTCAGGATGGCCTGAAAGGCAAGCAGCTCAGTGAGGCTGAACAAAAGAAATGGATACAAACACAACCCTTGAAAATTCAAGAATGTTGTTTTATCTACAGCATAAAGGCTTGGCTAAATATAGAGATATACAGCTTTAAGTGTTCTTTGGTAATTCGTGATTTATGAAAAGTTTCTTGTGAGAACAATGTGCAATTACTGCATAGTATTTTCTTTAGTTATTTGAAACTGACCTTCCTAGCTTTTTTTAATATTAGTCAGGGCTGACAACTGAAAGACTTGTAAATATTTACCTCTGGAAAGAAAGTTCTAAGAGCAAAGTGTTTGTAGTCAAGGAAGGGAACCGTTCCAAAACTATCCACCACATCTAATTCATCCATCTGCAGTTCAGCAAATCCTGAAAAAGCACACCCCATCCCCACCCAGGGAGTTAGTTTAGTTGACACAAAATCAGCTTCACAATTATAACTTGGCCCCAGTAGATATTCCCGAGAAAACAATTTTCAGGGAAGAGGGGTTTTTTTATAGCTGAACCTCTTATGAGCTGGAAAGCAGCAATCTACTTTTTTGTTGAAAGAAATACTACATGCAATCCTGTTAGCTCATGCAATCCTCTCTGCTATTGCAGTGCATACAGTATTAAACAGAACTCTGACACAACACAAAAATATTCTAACAGCTACAAAATGAAAGTGTTTATATAATGCGAGCTTCTTGACAGTTTCAGTTCAGAAAATATGCTGTAGACCTACCCTCACGAATTTCCTTACGAATCTCATACTCCAGCAGTTCAAGTTGCTGACTCTGTTTACGAGTTAACTGTTTGGATTTGTATCTAGTAACTATGAATGCCGCTAAAAAGGAAGAAAAACAGACTCTGAGTACAGAAAGCACAGAACAGAAAACTCCTATACGAGACATATTTTATTATCAAGAAACAGAAAGACTAATGTACATTTGCACAATTAGTGTTTTACTGTTGTCAGCATGCTACTACCCATGAGCCCTGGTTATCTGGATCTATACCCAAATCTTTAATAAAAATCAGTCCTTTTAACAAGGTCTTGAACTGTCAATCCAACTTTATTTGAAAGTGCAGCACACCCTGCTATATACAGCCTGCACAGTGAGACACAGACTCTAACAACCACTTCTACTAATAGCAACCTACTTAAGGTACCACTGATTAAACAGAAAGAACAGTTGTTTTGAACAGAAAATCCACTTACAAATTGTTAACTTTTCTAAAGCTTATTTAGAAGAGAATAAAGGCATGAGATATGGTTCCTTTTTAAAATTATTTAAAAAAAAAAAATGAATCAACCAAATGAACAAACCTCTATGCTTATTAAAATAAATGGGAATTTATCAAATATATAACCAGGTAAAAACACTCAGGAAAAAAAGGGAGACCCAAGAAGAGAAAGGGATAACTGTTTACCTCCCTCAGTTTAGTAATGACCCACAAATTCACAAATGATCCAAATGAGACTGAGCAGAAACACCCCAAACACTGCCTGAGGATAAGCAGTTTGTTAGGGAACATCTGCCCCAGGGAGAGGAGGGTAGCTGAGCTCTGACAGCTGGAAGGGACCATGTTTTGACACAAGGATGTCAGTCCTGTGGCTTGCTTCATGAAGTGATAGTGAGTAATCCCAGCAGAACAGACAGAAATATTGTCTTGTAACATGCTTGTAATGTGCTGCAGTCTGACAATTCGGACTTCAGCACCAGAACAGAGCTAACTTTGTCCACTCTTATTGCGAACAGGGTAGAATCACCAGACTGTTTGTGACAGCTCCAGACATGTGAGTATGTATAGTGTTTGTGTCATGATCATACCCTTCAGCAAATCAAAAGCTGAAAATACATTATTGTACTTACCTATAATGACACCCACCACAATAGGTAGCAAAATAAGAACATATAAATATATGTGTGATGATGTTGGTTTGACTTCATGCTCGAAGTTTCCTAATTTGACCTGAAGAAAAGCAATGGCTGCGTTAAAAGAAGACAGGCATTAAATCCATGCTTAAAATGACATTTAATGTACTAAAAAAAAAGGTACTTAAGGCACATAAGAACGATGGTAGATTATTGGGAGGACACCAGAGGTTCAGCAAAATGTATGTGAATCAACATTAACTCAGCTTTCATTGTATTTGATGTTTAAGCAGGGTAACAGAGCAATGATGAAAAAATTTGGAGGTCTTCATGTACCACCAAATTTTGTCATGCTCTTGCTGCTAACTAGAGCCCTCAAATGAAAGGCAAGATCTGGCCTCCAGCTGGTCAAGTGGCTCATGCACTCAAAAGTCACTGCTAAACATTCTGGCATTTTGAAATGAGGAAGACGTGTTTGCACTCAGAGTGTTACTCTGCTGAGCAGAAAATTAAGACCCATGATAAGAATGAGGGAAGTAGAATTTTTCATAGACACCTGGCCTACAGCCCTCTTCCCTATTTCTTTGCAGAAGTTTCAACCTCTTTATACAGGATGCTGTTCCTGAAGGTCCTTAAGAAAAAATGCAACATACGATACATGTACAACATGTACACGAACATGTTACAATATGTATACAACATACCCCAACAGTGGGCTTGTCAAAGGCAAGACAGGCATTAATTCTTAGGCATACATGAAAGTGCTGAAGTCTGCCAAATGCCAGACTGAGGCATTCACCACTGATAATTATGGCAGAAAAAATTTCACAAAAGAGAATCTCAAAAAGGACTGCAAAAGCACATAAATAAAGGGTAGCTAAGATATAAACATAGACATAAAAATACGTTTTGACACATAAAAAGAATACCACCAAGTGCCAGGGATAGAAATGAGCTTGAGATAATTGAAAAGGAGGGTTGAGTTGAAATTATTTTGGGTTACAGCAGGGAAGGCAGAGATATGGTGATTGCAATCAGTGGCTTGTCACAGGAGGTGAGCAGCCAGGGCAGCTGCAGACTGCCGACTGGATAGTCACATCACAGCTACACAGACACAAGCAAGCAAAAAACCCCCGCAGGGCTGGAAGGACACAGCCTTTGTACTTCTGGGGCTACAAAGAACAGAAGACGAAGCAGATCTATTTCCTTCATCAAATGTTACTCTTTCCTCCAATGTTTCTATGTTTTCACAGTTCCTATGCAAAGTTCTTTTGGTCTGAGCCTTCCTAGGATCCCATTAGTCTCTGCCAAGGCTCAAATGCATTGGTGGCTAAATACATTACCCATCCTGTGACTAATACACCTACTTTCCTAGACTTGTGATGTCCAACTGAAGACTTCCTAAAGCAGAAATTTCTGTTACTCATCCTTGTTTATTGCAAAACTGAGATAAAGCATTCACTTAATTTTCTACTCATATTTAGATTATCTTTATTCTTCACCATAACCTTCCTATCTAGTGGCCCCATTTCTTTCCTTATTTTTTATCTTGTTTATGAATCACAGACTATATAAGGTACACCTGAATTAATCCAATTCCTATTCCTAAATTAATTTCATTTTTCCGCATGACATTATAAAACCTTCTCTGGGCTGGTAATGCCTCTGAGCTTTATGTCATCAGCAAGTGTTATTAGTGCATGCCTTATTTTTGTGTTCAAGTCAGTGGTGATATTAAAGAGTATCTGTATGAACATCAGCAACGCCCAGAGTCAGCTCCCCTTACACAGCATCTGGTTTTTCTAATCTCTGGTGTCCTCATAATCACCACATTAAGTAGTTTACTGAATGACTTCCAGGTACATGTGATCTATGGCTTTTTTGTTGTTGAGGAAATAATTCATATTAGGAAATAAAGATATCTAGCATGATCTGCTTTCATTAAAAAGAATTTGACAATTACCCCTTTTTCCACTTACCTCCAGGTCTTTCATGAGTCATTCAAAATACATTATCAAGTTTTACATAAAGCTAGGATTAAATCAGCAAGCCTCCATTTGCCTAGGGTTTGGGGCTTTTTTCAATTTAAAATACTGGCTTTTTATTTGCTGCTCTCCAGTCATACAGTATGTCTCCTGACTGCAGTTTTATTTAAAATCTTTCCTACTAAGCCTACAGTGTCATGTGTCAGTTCTCCCTCAGTGCTATGATGGGAATGATCCTGTTCCTGCTGTCTTGAGCCCTTTGATCTATCTGAATCTTGCTTCTGTCACAAGAATGGCATTTTCTCCTCTGACACCTCCATTCAGGCTGATCATTCTGTCTTTGAACCCACACTCAATATCTTCTTTCTTCTGGAAAACTAAGGCAAGAGATACATTTATTCTTGAGGCAAACTTATCTTTTATACCCATCTTATCCTTTTTTCAGTGGCCCTACTTCTTCTATGATGATCTATTCATAAGTTTTAAAAAAACATGTGAGGATTTGCTACTTCTATATTTTTCTTATGTTGGAAGAAAAATTTTTAAGGTACTAGAAGTGTAATGTTACATGATAACTATTGCATTTGATTTGCCTTCGTGAAGTGGTGACCTTTCTATGACAGTCACTTCTATGAAGTTTGCAGGATGAGCATGTGATATAGCAAGGCAACACTGACATATAAATGCAACACCAATCTCAGAAAGGCTTTTCCATGCCATAACTGGCTCAGACGGCAGGATCCACAGATGGGGGATCAGTTAACAGTGATAAAAACTCAAGAATAGCTTTGTTAATCTTTACTATAAGCCATATGCCTTGAAGGCAATAGAGTTATTTCAGTTTTATACCACCACACACTGCAATAAGAGTCTGGTGTAATTTTTCTCCTTCATAAATGGCGATCACAGCATTTAAAAAAATTAATATCTTCATCTTATTCATGAAGCAAATATCTTAAGCTGCAATTCAGCTTTGACATCCATGTGAATGTCCTTGTATTTGGGCCTGGCTTTGTGCCACATGCTCAGAGCATTTTAGCTTTCCCAGTGCACATTGAATTTCATCCCCTTTTTCATCCAGAAATGCCTTTTGTCTCAGTGGTGATCCCTGAGACAGATCCTTACCTACTTTAGTAGGAAAAAGTGACTGGGAGAACACAATCCTTTTCCTCATGGCCACTGGAGAATTAGATTGCTTACAGATCTAAGATGAGGGGTTCTCCTGGAGACAGTGATGTTGTTCCAATGATCTCTGTTCTGCAGATGGAGGTGTGACAAGCTACTGGTCTCCTGGAGCTCAGCAGCAGTGAGTTCAGCTTGGACTGCAAAGCTTACCTCTGACACCACTGCAGTAACCAGACAGAAAATGTCAGTTCTGTCAGTGGTACCTGAACTAGGCAGGTATGCTTAGATATGAGGAAGAAAACTGTACTACCAAGTATCATGACAGCATTAATGATACCTTTTACTACACTTGTACAAACATTCAAATACTGCTGAATTGCAACAAAAGGGAATTCTACTTACAAAAACTTTCACTGTGGAAAAGTCAATCTTGTCTGTTCCTTCCCTTTTGAATTTGCACAGTATGGTGCTACGGTCTGGCTTTTTGGTAATATTTTGGACACTGAACCATATCTTTTTGGTCTGTGCACCAGTCATATATGACAGATAAACCTCTACCTCCGTTTTAGAAATATTCAAGTTATCATTTTGTTTCTAGAAGGAAAAAATTGAAGACAATAATCAGTCACTAAATACAGTAAGAAAAAAAATTATCCCCAGGCACTATTTTAAATTAGGTACTGTAATTTATTATTTTGAAACTTACGTATATTTTTAATTCCAGATCAGGATCCAGTTCAGTGTGCAGCTGGTAGTTAATGAACACTGGGTCTGGGTGATAGTGTAATTTGACACATGGTATAAATGTAGTATCCACTTTTAACATCATATCAACAACTTTACCCTCTGTTGCATGGCTCAGGCTTGGCGTTAAATAATGATACTCAGATGCATTTCCAGGACACCTAGAGACCTAAAAATGCAATAGCAAAGCTCTAACAGTCATTAAATACTCAACTGTGGGTACAATTACAAACAGAGGCACTCAAACTCATTTTAATGTCTTCCTGACTTCACACAGACACCTGCTAAACCTCTTCTTTGAGATCAGGGCTGCATGCAGAGCACCTGGAAAACTTCTTGTGTTGAGCCCATGTCTACCTTTAAGTGCATTTGTCTGCATGCTACATTAAGGCTGATTGCTCACTGCTAAGGTAACTATTTCCTGCAATGAGACAGGAATTGTGACAGTCAGTTTTCCTACTTTGCCCTCAATGCAGGTGACAAGAGACGAGTAAGACAAGCTCTCCAGGCACTCCTAGGCATTCTCTCTTTCCAATTCAACTCCTGAGAGAGTAGTTGCTACAGTCATTGTAGCACTGGGTCATTGTTTACTCCACTGGGTGATGCTGCTGTGTTCTGGTCTCTGTGCTGCAAGGGTCAACAAGGTGCTTGCCCCCTCACAGCCTTGGAGAAAGGGTTTCGTGCCAACATCAGCTCCAGCCTGCTGCCCCTCACTGAAGCAGTGGCACCATTTGGGCTTTCAGCACAGAGCCAGAGGGAAGTATAGCACCCCCTCCTCCAACATACCCATGTGTAGAGACTAAGGAGACTCAAAAAGGACAGATGTGGAACAAGTCCCTAGACCATAAAAGAAAGCTCAGGGAATTACGCAGGAGAGTAGCTTAGGTGTATTTGTGATTCTGTATTAAGAATGTGTGTAACTGTAATCCTGTAAGTGGTCATATTTATTTCAGCAGGGTGACTGACATGTACCTGCAAGTGGTTGGAAGTTATTGAGATCTCCTCAAACCTTAGGAACAAAACCTAATGCATCAAGAGACCTCTGTTTGGTATTATATAGGAGACTCAGACTTACTGTGAGGTTTGATCTCTGGTCATCTGAAATAATCACACTGTCCACCACGTTAAAATTTCTACCAGTTGTAGTAATTTTGCGACCACCACTGCAAAAAAAACCAAAACAAAACCAAAACATGTGGAGGAAGGGAGGTTAATATTATCTGTTTGCCCACAGACATGTCCTGCCTTAAGGTTTCAGCAGTGAATAAACTACTCATGTGCATTTTGTTTTGGTAGCAGACAACATAATAAAATCAAACTGCAGAACAAGATAATTTGAGCTATACAGTGTACTTTCACCCTTTCCTCATAATGTAATGGTAAATACTTTTGTTACCCCAAAACCACACGATTCCATACACAGGTATACGCCTTTTCAGGGACTCTCCACCTTGCTTTTCATTTATGCAGCCAAAGAACTAGACCATGATTTAATATTCTGTCTTGAAGAAAGAGCATCACGGTATTTCACTGCCCCAAGGCATTAAGCCCCTGCCTGTGCTTAATTCTTGCCTTCTTCAGGACAAACCCATCGTGCCAGGCACCTCACAGGAAACATTCTCGGCAGTGTTCAGACCATCTGTCCCAGCACACAATGGTGCTTGTGTCTGAGGGCTCTGGCTCACAATCTCTGCTGAACAGAGTTGGAGTGGTTTAAGGTATTATTAATTTCCAGCTGCCTGAGCTGCCTCTCACCTGGAGATGAGGGCATGCATCCTGGCTGCTCAGCTGCTGCAGCTGCCAGCCCAACCCATTATCTCAAATCCTTACTCGACAAGATATCAGATTCTGAATGTGAAAGCAGGTAAAAACTGTGAAAGCAGAGGGGCAGGTGGAAAGCTGTGCTGGAGAGTTATTTTAAAAACGACCCTATAAGTCTTTCACCAGATCTTCGAGTCTCCCACAAAACACAGCAAATGCTTGAAAAGGGCTCTTTTGGCTACAGTGAATCATATTATAAAGCAAGTCTGTGTACATCACTGCAGTGATGATTATTCTCACTTCACTTCCAATCCACTATGACTTTATACTGTTTCACAGATGAAGGCTATATTAGCATCAAGAAATCAAAGTTAATTGGAGTTAGAATTTATGTGTGCTACCCATATTTTGGGTTTAGCTTTAGTAGGAATAGACTACTTTTGACTTCTATAAAGGAGACCTGAGGTAGGCAGAAGTCTACAGAATCCACCTTGCAGCTACTATGACCCTATCTGTTAAACCACTTCACAGGCCTTAATTCATCCAACAGACAGGTTACAACAGTCTTCCAAGTTTGCTTCAGCTGCAGTCTGTCCAAGGAAGAAGGCTCATATTGGCTCACTGCAACTACATTTGAATAAATACATAAAAGGTATAGAAAGACAAACTTACCTGATCCAGGAGGTATTTGGTGTAATTCTAGAACATGATGGCAGGGAAACATAATGCAAGGTCATTGGTGGTGAACATTTTTTCCCATTAGCCTGGATACATATACTTTTGGCCTCTTTACGTGTTGGTGGGAGAGCAAATGTCATTTGTGTATCATTTAGCACATTTCTAACTTTAATGCTGGAGAAGAAAGAAAACAGACAAACACTGAAACACAGACACTTCTCATCGGTATTACTACACAAAGCCTAGAACCTACAGCAAGTGATAAGGAGAAAAGAGAACTGAATCTCTGTCTGAGCTGCCAGATGGAGGTGGAAAGAGAGAGCAGGGAGTTGAAGAGACAAAGTAGGGCATATTTTTAATGAAGTTGCTATGAGACACAATAATCATAGAAAAGAGTATAGATAATTGGCCCTGAGATGAGGCTATGTAATGCAATGTGTGATTTTACTGTTTACTGTGTCCTTCTCTGGGCTACCAGCATGGTCCATGAGCTAGTCAAGAATGAGAATCTTGATTTTCCTTTTTTTTCTTCTTTTTCTTTCCCTCTTTCCTCCCATTTCTTCACTCCCTCCTCTTTCTATTTCCTGTCTTTCCCTCCTTTTCTCCTTTTTATTTTTCCTGTGGTCCCCTGAAAATTCATGGTTGAAGCAAAAATTGAACGCTACCTTTTCAAGTGCTAGCTATGTAAAATGGGCTTCCTAATCACAGGCAGCCATTGCAGCTGCACCTGAAAATAACTGATTCAGAATAAGACTGCCTAATTATCTAGGGACTTATACTGTGTGATCATCAACAGAGAAACATAGGAGTTGTTGCATGAGAGATTTCCTTCCCTGGCATGGTGTCTGTGCTTTACAAGCAGAATCCTAGAATATATGAGGAATATTTTGAAGCAGAGGAGATTGAAACAAAAGCTGAGGCTTTCCTGTGGCCTAACTTCTTGGTGCCTGCTAGAAGGCACAGAGAGCCACGGATACAAAACTGTACTACTGCTACTGAGAAAACTGACCATCCATCCATCCCCAGTATTGTACTCAAACACCAAATTCATTTCCACCCTTCGGTAATTTAAAGTGGAAATATAACTAAATGAGTGCAGAGCATCCCCTGCTCTGCTGAGGAGAGGTACATGACAACTATTCACACAACCATATTGCTAGAGCAAAATGGATATATTTTCACTATGCAAAGTAAATAGTATTATTTTTCAGTTTAACTCACACATCTGGTTTACAGCCAGTCATTCCAGTCAGTATCAGCTTTATGCCTGATGCACGTGTAAAGTTTTCTCCTTTGACTGTTATTTCACTTTTGCCTAATGTAGAAATCCACAAAGGTTCAATGGATTGAATGCTGATATGCTATTAGGAAACAAAGCAAAACAAGATCTGGTTATGAAAAGGCTGGGCAGATTAAGCAACAGCTGTAAAAACAACAGCCACTCAGGACTGCGGATTTTATGGCACTGGGATACATTTTTATTAATAATTTCAAATCCTGTTAAACTTTATCATTTAATCCTGGGAAGTACTGTCAATCACAACTTCATTACAAACCAACTGTTTTTACCTATGTATTTTGTATTTCAATTTATCTCATAACAACGTTGCCCAAAAGAATCACAGTCTGACATGCTGAAAGGTAGGTATCATAAAAACCCAGCTTGAAATGATACATTTCATGTGACCCCTGAAGAACTAAAAAACAAGGCAAGACAAAACCCATGGTGCTGTCACTATGAGAGATCAGATGAACAAATGAAGGCATCTTTTGTGACCTGAAAAGGGGAAGCAGGGTCAAATCCTCGAATGAAAATTTGAGAAAGCGCCCCAGAATTAGCTTTACTAGAAAGTCTTTTCAAAGTCATACATAGAACTAAAGGTACAAAACAACTGCAGGGGAGTTTTTTGGTATCTCATTTTTACGCTAAGAAGTTCTCCAGCATTTAAAAATAACCCTAGTTTGCTCTGATGTTGTCACAGTCTTGCAGAAAAGCTGTGCATTTTTTTGTCTGTATTTACTTATTCTAACTTACTAACACTACTGAGCAAGAAGAGATTTTTTTTCCCTACTGTATTCACTTGATACTTTTGACAGCATCTCATGTTCAATCAGTTTTGCTGCTTCCCCAGTTTTATAATCACACAGACGGTTTCCTCTCTGCCTATCTTTCAGACAACAAACTGAAACATTCAAAAACACAGGAAAATACGCATGTGAAACCACAAACTGCTTGGGACCTTCTCAGGCAAACGATTTTTAGCTTACCTTTAGACTGCCTATTCTACTAGGTTAAATTGAGTTTTTTTGAGCATTGTGATTATCCCGATTTTTGCTGTGCACCTGTGGACATATCCACTGGGCGGTTCAGTCTTTCTGACCCTGTTAGGGGTGCTGGTGCAAAGCCTCTAGGAAAGTGCATCCCACAGGTTTTTCTCATCACTAACCTTATCATGTACCCAAAACAGCACTAATACTTCGGGCTGGTAGCCTGAGGGGACCATCAGAGTCACAATGTCATCCTCTGCAAACACACCCTCTGAGCATTTCAAAAAGGTCCTGGTACATTGTCCCCAAATACTACCACGGTTCACTGAATGCTGGAGCCCTCCAGAGCAAATGAGGGATCTGTCACCACTGATGGAAAGCTGCCAACTTGTGCCTTAGGTAAAGGTCAAAGAGTGCAAAGGCTGAGGCCAGAGGGCCTGCAAAAGGGCCTCCAAGATGACCTCTTGTATGGATAACGGAGGAAGGCAAAGGAAATCCCTCACAAACAGCCTGAGGGGAAAAATTCACTCCCACGGTGATCTGGAAATCAGTTTAATCCTTGGGACAGGACAACTGAAGCAGAAATCTAAGAGATTAAAGCCAGAAAACCACTAGTGCTTTCCTTCACCTGCATGCTGTCCTTCTGCTTGTGTCCAACCTCCAATGCACCAAGGACAGTCAATACCCTTGCACAAATCCAGAAGCCAAATACCACAGAAAGGAGCAAAACACTGCTTTGGGTTCTCAGTGGTAGCCACCAGGTAGCCCTGAAGCACCAGAATACCACAGTATCACACAAACACATGGACATCCCCCAGAGTGCATCAGGGCTGTGAACCCCGGTGAGGGAAATGCCAGGCATTGCTTGCTCAGGGGTGCAGCAGGATGCTGCGGTGCTTCAGGGCTCCCACTGGTCTCTCTGTCAGACACCACACACCACTGAGTGCTTCAGATTAGCTTGCCTTGCTTCTTTTCTTACACCACGAAGAAATCACAGAAAGAACTGTTCACTTAGAAAGTTTCAGTCCCCTCTGAAATCATGCCTTCCCCGAGGCTACACAGCACAGACTCCCTCTCGGCATCCTGCCTTGGCCTCATGGAGTCAGTGCAGTCACAGCACTGAGGTAAGATGGCCTCAGCTACTTGAGAGTCCAATTTCCACCAAGCTGCCATAATCTGCAACACTCGCCTCAGCAGCAAAAGAGACCTTGAACTTCCTCACTGAAAGCAGGAAGGACCTAATGTCCTCACTGGGGTCTGCAGTGCTCATTTCCCCAGTACCAGAGAGCCACTGACCTTTCAGTTGCTATGTGGCAGGGGGAGCAATGCCCAGTAGCAAGAGAGGCCACAGCAGAGAGGCAGAAGGATATTTATAAAAATCACTAGTTGTGAGGCATGTGATGAAAGCGTAAACATGCAAAGAGACATACAGAAAGCGTGCACCAGGTCCTCAGGTAATGTAAATCAGCACAGCGCTGTCCGCTTCAATAGAGTTCCATATTTTTGAGCAGCAGCCTCCTCCCCCGTCCTCTGGACAGCCTAACGCTTCCCTGGGGCCGTGTGAACTGTGGCAGCCACATCCTCAGAGGTGTGGTTAGCACGGCTGCAGGTCTCAGAGATACCTGGCAGCAGCCCAGGTTAAGCAGAGACTGCCACCCTGGGGAGTACCTCTGTGGCACAGCCCCTCCTGCATTGCTAACACAGGGCCCCAAAGAACTGGATGGGGGAACCGGCCCAGACAAAAAACAACCTGCTGCAAGATAACAGTTCTTTCCAGCCAAATCAGTTCCCTAGCCAAGCGTACTCAATCCAGCCACTCCAACTGCTGCTCTGGCACAGGGAGGGGGAAGGTGCATGCATAGAAACCAGCAGCTGGAGTCAGGAGGAGGGCTGGGGCTGGCACTGAAAAAAAGTATATTAATCTAAATGCTCAGCTGGGGTTGTGGGAAAACACAAATCCTCTTTCTCCACTCTCCAGTATGTTCTCCTTAAAGCACAAGCAGTCAAAGGAGAGCAGGATTTCAAATGCAATTTCAAGCTCTCTGAATGGATCAATCACTTCTAAATAAACATCAGCCTTTGCACTGCCTCTGGTGCTTTCACTGCCTTGTCCATCACTGTCTTTCCAAGATAAGGCATGTGGAAGAAAGCCATCTCCCAGGCAATTCTGACTATTTACCAATGTCAAATTAATGCATTTGGAATCTAAGCAAAGAAGAATTTTCTCTGTTCTTTCACCAGACATAATGCTTTAAATGCAGATCAAATCCAGAATATTAATGCTCAGAAGCACAAGTATTACAATCCCACTTGTCTCTGTGAAAAACAAGATGTATTTTGTGATTTTGTTTAAGAAACATCAGCTGAGCAGCTGAATTTAAGAGGTAATCCCTGTCTTCAGAGGTACAAGCTTGCGTAGTTCTAATGAAACATTTAGAGATAAGAACACAGTCACTATTTATAACAACCATGCATCACTCACAGAAAAGCACAAACCAAAAAGTGTAGGCAGCAAATCTCTATGTAGTTACGCATCAGTCAAATTTCTCTCCACTACTCATTTCTTTCCTAACACCTGCATGTCATAAGCAACCACTGATAAAAAGATCACTCAGTTTTATGAGAAAATAAAAACATTTTGATTCCATAGAGAATGAAGGGATAACCTTGTGGTTAAAGGGCTGACCTATGAAGCAGAAGGTTAAAGGGCTGGCCTATGAGCAAGTCATTTAGATTGTATGCAGACATACAGTCTATACGAATTCTACAGAAAATTCAGTAACCAGATTCAGCAGGTACTTTGGCAGCACTAGTGACACTTCTTCCTTCCCAGTAATCTAGCTTGTGTGGATCCATCTCCAGTTTTGTCTACAGCCTGGAAACAAGGAAAATTTCTTTGAAAGTGTGAACTAGAGATTTACTAACACCCATGGATTTCAGTTCCTGGACTCATCCTCTAGCCACTTCTCTGTTATGCAGAAACTGGGTGGCACATCCTCCCCTTCCTTCTGCTCCCCTGCCAGCTATGTTTCAGGAGAAGCTGTGATCTGGCTGCATAAAATGAGGAAGAGGTTTGAGACTCTGAAGCCTAGTTTCCCAGAGTTGTCTGTGACAGCAGAACCTAAACATGCTTTTAAGTCTAGGTAAGATATTCGGCCTGAAATGTTCTCCTTTTTTTTTTTGTTGTTGTTGGTCAGCTTACATGTTCCAGCCCTCAGCATGCTGGCTCCTGTGGAGTGACTAAATACAGCACACAGGGACTTTGGCATTTAAAGCAATGTTGTAAATAACTGCATCTAGTGGTAAGCACATGACAATTGCAGTGTTCACTGTCTAAGTGCCTGCATCTGAAACGCAAGTTTTTGCTGGTACCTTTTAACAACAACAGAGCACTACGAAAAAATAGTATCAATCCACATTCTGCATTACCTTCCTTTGTAACCGACTGCCTCCTTATCTACATATCTATTCTTTCTGCAAAGCCCTCTCATTTTAAATAAATTTCTCCCCCAACCTAGAGAGCCTTAGTAACACTGATCTTAAAATGTTAACTAACCTCTGTTTTCTGTGCAGTGGTGATCCCCTTGGAAGCAGTTGCATTGCAATCATTCTGGAAAAAAATGAGCATTTCTCCATGTCAGGATAAAAAAGAGACAGATTGCTGTTCAGATATAAAAAATACAAGGCAAATGCATCACAGGGGATTCCAGTTTTCCCCAACAAACTTCACCTGGCAGGTGGTGGCAGGAGAGACACGTATCCATTCACAGCCGGCACACTCACCCTTGTGTATACACCGTGAGCAGCTGGTAACACAGAAACAGAGTTTTTGTAAGATACAGGAACTCAATCTAGATTCAGTCATGAATGTCAAATTTCAAGTGACAGAAAAAAAGCATAAACCCAAGAGAACAACCAAGCAAACATGTAATGAAATGGATAAAAGTCCGTTTACCCTCCAAGCCTATTGTTCTGCTGTACTTAATTCTGAGAAGAAATTTAGTATGAAATACAATCTGTATTGAGATGCTGAGAGTCATTAATTTCAAAAAAAGCAGGAAGCAGACGAAACACCTTGGGTTACATTTTACTGTGATTTACTCCAGTACATGAGTGGCCAGGTAGTACTTTTTAACCATAAAATGGCAGAAAACCATCACTGATTTTTTTCCAGCTTGTCTGAACCTCTGTTCCATGTGTGTAGTGCTAGCAAGTATTGCCAGTTTGCTATTGCCTTCCTCTACCAAAAAATATGCCTGTTGGGAAACTAGTTTGTCCCTATCTTGCTTTGCAATGCCTCTATCAATATGGAAGAGAGCCAAGAGCAGCACAGTCCCTCTCCAAACATGCTGAGAAATGCTCTGATTTAGAGAAAGACAGCTCCTTCCCCATGTTCCTCCAGGGACAGGGAAGTGATGTGCCACTTCCCAAAAAGAAAGAGTTCGATTTCATCCCAGGTTCTTACGGATTAGCCTTTCTGCATAGGGGAGGAGCATTCTGAATGGGAACACTGTAGTTACCTACAGAATATATTAGCCAGATCTTTCTAAATATTAACAACCACCTATCATAAGGTGTTAGGCCATGTACTGGGCATGAATGCTTCCTCTGCCAGCTCTCAAAAAAGAGTCTGAAAAATAATGTGTACAGAAGAATAGGTATTCATTATTCCTATTAGCAGATTAGATGTTACTCTCTGGTTTAATTATATTCATGTTACCTGTGGACCATATTTAAATTGCATCTGGGTCTAATTTTAAACAGCTTCACAAAGTGATTTTAAAGAATCTCTTGACTCCTCTAATCTAGGCCTTATACTGAGTACCAAGGGCCCACCTTCTACCCAAGGACAAAAAGGATTTTAATGTCATTGTGACATCCTTTATTATCTCTTCAGGCACTTGTCATAAATTCAGTCATTGTAATGATTCTCCTACAGTTAGTTTCCAGGGTCCCATTAAATAAGAGAGTCATCAGAAGAAGTAGCTTTTTAAGGGAAAAAAAGTAAGAGAAGGAGGAGGAAGTGGGCCAAGAAAACGGATCTGCCTATCTTGAGCGAAATGTAGTTCCTTGATAAATACAAAAAAAAAAGGAATGATGAATGACTTTAGTCGCTTTCCCACACACACACATCAACCCCACACTGAACTTTAACAAGAACCAGGCTCTTACTTTTTCAACTGAAATGTTTGTGTGATATTCCAAGAGCTTGAGGACAGTGATGCTTCGAGAACCAGACAATCTGGAAAAATGTACATGTTAGGTATATGCTGGATATTACGAGAAATAACTGTTTAAAAATAATTTGAGTTGAAAACACAAACTAGCTGTTCTGTACTTGGTATGCACCTTCTCTCATACATTCACTCACACTTTTGACTGATAAAAATAACCAGATTTTGTCCTTCCACAGCACTCTTCAGCTGAGTTACGCCAAGGCTTTATACACAAATATTAATTAAGCTTGATGCCACCACCGCATGACAAATAAAAGTAATGTTATTGTCAGGATACAGATAAGGAAACGCCACCATGAAGCAAGGATACAAAATCATCTCTCAAAAAGCACACAGTGATATGTACTGTGGTATAGCCAGACCCCGAATTCAAGTCTTCTAACACAACAGACTGTTCTAATGCAAGAGACCCCACCATACCATACTTCTCTCTCTTTCTGTCTCACAGACTTGGTTTCAGAGTCTCCTTTTGTAATCTATGCAGTAGCAATTTTCATCCTATTTAAATCTTTTATGATTGCATGAGTCAATTTGCCATTATTTCAGCTAGCAATTACTATTCCAACAATTCCCTGGCAGCTGTGGTATGAAAGAGTATCTTCTCATATGAGCAGAATACCACATCGAACAGTAGAATTAGATATATACCACTTAAGCCATGGTCTCTTTCATCTGTGTGCCTGCAGATGTGTAGTCTGTGAAATGAATGGCTGCCTGAGATCAAATGAAACCCATGTTTGCAGACTTTTCTGACTTCTCTATGCTAAAAAGTAGCTAGATTTTTAATCCAGGAAAGTTACACAGATTTTAAGTATATCTATCTTGCAAAGGTAGAGAAAACTTTGTCTTTATCACAGGCTGGCTTGTTCAGATGAAAGCCAGCTTTGGCTACATCTACATGGTTAAATCAGAGGTATCTCCTACCTCCACATGGCAGCATGGCACTTGGGTACTCCCTGCAAAGGTCACCTGAACTGCTTGTTAGAAACAGCCCTTGGGACTGACCATTCATATGATCAAACACCTTAATAAATGGATAGCAAAGAGCCTGACTTAAACGGTATTTTAGTGTTTATAGGTGTGGATGAGTAGGGATAGACATTCTGAAATCCTTCATCAAGCACCTATTTGCATCTCCAGAAATCTACTTATCTGCAGAAATCTGACATGTTGACACATAATTGCCTAAATAATTTGCCTACATCAATATATGAGAAAGGTCTCAAGCCATGAGCTACAGAAAAAGTAAAATACTCCTGCTATTTTACTAGGAGTAGTAAGTAAAAGTAAGGAATTTATCTCCTTCTGGCAGAGCTTGTCTTTTCTTTTAAGCTTGTATAAATACTTTAAAAACAACACTATCAAATATGCTTTTCTGGTTCTGTCTGTGTTGGAATTAATGGAACCAACTATTTTCTGTATGGTCTGGGTTGACCTTTTAAAATGCATTAGACTGCACTGAGTAGTAGCAGGTATTTTCAAAATGTTTTTTCCAGGAAATGATACCTAAAGGAGTTTTGCAAGTGCATCCTCTTGTGAAACTGAGGTCACTTTAGAGGAGATACCACAAATAGTCAATGTTACTTCACACTTGAATTATCCACTAAGACATCGCAGCTCATAGGGGCAGGTGAGTGGCAGTAACACTGGCAGGCACAAGTTAACCTCACAGCCTTCTGGTTAACACTGTCAAAGGGCTCTTTTCTGGCTCAAAGCACAGGCAAGGCGAGCTTGCTTCCATAACACTGCTCTCTGAAAACCTGCTAATGGAGTTAAGAGAAAGCTTTAGTCTGTGAAGACAGAGAACCAAACAATATACTCCATAATTACATGAAAACATGGCTTTTGGGACTGGGTCAATAAAGGACATTTATCTCTTAAAAATCCACTAATAGTGTTTACTAAATACAGCTTAATAGATCAAAATACTCATGGATATCACTCCAGCTGTCACCTTCTAGTGACAGTCTTTCCTTTTCAATTCCCAGTGCTGGACTGGAACTTGACACAACACTTCTATAACGATGGAGGAGTTTTTCCCATACAGCCTCCTGAGATCAAAATATTCCAAGGAACCTCCTTCAGGGCCAAGGATCCGCGAGAGAGTTCTTTGTAGCACTGAGCTCTTCAGAACAACAGATCCTTGAAAATACCTGGTAACATTTCATTCCTCTTCCTACACAAAGGTTTTATAAGAGAACCAGATTCATGCATAATATTCCATGTCCTTTGGGCTATATTATCGAGGAAGACATAGAGGCAAGGCATTTATCTGAATTTTCTGTTTCCTCTTCAAGTCACTTAAGAACATGTGGTATCCCTTGTGTTTGCTATCTGTTCTTTAGTTTAGATTAAAACTCTTTTTATCATTCTAACATAAGCAACTTTAGGAAGTTATAAGGCCAACCTCTATTAAAAAAGCTTTGTGCAAAAGCAGACTCTTGAAGAAATGCAAGGGGGATGTTTCCCCTCTATTAGTCAAATAAGACTCCACTGTGAAGGATTATGATCTGATTCTTGAGACTGAAGCCTAAAGAAAAGCTCAAAAGTCTAGACATTCAGTAATCTACCACCTCATTCTAAAACTTGTAGCTGCCCATTAGATACACAAACCAGATCACAAGCATCACACATCCAATACAAACTGCTCAGGCATCTAACTCTGACAACCACTGGTGAACAAAGTAGTATAAGAATTACTGCAAATTGATTCAACCAATAATTCAGAAAGAGGAATGAAATCAAGTCAAAAGGATGTCCCCACCAAATTGCCCCTGAACCATGTATTTTTCTGCTAATCCCCTACATTGGACAATCACTTTCTCACAGTGTCTCAGTTAGGTCGAAACAGTTAATTAAATGTTAAAATTATTTATTGTACAGACATTAATAATTAGATTATCCTCTTATTTATGCCAGTACAGTTTCTTGCAAAAACAAATACTGCTTGCAGATTACAGAAGAGTTGAGACAGGTTAATTTGTCAAGGCAGAGCACTAGACCACACTGCTTCCATTGCTCCAGCCAGCTTGATTGTCACTGCATTTATCTTAAGTTTCCTTAGACAGTTATTAATGGCACCATGTAAATAAACATTCTGCTAATGCTAAAGCACTGCACTGCCACAGGGTAAACTGAATAAGCTGCTTCCAGCAACAGAGTAATGTGTGTTAGTACTTCTGCAAAGGATTCCATATTAACAAAACTTTAATCACCAAGAACAGTGTGAGTATAGTCAAATCACGTGACAAAATATGAATTATTTTTCTTCAATGACATTTAATAAAAAGCATTATGTACTTTCACGCTCATTAGGCCTGTATTTATGTAGTACTCCCCAGTATTAAAGGACAGTGAAAAAGCATTAAATACATGTAATAGTAAAACATACCGTTATCAGTTATCATCGGAGTGGTTAGATTGCAGAAACAGGATGAGTTTTTCAGCATTACGTTTTCATAAAATATTTCAACAGCTGTTACAATTTTTATCATACAGAAAGTAAGGATTTTGCTTACATTTGCAGTCACAACAACCTATAAAACAATAAAAACAAGAATACAACAGGGGGGTTTTGTTACACTTGCTAAGTCATCACCTTGTCTTTACAGAAAACGACAAACTACGAAATGCACAAAACAAAAATTTTTGTGGTGGAAGCAGACAATTCACTAGGTAAACTCTCAAAGGAGACTGACTCCCCCAGCTGAAGAAGCAATACAGAAAGAGTTCTGAAACTAACAGCATTGCTTACTTCCAGAAATTAAATGGATCTGTATGGTATGTTAGCAGGCAATATTAAATAATTTTCGATTTTAAAACTAGAATTTTGCTGTAAGTGATATATGCTGTTATATTCCTTTAAAAATATTGAAGTAAGAATGTACAAATCTTCACAGAGAGAGATCGTTTGCATCCATAACCAAAGAGCACTTAATTATGGAACAGAACTTATATTGTAATGAATTATCCTTTGTTTCTGGCTGAGACTGCTTTACAAATATGATTATATTAGTGTATTCAATCAGGAAATCAGAAACAATAGCGTGCAGATTAAGTGGCCAGTCACAATAGTTGATAATCAAATATTCAAGGCTGTGTGTGCTGTGAACAGATAAAGACTAATATCAAGCACTTAAAAATTTGTGTTAGCATATGTGTCCCAGTGAATGTTTTCTAACTTGTTACAAAGCTCAGAACTTCCATACTGCACTTGATATATAGTTACTTGAAATATTAAAATAGCTGATACAGTGATACAATGGAAACATAGTCTTTGTCAGCATAGTGAATATTTGAATTTCTGACTTAGTATCATGAAGTATGGCTTCAGGATACATTTCATAGGAGAGAACGTCTATCTAATTCACACATTCAGCTTACTGAGATTTCCAAGATATTTGCCAATTGTTGGGGTAAGAGGAACTAATATATAGAACATGGTGACAAAAGAAGACAAGCTGCAATAAGCAACAAAATCACACATTTTAAGTCACAATAAACAAACACACATAAATCTGGGTATACATACCTGATATTTGGCAGGGAAACTTAGCAGGATTTTCAGATCTTTATCAGGTGCATGTGAAATGTTATACCAACCATTTATGCTGTTTGAATGTGTACAATTTTCTTTTAATGTGCACCTAAAAGTATACATAAAATTATACTAGCCTCCTTATCGTGCCTTTGACTTCAGACACTGTACTTCAACTTATTTAAAGTTATTGATTTTTTACAGGAACACTATTGATTTATTTTTTTTTTACAGGAATATGGTTGTCACTTCAAAAAGCTTCAGGAAAACAATCAGTAAAATCTTCTGCTTATCAAAATAAATTACAATGCATTGATATATGCTCGAGGGTCTTGATTAAGTCAGTGGGACTCAAACACTAGAGCTTGGCCAGTAAGAGTGGAATTGGTAGCCTGGGATGGAATTCATCATCCCCAACTTGATTGCTTCATTGTACAGCTCTAGATCTGACACCCTTGCTGCCCCCCAACCCCGCCCTATACTCTTTGGGGAGAAATGCGTTCTTTAGGGTACAATTTCCCTACCCTGTTTTAGACATTCATACAAAAATGACATGAATCACACTATAGAAACAGCTTGTTCTCTCCAGAGGGTATAAAAAGAGATAGGACTGAAGCTCTAATGTAGAGCTATACTATGAATGTGCATAGTTGAGGAGATGCATCCTCTTCCCTAATCTCCTTTGTCATCCACTCATACCAGTGGTAATCCTTCCCTTCTTTGTCAGTGCACTTGGTTAAAAACACCAGATTTGAAAAGGTTCAAAATAGATTTCTCTGTCTTCAAGCATAAAATTAATTTCAGAATTAGGACAGCTCAAAGTAAATACAAATGTTAGAGATGCCAAGTTGCAGGAAACAAACTGCGCAACAAAAAATTAAGGGAGAATGAGGAAACACTAGGATATATAAGTACTGCAAAGATTACACATATTAAAAACATGTTATAAGAAAAAGACAACATAGGCATACAAATTAGATGGGACAATCAACGAGTTTGAAAGGTGAATCCTTAAAATGCTGTCTGCTGTCAACAGTTAATGAACAATTCATAGATTAACTCCAAGTAATTTCATACAGTTAGCAATTAAAGACAAGTAAGTAATAATTGAATATATCTTAATATTTTAATACTAAGATTGAATATTTATAAATAAATGTAACGTCTAATAGTTTTAATCCTACTTTTCTACCAAATGTAGAAGACTGTATAGCTTCTTCAATCATATGAACAGTGGCATCTGCCTTAATGAGCCATTCCTTCACTAAAAACCAGAAATGAGTTCACAGTTCCAAAGTATGGGCCTTTTTCATGAAGAGCACACTGTAAAAACGTATCTCACAAACAATGTGTTTTCTCTCCAGAATGAATAACATGTTCAACAAAATTATCCACCACATTCTGAAATGCCCAAAATAACCCCACAAACCTTAGAAATCATAAAGTCATCTTCTCTGCAGATCAAGATGTTGGCAATTGGAATGCAGTTAAGCACAAGGTCACTTCCTTTGTGGTCTAACTCAGGAAACTGAGTTCCTGCTGCACAAGAACCTGGTGGGGCTTTGTATCTGAATACATTCAGATCATAATGATACTGTAATAAATTGGGACTATATATGCCTGATGTATTTCAAACTGCCTGAGCTAGGACAAATTTCAGTCTCATCTATCTCTCTCTTTACCCTACTGAGATCACAAAGGGTCATTAGCACCACAGTTTTAGAGCCACAGAAGATGGGATCCATCATATACAGAGGTGCATAAACCATATTCCCAGATAAGTACGGGTAGGTAATTCACACTGGCAACAAAGAAAGACAGAAGAAAGACATTCTACAGTTTCTGACAGGCTGAGGATTGTAACAGTAAAGATGCAAGGCAACACACTTGCAGTACTTGGCACTGAGTAAGTGTATGTGTTTCAGTGATGCTAATATTGAAATATTTAAAAAGAAAACTGTTTATCAAGCTGAATATTTACAACTGTCTCAGGAAGAAGTTACTTGCTTTCTTTGACTGCCTGAGGAACACAAGCAGTGAACCTGTTTCCCTCATTTGCAATGAGGAATCAGAGAGTTTAACAGCAAAATCAGTAATGCCACCCAGGACCCAGGGTCGTGCTTGTCTTTATGTGAGGGAAAAATGTATCTTCTGTTGCTCTAAAAGCTGACCTTTAATACTCAGTGTGCTGTGGAAAACAGTCATTTTCACAGGAAGCAGTCACATCTGATGCCCCTCAGCATAAATTCTCAAAATTGCCCTGCACAGGCCAAGAGTAAAATAATTCCACTCACCTAAAGATGAAACTATTCTGTAATACCCCTATTTTTAGAAAATTGAAATAGATTGCAAGTACTTTGAATGAATACAACAGATAAATATTATTTGTGAACCACATGATTCTGAAAATTAACATACAGGCTCAGACAACTAAGTCTGGCTTTCTTGGAAAGGTGAACAGGACCCTATACAAGTATGCAGGTATAAGATATGAAACCCTTGGGTCAGATTTCAGACATGCATAGATATGTGTACAGAGGAAAGCAGAGTCAAGATTTTTTTTTTAATATTCCACAGCAACCTAGTTCTTTATACTACTAAAGATTTCTCTACACAATTGGAACTGTGTTCCTCTTGTTTCACTATGACAACACAATACTTATGCATACTGGTTCATTCGTATTCACTTAAGTCTCTGTTTCACTAATCTTGTGTTAACTACAGATCCAAACACATTGCCTTCCCTGTCCTGCTAAAGCATACTGATTTCCCCATGGAATGAGAACATGTTTTCAGAGAAAGTTTTGGCTTCCTTCTTTCTCCAAAGTACCAACCCCTGAATGAAGTCCACAGATGTCCCACACGTTGACTACATTCAAAAGTAAGTCTGGTCATGTTAGATAACATATTGTGTTGTTTCCATATGGAAATGCATGTAAAACATCAATACCTTGTATTGGAATTGTATTTCAGCATAATTCAGGTAAATCTGATTCATCTACAGAAAATCTACAAACATTAGGAGAAATCATGCAATGCTAGGACTAACTGGTTTGAATAATTGCAAGTGAAAAGGAGAATTAATATATTTGTCCCTAGGGAAGAAAGAGTAGAAATAGGAACAGTAGAAACATTTTGTTTCACTTTGTTTTCACTTGCAATGAGATGCACACATTTTTTCATTAAAGGACTGGATTTTGATTCACACTGTCCTTAACATGAAGCACTGGCACTGCTAGTAAATTTTACAAAAAACTGGAGTGCATATTTTACAGAAAATGTACCTCCCTGTAAAAGTAGAAAACATATAATTTATATCAAAATTATTACGGAATATATTGCGTTAGTGGACACATATGGACTTGGACTAAAATACTGGGTAAAAATGTCTTCCTATTTTCCTAAACTTTCACTCAGAGGTCTCTCTTCACAAAACCAAATATTCAATGACATTAAGTATTTAACAGTAAAAAAATATGTGGGTGTTGAACAGGACTCCTATAATAGCATTTCATTTTTTCTCCAAAGGAGAAAATTATTTCTGTTTCAATCAGATGGAAACTTTCAGTGGTTCCCCTCATAAGCAGGGGATTTACTGAGTAGTAAGAGTTACTCACAATCTCTTTATAAGGTAACTAAAAGCCTGAAAAGCTTAGCACTGTAACACACACAGTTTCTAACAAGGGAGCAAAAGAGAGTTTGAAGAAAACTCATTACAGAATAAATACCTACTCTCTTCCAATAACTACCTTTGCAAACATAAAGTAGCAGATCTTCAGCAAAATCACGTGAACACTAAATGGATAATAAACTAACACAGGTAGTCTTAACCTTCTAAAAGAAGGCTACTAGTGGAATTCCTCAAAAATCCATCTTATAGGCACTTTTGTTCAAGGCTTTAATCACTGGCAAATTGGCATAAAAGAAGGTTTACACTGTCGACATCTGCTGATGATACAGAGTTAGGAACATTAACATGCAAAGGAAGATAAGAATATCACACAGGAAAACTTGGATAACCTTGAAATGGAATGACATTTCAAAGCATGAAGTACAAGAACATGTACCTACAGCAATAAAAATCTCACAACCCATATGTGTTATAGACTGGAAACTCATCAGTTGGAAAGACAACAAAGAAAGAGAAGGACCTGGGGGCATTATTTGATCATGGATGATTGTGGCCCATCAATGTGATGCTGTCCTGAAAAAGACATTTGTGATCCCAGAACACACGAAGGTGCTTCCTGGACAGACTGATTAAACAACGTTAAGCAAGACACAGCTGAAATCTCTTCTGGAACACTTTGAAAATCCTGGCCATCCTTATTTTAAAAGGATGCATAAATTTCACAGAAGGATTACTGAAGGGGAGGTAAGAAAGGAGTGTCTTATGTGAGAGGACCTTAATGAAGTTCACTGCTTAAGCACACCAAAATGAAAGCAAAGACAGAGACTGTTTTCACAAAAACATTGAAGAGGTGAGCGTGAGGAAGTTGGCAGTGGCGGGGGGGGGAGAGAGGAGAACCTATTTAGACAAAGGTGATGTGAACACCAGAACAAATAACTATAACCTGTCCATAAACATACACATGATGAAAATGAGCAGACATATTTTTACCAGCAAAAAATGAGACTGCCAGGAAGCTGCACAACCAGGGCAGGAAGGACAAAAAGCCTATCTAAATTTAGGATGGTCCTTTGCAAGTTTTTAGTTTTACATTATGTGGTTGCTTGCAATTGCCAAGACTAGGCCTGATGACCCAGGAATTTCTCCAGACCAGGCCACAGATGTAAAATAGCTTTCAAACCTGCTTCAAAGTAAGTCAAAATTAATGATTCAAATGTGAGAATGAAGCATTTAGAAAGAAATTCTCCTCTGGCCTAAACCAAAGTCAGTGGTTCCAAAGAAAGGAATTATCAATACCGAAGACAGCTAAGCACTCTTTTCTCGTTCTCACATATAAGATGCTTCCAGCTATTAAGGTGGTTCAAGCACAAGTATACAATTTCATTTCTCAATCTGGAAAGCAAAAGTATCTCTTCTAAAAGCAAAATTATTATTCTTAGGCCAACATATATTTTATGGGTAGATCTCAAAAATCTGAGGAGTACATAGTCTTTCAAATGTGCTGAGTCCCCTTTCACATGACAAGAAAATGTCTCACATTTATGATTCCATAAAAATTCACTAGATACAATCTTGATGCTGAATAGCCCCAAGCCAGTCAAAATGTACACTGACTAATAATACTCTGCTTTTATATGACAGTCTAAAATACTTAAAGATACCTTCGATTCAAAGAACACCACCCACAGTAGGGATCCTTTGCAGATAAGCACTCTTGCTCAGAAGCAAATCTACCACAATTTGCAACTGGTATTCTTCTCACCTGAAACCAAAGAATGCAATAACACATTGAAATAATATAGCCTCCATAAACAGGGAAGTTGAAGGTTACCATTAAAAATCTGACAGCAACCAAGCACAGTCCCTCTGGGGAAGTCTCCTTATGGATTCCCCTCTGCCAGAAGACCTTTGGATAGAAATATGCAGCCTATTTTGCACACACTGTATTTTGCCATCAGATAATGAAACACCTCTGACAATAACAATTTGGTTCTACTACTCAAAGGCCAGCATGGGCAGATTAATGCAAGAAAGACTGATCAGCATAGTGAATTATAGATAATAACAGAAAGGAGGTATATTTTACAAATAATGCTCTGCTTAGCAGAACACCATTTTCCTCTCCTCAGAACTGAGATATTTAAATGATTGATGAAGGTGAATCCAAAAATGCATGCGCATAGCAAAATGCATCTGTGTTTGCATCACCATGTCAGGTTACTGCATGTGCACACTAGAACAAACGCATGCAACTGCTTAGCATGCATGAAAATGCCATTTCAGTAAGTAAATGCAGATATTGTGGCTATATTATATGTGTCTATACTTGTACATTCAGCTTGAATATCCTAGCCAGCCATTTTCAGAAAAGGAAAGGAAAAAGAAAAAGAGAAAGCTGATTACAAATACTGAATACAGATACAAACAATGTTATTAATAACAACATGAATTAATGATCTTAGTAAGAAAAACTAATTCAAACCAATTTTTTACAAATTTGCAAGAAGTAGAAGTACCTATATTTCGTCAACAGAAACAAGGACACACTGCTTCCTGCAAAATTATATTTACTGTTTTTTTCCATCCACATATTTTAAAATTCAATTTATCTGAAGGTGTGTGAGATAATCAGTTCAGAAACTAGCCATAATCCTAGATTACTACCAAATTAAAGAAGACAGTGTAGAAGCCTTATTTCAGCTCAAAGAGATGATCAGGGAAGTGCATTTATTCCTAAAAGCTGTTGTTCCTCTATAATGACTTGGTCTTTTACCAAAGCTAAAGAAAATTCAAGTCTTACTTAGAATATTTACGTATGCTTTTGACTGAGATTTTGATTCCTTCTGTATTTGTGATAGAAGTTTTACATCAGTCAGGGGTTCTCCTTACCCCCGCTCTAAAACAGCAGGCTAAAACACTATGTTCACTGCCAGAAAAATGATTTTATTGTAAGTGAAGGTAATTAAGTGCTGGGTGAAATCCTGTCCAGCTAAGATGGACAGCAAGCCCTTAAGCTTTCAATGCCATCTTTCCCACTGCTGGTGAGACAAAGGGATTTTCTGATTGCTGCTCAGTAGCCCTGCTACAGGATGTGCTGCAACAACTGCACAGGCTCCTGGGAGCCACTCTCTGCTTGACGTGCAGCTCTCAGCCACTGCTGAACTCCTTGGCCTCACTATGCACACACATTGCTCACGTCTCATTGTCCTTTTCTTTTGTTCTTTTGAAGTCTATGCCTAACTGAAGACAATTGGAATTTTATCACTGATTACAGCTTTATCACTGATTTCATCAGAACTAAGGCTTCAAAGCAATCTCTTAAATTAAGAGATTTCTCCACTTTAGAAACTCCTTAGTTGACTGGCAAACCCTGACCTACCAACATCTGATTTGTCTCCAATGAGTGTACAAGTTTTTTTGCTAGCTCTAAGCTTGACTCTGCATGATCTGCATTTTCCTGCCTCCATGAAAAACAGAAACAAACATTCTCTTGGCAGAATGGCATAAAACAAGCATGGGATTAAGAGTATTGCTGGATCATAGCAACACTGGGCAGCACCATGACAGTAGAAGCTCTTCCAAGCTCTGCAGGAGTGCAGCCCAAACTCAGACAAGATATCAGATGTAAAGCTGGTAAATGCAGTTTGGGTATTAAAAGGTCTAACAAACCAATGCTTCACTTATAAAGTGGTAGGAAACCTTAAAGCAGTAGTTTACATGAATTTATTATTTTATTAAATATTGTACTTACCTTATTGGCAGAGGACAGATAGATGTAGTTATTATTCACTGGATCAAGTCGAAGTTTGGGGAAAATGGAAGTTTCTTCCTCAATTTCATATAAAACCTCTGGGCAATTAGATTTCATATCCTCATTAAGAATAGCCTAAAACATGCATAATTAAATTATTCCCAAGTTCTTTTATTGATCAGTCAACATCTTAAACAAAAGCCTAATTTCAGTTACCAAAGCTTCTGAGATGAATTACTGTGCCATGATTCAATTCACCTACTGCACTGGTTGTCACACTGGAGAAGGATGAAGGAAAAGACCACCAGAACAGAATTTCAACAAACACCATGCCAGACACATCTAGCACTGAATTTGGCAATGGTTTAGCATATGAAACATGCCTTCCACCAAGCCTGTTCCTGATTGATTCAGAAACTGAACATGGAAGAGATGCCTATATCCCAAAGTCACAACCTGTTACTCCTATGAATGAAGAAGAAAGTATTAGCCTTCAGGAAACAAACTAACATCACCCATAAGATAAAATGGAACTTACACAAATTTCTTTGTGGTTTCTCTAAGTATACATCTGTGATGATATTTCTTTTTCTTACCTTGCCCAAGTCTACTGTTTTCCAAGGCCCTTTGCACAGAATTCAAGGGAGCCAGAGACCACAGAAACTTCATTTTCTAAGTCAATAACCACACCAACATTGGTTTTTCAAGACTAAACAAGGGAGATGTGTTCACGGTCTCCACTGCGTTAAGGAGACATGGAAGACTTCAATTTCATTTTTCATTATCAAAAGCAAAATGGAATCAAATGGACAAAAGCTTTTCAAGGTGTCTACTATACTCCTCTCCAAATGTCTGCTTAATAAAGACAAAGAATGAGAATCATCCTTTGCAGTGTAGACAGGAAATGCACATTCTCGCAAAACCCAGAAAAAATTAAAGCAAAAAAGACATTTGATTGGGTGGTTGAAATGTTTCATAATGAGATAAGACAACTTTCACTTTCAAGTGATGGATTTAAGTTAGTGTAGGTCAACTATTCAGAAGCTAAAGGCAAAATGAATCTTGATTTTTCTCTGTAATGGACAGCTATTCACATCACACAGATAGGCTAACAAACAAACAAACACACTTCCAAAATATAAAAATATTTAATATTTCTACTGAAAAACGCAAGCAAGGAGGGAAACAAGGCAAAATAACTGAGAACTCCTCTGTCTGTATATTAATAGTGTGGGCATTAGCATTTTAATGAAATATTTACTTGAATTTTAGGCAGGGTACTTAATTGCTTTTGAAAGTTATCTTACTCTCCAAATGACCATACAGCAGTTATTTCTCACACAGAGATTCAGGGGATCATATTTGTTTATAATACACTGAATAAACCAGGAAACATTTACCCATTTGAACACAGCAGCAGCTGGTGCAGAAGGGAAGAACTGCCACACTCAGCTTACCTTCAGTAACTGTCCATCATCTGTTCCCAAAAAGAGAACTATATGATTCAAAACAACTGTGCCATAAACAGCCACTAATCCAGAGTGAATCAAGGTAGGTAATTTCTTGATTGATCGTGGCTCCTGAAAATCAGATATAAGAAAAACGTATTAAAAAATCATTCACCTATACTCCAAAACTTTAAGAAGAATCCTTGGAAAGATTCTCAGAGAACCCAACTTTAAACAATACTTTGAGTAACATTCCAATGCTGACACAGTTTCAGAGCAACACATTATTGGAAATTACACATGAAATTAGTATTTTATATATGACAACTGGTCATATCTGTGACAAATATTACATCTGCTGCAGTTAAATCACTGACTTCAGTGGGATACAGACTTGGCCTAGCAGCAGTAAGTTATTTTGCAATAGAATTTCTCTTTTTTGGGACGTAATATCCTGGGGTTATTCTGAATTTCCAGTTCTTCTCAATGAAGACATGCTTTCCTATCACCTGAAGGCTACAGATACACTCAGCAACCACTTTTAAAGGCATGCAAATATTCTGGAGAAAGGAAACACTTCAAACACACTGTGTCATATATGTCATATATAAAAATGCAAACCTTCATCCCCCTTGACACTAGAGGAAGTAGAGACTTGTGTATTACATAAACATAAAAATGAGATAAAGCTTTAGAAAGTTCATGTCATGGAGAACATAAATGTAGCTGTGTGAACTTTAAAATCAACATATTACCCTCAATTCTCCACCCCACCTGGAGGAAATTAAGTGGCAAACACATGTAAGCAGTTCATGAAAAAACATCATGCAGGAAATCCCTCTATCTGGTGGAATGAAAACCAAACCAAATAACTCTGATCGTAGATGATCAAGTGCTGAAAGGAAATCTACACATGTGAGAACAGGACCATGTACCAGGGGAACTCCCTAGAAGCCCAGGTGTCTCCTCAGTAAGCAGTAACTCAGTTTTGAAGTCCTCTAATTGCTCTAAGTCAACCTCTGTGCCAGAGATTGCCAATGGTGTGATCTCACCTGCTCTCCAAATGGGTCCAACCCCAGCCAAGCTTTACCTCCCCTTTCCTGTATTAGTTTCATGTTTTCCAGTGAGCTTAGTTAAGGCAATGATGTGCCTAAAAATGCTCTGTAAATCTACCTACCTAGCTACATCTTCATTTGAGTCATGCTCCTCATCACATGAACATGTGGCTGCAAACACACCAGTGCTGGCACAAAGGAGTGGCAGGCATGGAGAAGTAGGGGACAAGAGCTCAGGTAAGAGCTTGGGAACAAGACCTGTAGGTTAGCTTACAGAGTCCAGAATTTCAGCCTCAAGGACGGACTCCTAAACCTACAGGAGCCCTCTGAGTGTAAGAGCCTATTTCATTTTAATGCACAAAACGAAGTGTGAGATTGGACCATCAAAACTGATATTTAGAAGAAAAGTGAAGGCATTTCTCAAAGTTATGAAGTGAATCCATAACACAGCTGAATTCAACTCTCTTGCATGCTAGGATGCTGGCTTAACCCCAAAAAGTCTTTCCACTAGGAATTTTTTTTTTCTGAACTACAATCCTAAGTCAATTAAAATGACTCTTCAGTCATCTGAATTATTTTAATTAGCTTGAAAGAACAGCCACTTGGAGTAAAAGAAGACTTGATTAACTTTCATATTTAAAGTCACTATATCTTTTTCATGCAGCAGGAAGAAAATATAGGAACTGTCAAGCACTGGCACAGAACTTCAGTAAAACTCATTTGGCCACGAGAATCCAGTACCCTGGAGGTCTTCGTTACACAGGGGAGAGGGGAAGGGTGTGATTGCAAGCATTTTAAGGTGGAAAAAGTTAACTCACTTTATTATGAGATCAGATGGTAACAAAACTCCAGAACTAGTGCACTCAATGAGTCTTCACTCAGGTTAGGGAGTGAGGAAGTGGAGCTTCCATGCTTTTATTTCCACCGAAATTAGGAATAGTTTTTCTGCAGTGCACCATGTGGTAATGTAAGAGAGACAAACTACCCTAGGTTCCTCCCAGACTCTGTATAAGATCACAGAAAAGAGGAGTACTCACCCGGTTTCTGAAAAGTTTTCCTGCCAGATTTTATTTTGACCCACATACTAATAAAATAACCAGTGTCATATCAGTGCATCCTCCTCATCTGACTGAAGAACCAATACTGACAAGTGTGGAAATCTTCTCCCCTCCCTCTGCTTGCTAGAAGGAGGGTCAACGCGACATTGAGCTAATACGGGTAAGAAGAGGGGGGATTCAGACAGTGGACAGTCACAACAAAAATTGCCTTCTCTCTTTGGCAACCTATTTCTCCAGTTTATCCATTCCCTCCAGGGTGCAGCTGCTGCTTTCACCCTTCTGTCACCCCTTTTCCACATTCATTTGTTTTTTTAACAAGCCCTTTTACCTCTTCCACTGTGACTAATGGGATTACAGCACTGTAGGGCCTTCCCAAGCTGCTTCCTTCACAGCTAAATCCATTCTTAAAAATGCATTTACAGTCTAAACTTCCTTTATACTTGAAGAGTCATTCATCTCCATGGTCATCTGTTTGTCTATCCTGTAACATTTTCAGGGGCATAAAAAACCAAGAAAAGCAAAAAAAAAGACAATACCATTCTATTAGACCTGTCTTTTAAAAATTCTTCAGTTTCATCCTCTGTTCTATTCTGTAGTCCCTCTACAGTCTATAGTTGTTCGGTTATTGGCATGAAAAGTATTTATACTTGTTTTCTCTTTGGCATTTCATTTTCAGATGTATCTCCATATTACTCCAGCTGCAGCAACCATATTCACACTTCTCCTTTTTGTCCTGATTTCCTCCTGATTATTTTACATTGCGTGCCTCAGAGGAAAGGGCAGCATTTTTAGCTCACGCAGCACTCATCATATTGCAGCTGTCCAAAAAGTAAAAATAAAGGGTTTGAGCATCAGAGTGAAAGAACAGATGCAGCTCTAGAAAAGGACGTAAGATTTGTAAGTAGTGTATAGCAACAGTCAACACTGAAACAATAGATGTTTTTCCTAGGGGGAAAAAACTCCTGGAACCTCCTTCTTTTTTCTTAACTTCATCATCCTTTAACCACTTCCATCGATTTTCACTATATCAGAGGGTAACAAATATTGGGGTATGCAGCGAGCCTTTATTAGGGCTAAGGAATGAGGAGATGAATTGTTCCAAAATTTTATTTCCAGGAAGCTTTTTAATTTGTGCATTGCCCAGCAGTGTTAGGTGGACAAGCCTGTCCAGGCAAGCAGACTGCAAAAAATCAAGGATGACCAGAAAATCGGAGGGTCTTCAGAGAGACCTTGCAGAGGCAAATCCTGAGGCTCATGATGCAAGGCAGGAAGAAGAGTCAGAGGCTATGCTTGAGTGAGATACTGATGGAGACTCCTGAGATGGGGAAGCTAGAAACTTGTGACTTCTTACAGCAGCAGAAACAGTCCTTATCGGACCTCAGATCTAAGTTCACAGAAGTGGTAAAGTGTCCTAATAATCAGTGAGGGAGAACAAGCTTCATTAAGGAAGGCTTTGAAACCAACTGAGCTTGAACAGAGTGTTAGCAGAGAGCAAAAGGAAGTGGTGGGTGACTGTGAGGGATGAAGGCACACACTTGCTAAACAGTTGTGCTCGTACAACAGGTTGGGGCTTTTTTTAGGGGACCCTACTCATTACATTGCAGAGAGACTGCCAGTAATTTTGCATTCCTTGGACTACTACCCACTGTTGCACATCCACGTGGACACCAAAGACATGGCTTAGTGCAGATCAAGACTACAAAGCTCTGGGGGCAAAGTGAGTAAGAGGGGACCCCAGGCTTTGTTAACCTGTGGGGTCAGTCAAGAGTGATGCTCTCCTGGATCTGCTACTCAAAACCAAGGAAGAACTGACTGGAGATGTGATAATCAGAGTAGAGAGCTGGAGACCAGGCTTTAGGTGTGTTCAGGGAAATGGTCAGTGGAATCCCCTGAGAGTCAGCTTTGAAGGGAAATAGAGCTCAAGTAAGCTAGCAGGTCTTTCAGGACAATCTTTGAGCACAAAATTCAGGAAAACAAGTAGACATATCACGAGACGGCCTCTAGCTAAGCAGGGAAGTCATGACTGAACTACGCTGCAGAACAACAGCATAAAGTAAGTGGAAGCAGGACTAAGTAGGAATTGCCTGGAGACATAGGAATGGTGTTAGGAAAACCAAAGCTTACCTGGTTTTGAAACTGGCAAGGTATCTTATGGACAACAAGAAGAGCTTCCACTACCATGCAACCAATAAAAGAATGAACAATAAAATTGCACACAAACTGCTGAATAGCTCAGGAGTTTTACTAACAGCGGATGCAGACATGGCTCTGGACTTCAGCAACATCTTGTGGTCCTTTGTACACAGAGTTCAAGAAGGAGAGAAACTACCAGTACTGGAAGAGGATTATGCCAGAGACCTCTTTAGAAATCTCAGCTTTTAGAAGTTTTAGGGAAGACAGATGGGATCTGTAGGAAGATGCTGAGAGACTGTCTGATGAAGCTGAAAGGTTATTCTCTCATATTTCAAAAGGTGTGGAGATCAGGTGAAATCTCCAACTAAATAAAGACAAATACTGCACCCATCTTCAAAAAAACCCAAGAATTTTTCAGGGAAGTACACTAGTTGGTCTTACTTTTTTTCCTGAGAGAATCATGGAGAAAATCCTCTTTGAAACCATTTCTGGACACAAGAGACAAACAAAGTGACTGGGAAAAGCTAGCATAAATTTACCGAAGATAAATCATGCCTGACCAATCTGAAGAATTTATAAGACTTGTAGATGTGGGACATGGTTTTGTGGTGGACTTGGCAGTGCTGGGTTAACAGTTTGATTTGATGATCTTAAAGGTCTTTTCCAAAGCTGGACTGGTTCAGCCTACAGAAGAGACAATTTCAGAGGGACGAAAGAAACAGCCAGGCTCTTGACCGAGGTGTATGCAAGGTAACAAGAGATAATGACACAAACTGAAACAGTGGTGTTCTAGTGAACAGGAGATGAAAAAGCATCACTGTGAGGGCAATCAAGCAGAACAGGTTGTCCAGAGAGGTTGTGCAGTCCCCAGCCCTGGAGTGTGAGAGCTGACAAGTCTTCCATGGCTTACTTCCCACATGAAACAGGGATGAACTGAAAACTCATTGTACCAGACAGAAATACTCACTTCAAAACCGTTAGCCCTAGAAATCCATCAAACATCAGATGCAACACTAGCAGTCTGTAATACACAGGAGATTGACTTTACTACTAGAAAATTAATTACAGGATCAATTTTGATACAAAATTATATTTAGAAGTCTCTAATTCTTTCCTTAAATAAAAGACCATGAATCACTCTGGAATGAGTTACCACACAAATTCAAATGTCGTTCCTGCAAATTAAAGGCCGTAATTAAACTGATGTGACTCTGTTGACTTCAAAATGTGATTTTGGTTGAGCTTACACCAGATAGGATTTGTCCTAGGATTACAAACTGTGTTTGATAAATTAAGGGACATATACCAACCTTTATATGTATCAACCACTAAAAAATTAAAAAGTTCAAAAACAGACTGTTACAAGTCTTTACTTGCATTAAATAATAGATGAAAATGCAACCAAGATAGATTATCTTTTAATAACTATCACAACAACCTAGCCTTTTCACATCATAAAATAAACACCTTAATATAAACTACAGCAATTCTCTCTCTTACAGGTATATGCCTAAAATTTTTTTTTTATTTTCTACCTGAAAAATTGTGAATCCTTGAATCTCCCTGAATCCTTTTCTTCTCATGCAACTTTTTTAATTGCAAAACCAATTTCCAGATTTGTCATTAGTGTGGTTAGGTAACACTCTACATCTCTCTCCTGTTGATGCTCTCCAATTTGAACACTTTTCCTACTCATCTGCTTGGATGTGACTCACAACATCCTGGCTTCTCTGTGAGAGACCTGAGATCCTTGTAGGTCCCATTCTGTCACAGAGCAACAGAAGAAAAGCCTTTCTTTCACTAGCTCTCGCAGCAAGTTTGTGACAAATTCCAGTATTCCTCCTGTGTTTGTAAGTACTCAGTCAGGTTTCTGAAAAGAAATTGAGAATGAGATTTGGCAAATTCACATTTATTAACTAAGGAAATTGTGGAGAAGATGCAATTACGTATATGTAGGCTATGCTAAAGAGTCCAGTAACACACCCTGGCAGTGCATCTAAGTAGATATATTCAAAACTAAGAGATGTGTGGATCAAACAAAAAAAAAGCTGAATATAAAATTGCAAAATGTTTTCTGAGTAGTTTCATTTAAAACACCACTTGCCTCTTGTTAGATAGGGATCCTGTCTCTTGGAATCCAGTAGTGCTTATGTCCTGAATAAACACATCCAAGTAGGACAAACTTCTTTGTGCACACTACTGCACAAAAGAAAAATGGACTTAGCTAGTTCTCATAAGGACCAATTCCACAGAATTTGTAGCAGTCACATACTTTATGATAAAGTTGCTAAGCAAAGATCTTAAAAATTACTCATTTTCAAAGACAGACTCTATTCCAGCATTAAAACTTAATGCAAATGTGAACTTTGGTCTAAGAGGCAAAGCAAAACTAAAGAGATTACACACCTACAGTGAGCTCCTACAGGATGCAGAGCAATTTGGTTCCAATCCAGTGAAGTACTCAAGTACATGCTTTACTTTAAATGCATGGGCATTTAAGGACGGATGGAAACACGTACATATGCCTAATGTTAAATATGTCATTAAGTGCTTTACTGGGTTAGGGCCAGAAAGCTCTGCACCTCATAGGAATGAGTTCAGAGTACAACATGTAGCAATGGCAGAACAGGGAATTCAGGGCTACAAATACCCTGGCCTAAGTCCCTCTTGCAGTATCCTATTGAGAAAAGCAATGTGAGTGGACAGGGTTAAGAGGATGTCTTGCCTAGAAGTAATCAGAATAATAACAGAAATCTGAAGGATGACAAGATCAGAAGGAAAACAAACTGCCACTACTCCCTAACGTATATGCTTACTATAAATTGTATTCCTGCAGTGAAAAAATCCCTGTATTTTCAACTCCTACATAAACTGACAGTCCATGTCTGGGATCCACGCACCTCATCACATTCACACCTGAGCTCCTGCATACACTCCAGTGTATCCAGCAGAGAAAAATAAGACCTGCAGCACCCTACAACACATGGTACCTGCAATGCAAAAGCCAGACTGACATTCAGCACGGTCCACTCACCACAAGCACCAGAGAGGTCTTGCACTTCAAGCGCTCATAATGCTGCAACACATTCCTCTGCTCAAGACCAACATTGTCTTTGAAAGGCTGGACTTTAAAGCACGTGTTAAGTACCGTTGTTTGCTGCCATTCCTGCACGTGGTAGTACAAGGTACACCCGAAAGCCCCGTGCTACGAGGCACTCCTTTCTGACTAGAGCCACTGCTAGGATTGCACGCACTGCTGCAAGCTGCACACTGATGGACGTGCCACACTCCATCTTCCTGTCAGCTCTGAAGCCCATGTGTTTCTGAGTCCAAGAACAGCACATTTCATGATTGCAGGGACTCCCATACTTTGGTGAGAGACGGTAGAAGGATACAACCAGAAAGGAAACAACCCAGAAGCAGCAGCATATGGGCCTGTCATCTCCAAACTTACTCTGCAACAGCCTAGCCTAACCTTCGGTAGTATAAAAAAATATTAAAGCATGCATTTCTTTATATGTTTATACACCATAAGCATATATAATTAGCTTAAAAAGGAGAGCTAATTAGCCATGTAATGTTATAAGCCATATTACTTCACAGGACCCACATGTTCTATCTCACAAAATATTAAAATACCATTTTTCTCTCAGTGGTAAACTGCGTTTCTTGTGCCAAAATATCATGATCAATAACATCATCATAGTTTGGGACATAAGGTTAAGTAAGCAACCCTTTTAAAGATTTTTACAGTTGAGATTCTTCAGCATTGTATCCAAATATAATCTAAACTTCCAGGAAGGATGAGCCTTTTGGGACATGAAAGTAACTCTGGAGTCACAGGAGTCTGATCTGAATCAGACCAATCCTGAAATAAATGGATCATTGATTTTTCATATTCAGGCCCCGAGAGCCAAAGGGGACAGGGAATTGCCCTGTCCACAGATACATGTGCCTCGCCTTACCTGCATTATGTTACTTTACGAGATCCATGAGGCTCTTCTGAAATTTCTTGCATGAGATTTTGTAAAGTGTTTAGAAAGGATGTACTGCCCAAGGAGCTTTCTTTTTCTCTTTTGTTTAGCAGGCTCAGAAAGCACTTTGCTAAGAAACTTCAGGAGTAATTAGGAACAAACAATACAAACTAAAATTCCAATAAGCAAATAGGTATTTTGAGATCAGAATGAGACTTCAAATTCATTCAGGAAGTTTGCCTTGTGGGAGCACAGAAATCACAGTGAGCAGTAAGCTAGCACTGGAAATCAAAGGATTGGTTCTGGCTCCGTAGTGATTTCACTATTTACTTCAGCACAGTTGTCTCACCCACATATGGGGTTCTCATTCGCAACCACGTCCTCTAACACTGGCAATAGTCTCACAGCTTAGAAGGGAGATGAGCAGACTGAATCACACGTGCCCTCTGGTAGTCCGTGTTTGGAAAATCTCAGCACTGCACTCCGCTATGAGTTAGATTTGGAAAGCCAAGGAGTGACAGTAAATCTACTTCACTTCTTTCAAGGAATTTCCAAGAAACTGCTATCATAACACATCAAAGATTTAGAAGTTTAGCTGCAAAGTCCCTGGATGGTGAGGGAACTGCAAAATGCTTAGGGCTTGCTTAATGATGCCTTGCCTGATTCCCTGTGATCCTTTGATCCTCCTTGATACTTTTCAGTGGTACTTTTGCCACAGCTCTGGAAAGTCTTCTGAGTGTAACTTAACAGCAAGGACAGGCCTTTCAAAAGCACCTTCTTCATCTGAATGACATTTTTACCTTCCTGAGTACAATTTTTAGGTAATTTCTTTACTACTGAGGCCACAGTAAAGCCAGTAGCCTTGCCTATCCCACCCTCCATGGGCCCAGCTCACCCTGAAAAGGAGGAAGGAGCTGAAGGCAGAGTGTTACTAAAGTAGGTGACATGGGGAACTCCATGGGATACCACTGTCTGTGAAAATGTAACCACTGCAACAACAGAGACATCACCTATCATTGTCTGCTGCACACAAGGGTTTGGGGAGGTGGCTGTGAGACCCCTCCCAAGCAAGGCCAACCCTGAGAGGCTTGGGAAATACCTACCATTGAACAAGCAACCATAGATAACTAGTTAGTGATAGGGATAACAGTGCACACAGCCCAGTGCACAGTGTATATTTGACGGGCTTTTTTTTATTTCTGATGTAGTTGCAATGACATGAGATGTGAATGCACAGAATAAGGTAGGAGATGCTTTACCTAGGCTGTATGGAAAATAAAATGAAATATGACTACTCCTAAGCAGAAAAGGACACATGGAGGGAGAAGCCTAAGGCTGAGGCCTGACCCAGGATGCCCTCAGGTCTTTCCCAACGGGTAGGTGGGAAGTATACCAAGATCTGGTAAGGGATCAGCTTTTTAAAAACTGAAGGAGCTGGAGAAATCCCTAGGGCTGACAGAGCAAGGGCTGATGTGCAAAGCCTGGTATGGCTCTGAAGTTTCCTGCAAACTTCATGTGCCTCCAGGTCAGGGACACCCCATGAGTCATGCAGAGACACCAGCCACAACAATAACAGTGTCAACAAGGGCGTGCAGGATGAAAGCTTAGCAAAACGATGCCCAGACTTACACAGCTCTTCCCGTTCATATTGAAGTGTGTGGATGCACAGGCTTGCTCCTTCATCTCCTCCATCCCAAAGATGCAGACGGCGGTGGTGTTCCAGGCCTTGGCGTTGTGGCTGTGGCGGAAGACACCCACCCACCAGCCCCGCTCACCCTGGCGGACAAGGCTGGAGGAAACAATGAGGCTCCTGCACCCGCAGTCCAAATAGACGTGCCCTTGCAAAGTAAGGCCACCCTCTGAAGGGCGCAGCTGGCGCAGGACAGCCATGCTGGGTGGCTCCGTGTTATTGCCCAACCTGGCCTTCAACGTGTAGTAGGGAAAGAAAAGGTGATCCCTCCACTGGAGCGCGTCAACAAAGTGCAAAGGCTCCTCCTTGCGCTTGATGATGCCCAGCTCCTCCTTTGACTTCAGGTTGACCATGCTGCGCACCGTGATGACGGTCTCCTTGTCCGACTTCGACGGCTCGCAGTGCAGGTGGTTCGTATCAGCGCTGGTTGAGTAGGTGGCCGCCACGGCCAGGTACCAGGCGCCGGCCTGCTGGAAGACGACGCCGGCGGTGGAGCCGTCGGGCAGGCAGCTGACCACCTCGCTTTGGTTCAAGCGCTGCCGGTAGGACGGCTGCTCCCACACCTGGCAGGCGCCGCCATCCTGGGTCCAGCCGGTCAGCAGGATGCCCACCCCGCTGGCCTCCTCGTAGTACAGCAGCAGGTTGCTGCGCGTACCGGGGGGCTCCCCGCAGCCCTGCCCCGCCGCCGGCACCACGCGGCGGCGGGGCCGCAGCTCGGGCCGCAG
>VZRO01003400.1:525694-536177 GCA_013397915.1 Daphoenositta chrysoptera | reverse complement strand
CCGCGGGAGCCCACCTCGGCCGCCGGGCTGCGGAGGGCCGGGGGCGGCGGTGGCCGCCTCTCAGCGGCGCGGCGGGACGCGGAGGGGAGCGAGACCCACCCTGCCCGGCGGCGCTCAGCACCCGGTCCCGCACGGGGACTTCTCCGGGGCACGGGGCAGGGGAACCCCCCCGGGGCAAGGCGGCCCCCGTGCACCCGCTTGGCCTCGCTCCCGGCCCGGCTGAAGCCGCCTGGCCAGTGGGCGAACAGGGGCGAAGGTGCTGAGCGGGGGCAGCCGGTGGCGCGGTCCGCTTGCCGGTGCCGGGTGTGGGCGCGGGGTCAGACTCTGCTGGGCACCGGCAGCGCCCGCTGCGAGCCTGGAAACCCGTCTTGCCCCCGCTCAAATGCATCGCGGAACCGCCCTGCTAAACAGCATCCCCGTCAACCAGTCGGCCGATGCCACCTTGAGCGGGAAGGTTGAGGGGTCGGGTATCCTTGGTTAGATCTTGGTCTTGCCTGAGGTAGAACAAAGGCTCTCGGCATTCTTCCGAGTCCTGCAGGGCACACAAAAAAACCGTCCCTTTCCAGCCGTGCTGCTGAGAGATGCACGCCCATCCAATGTGCACTGGGGACAGGATGGGCCACGTTGAATAGCGCAACTGATTTACTTCATTTGCCCCTCTGTCACTGCTGGCTGAGGTTCAACACAATGTGAAGTATAGGTCGCATGCTGAGCTTACGCTAAATTATCGTTTTGCTGAATTTTAAATGAAAAATGAAAAGCAGCAAAGATGCCTTTCAGTGTTCTCTCTTGGGTGCGTCTGGAAACTCTGGGTGAGGATGGGCGTAGGGCCCATTGCCCTACTGAGAAGAGGATGTAATGTTCAAAACCGAGAAGTCATCTGACTCTCCATTTACACTGCTTTTGTCTTGAAGTAGCTTGATAGCAGGAATAAGTGGAACTGTAAAAATTAGAACAAAAGTAACCTCTGTATGAACCGGTGAAGTGCAACATTTTCAAGTAGGAAATGCAACAAAGTTAACAAATTTTTATTATCTTTCTTCATTACCCAGCAGCACTTATTGTGCAAGAATTGATGTTGCTCTGGTCAGCAAAAATACTCAGTAATTTTGCAGTAAAAAGTGTCTAGAACAAATGTTTCCACGAAATTCAGAGCTCTCCACAATCCATCTGCTTATCTCTTGTATAGTGACTCCAAAACACATCCAAAATCTGCAAAATGTAGCAGAGGATGTGGAACAATTTTTCTTCTTGCCAGATGCAAAAAGATGCTCTGTGTGCCAATACTGCCTGCAGCTACCTGTGGAGGACTGAACTTCTAGTCAACATGTAGGCAAAGTAAATCCTCATGCCCATATCACCAATATAGGTTGTCTACAGAAATGTTGTCTATACCTCTTTGCAAAGGAGGCAGAACATGTCGTACTGGAGTGCATTACACACTACCTTGCCTTCTAGTTTATTCATTAACATCTTGCTCACAGCTGATGAGGCTAAACAGCAAAACAAATCAGCATCCTAAGTGCAAGAAATCTCTGATTCTGACCACAGAGCATGTCCAGTAACAGGTTACCTTCTGCAAACATCCCTCCTTTTGCAAAATCACTGAGCTCTGCACGTATTGCAGAGACCTGTTTCTCAGGCTTTGTAATAAGCCACGTTTACTTCACAGCATGGCTGGTTTGTTTAAATGAGTGAGGCCAGGCTTGTTCTAGTCTTCAAAAACAGCAACCACTCCTAGGGCTGCAGACTTCTATGACTGCCAAAACTGCCCAAAAGCAGTGTTCTGCTTCAGTTTTTGTGTCTTCTAGGACCTGGGAGGACTGAACTGCATATGGCAGCTGTCACATTAAAACAGTCCAGCTGTGTGGGCTAGCGGGTTCTACCACAATGGGATGGGACAGGACAGGACAGGATAGGAGGTCACATCACTCCTGTCCCCGGAACAGCCATCAGAGCACAGTTCTGCAGACTGTTCCCTGCCTGTCGCTTTTCTATTTCTATTTTTTCCTCTCTCTTTCCAGTGAAGCAGTAGCTTGGACCAGAGCCTCATCTTGCAACATTTAAGTCTGCATATGCTTCTGAGAGCCAGCTTTACACTGAGAGTTAGTGCATGGAGTTTTGCTCATGAGTGACCCAATTCTTGAAGTGGCAAAGTAGTCCCAATTCCTTTCAAAGCCCCTGAAATAAATAGGAGTTTCTATCGTCAACACGTTCTTCTAGAGATACCTATCCGGCTACGAGAAAAGTTGAACTTCTACTAATGTTATGGAAATAGAAAGGGAGGCTACAGGTTTATTTTATACTGCTTCAGAGTGTAGTATTTGTTATTAACACAGCAGACCAGAAAACAGCATAATCAGTTCATGACCGAACTGATTCCAGCATGAACTGACGCTCATGTTGGAACTAGATGACCTTCCAAGATACCTTCCGACCCAAATTATTCTATGATACTTCTATAAAATCTAAGCAGACAGTGGAAAATCCTTTTACTGTATTCCCTTGGCTGTCAGTTCCATAATTGGTGTTTTTATCCTGTTGTTGCACTGTGTTTTATTTTTCAGGCACTGAAGGGAGGGCAACAAGGTAGTCTGCCTGTTAATATTAGACTTTACAAAGCATTGCTGTCTAACTCTGGCACCCCAACCAAAATTTATAAAAAAGCCAGGGAAGTAAATTGAGCTTCCTTTGCTATCCTGAGCAACATTTATGTATTTCAGCATGTCATGTTAGATCTGAAGTTAGAATGTGAATCACACCAGGACTTGTTTCTACATCTACAATTTAAAGAGCTCTCATTTAGATCTTCAACAGTGCTAGGCAGAATACATCCTAAATTAACTTAAGATTGCTTACCCACTACAGTTCATCTACCTGCTTCCCTCCTCATCTGCATGCTAAATTTCTCTGAATTTATGACTCCACAGACAATCTTACAAAACATTACTAGTAAACAAGATTTATTTTTTATGCTTAATTTATGTAGCTTCACTTTGATATTTCCCGTTTTGAAGTTCCAAGACAAATTAAGGTTTTATTTGTTTTATTTATTAAATCCGTGTGGTTACCTTAGCTTAGTTCTGAAATGATTTTCGCAAAGGATAAATAACCTTTCATTTACAAGTAATAATAGGTAGCATTAATGTTAAGAGGCATTTTATCTTTAGTGTAATACTTGAAATAACTGGTTTTCTCATTATATAGTTGAGACAATTTTCTGCTGTAACTGAACATTGATAAAATAGAAAGGAAATGCTGGGAAGTTTTTCAAAAAGCCTTTCTGAGAAGGATTCCTTTCCTGACAGAGGCATTTGAATACTGAAACTGAGTTTGCAGGTTTGGATTTTAGTTCTGCTTTTCAGTCTTGTTTCTTTTTGTTTAGATTTTTTTGGTTTAGATTTTTGTTTAATCTTAAATTTACTGACAATTTTACATTTTTTGTTCATCTTCAAAAAGAGGAAATGGCAGATTCAAGAACAGGACTACACTGTTATAACTCTTTGAGGATCTGTATGGGGTGCTATCAGCCGCAGCCAGCAGTGTTATGTCCATGGGCTCCAGGGAAAATGTTGCTTTGCTGGAGTCCCACTAACACATCTGATCCACTTGCCCAGGAAGATGCTCCTCTCTGATGAAAAGCTGGAGCTATACACAGTTCCTGGGCATCTCTGACATAGCAAAATGCTCTAGACACTGGTTAATGCTTCCCTTCATGGGACCAGCATGTTATAACTGTATTGAGTTTGTGTGGCCAGGTGGCCAGGTTTTTTTTTTGGGGGGGGGAGGAGGAGGGGGGCTACNCTGGGGTGCTCCGGGGGTGGCTTCTGTGAGAAGCTGCCAGAAGGTTCCTCCATGTCCAGCAGGGACAATGCTAGCTGGCTCCAGGATGGACCTGCTGCTGGCCAAGGCTGAGCCCATCAGGAATGATACTAACACCTCTGTGATAACATATTTAAGAAGAAGGAAAAAACCTATTGCACAGTTGTAATTGTGCTGAGAAGAGCAGAGTAAGAATATGGGAGAGGAACAACCCTGCAGACACCAAGATCAGTGCAGAAGGAGGGGCAGGAGGTGCTCAAGGCACCAGAGCTGAGGCTCCCCTGCAGCTTGTGATGGTGAAACAGCTCATGGTGAAATAGCTGTGCCCCTGCAGCCCATAGAGGGCCACTGGTATGCAGAGATTCACCAGCAGCCTTGGAGGAGACCCATGCTGGAGCAGGTGGGTGCCTGAGAGGAGGCTGTGAATCCACAGGAAACCCACGCTAGAGCAGGATCCTGGCAGTGACTTGTGGACCTTGTGGAGAAAGGAGCCCACACTGGAGGAGGTTTACTAGTAGGACTTGGGACCCGATGGGGAATCCATGCTGGAGCAGGCTGTGCCTAAAAGACTTCCACTCCGTGGAAGAGTGGAGAAGCTCGTGTAGAACTGTTCCCCATGGGATGGACTCACGTTGGAGAAGTTCATGGAGAATGGTTTCCCATGGGAGGGACCACACGCTGGAGCAGGAGAAAGACTTTTTCCCCTGAGCAGTGGCAGGTACAATGTGTGATGAACTGATCATAACTCCCATTCCCCATCTCCCTTTGCCACTGGAGGGGAGAAGGTAGAGCTTGGGAAGGAGGGAGGGGTGGGGGGATAGGTGTTTCTAAGATATACTTTGCTTTTCATTGTCTTGCTCTGATTTTGTTAGTAATAAATTCAATTATAAATTCAATTAACATCCTCAAGATGAGTCTGTTTTGCCTGTGACGGTATTTGGTGAATGATCTCTCCTGGGCCTCATCTCAACCCATGAACCCTTCCTTATATTTTCTCTCCCCTGTCCATCTGTGGAGGCGAGTGATAGAGCAGCTTTGGTGGATGCCTGGTGTCCAGCCAGGGTCAGCCCACCACAACAATCAAAAGAGTCAGCCTACAACTAACTGAAACTGGAAATTTAGGAATGGTTTCTGAATATCAGAATGGGGTCCTTGAAGAAATTTTTTACCAGGAGCAGTGACTGCAGAGCATGGCAATGATTTTAGAGCAGAACTTCATGAATTTGTGGTGGGGGCATATGACATGGAAACCTGTAGAAATTTTTGACCCAGAAGGCTCCTTCCAGTGCTTGATTGTTATGTCAAACTGTTTTGGAAGAGTGATGCCTGGTATTACTCAAATGCTTTTAAAAGTAACCCAAGCTCTTGACCTGGCTATGTCTTTAGTCAGAGACAACAATCATGCGGTGGAGGAGCCTAAGACCTAGAGCAAGGTGTGAAGCAAGAGCAGTTGGTGTGGCCCTTCCTGTATAAGCCAAAATATAAACTAGAAACTTCTGCATCAAGTCAGTTCCTCAGCCTTAGACAAACACACCATTTGTCAAGGAGAAATTTCATCTGCAGCATATAACTGTGCCAGTAGATAAGGAAAATTATCAAGAACCTATTCTAAACGCCTCTTTGTTTTTCCCCTTTACACATTTACACTTGCAGAGGAGACACTCACCTGAAGACTTACTAAACCATTAGATGGTCAACATGTTTTCTATTTAAGGTGTCTAAACCAGCCCATCCAATCTGAACAAGTCAGCTGTAGGAGAGCTTGTGTAGGTTTTCCTGCTGGCAGATCTGAAATGATGTTAAATTAAGCAGAGGATTGTGGTGTTAAGCTGGGTGTGGGCCAAGAAGTGGCAAAGGAAATGGTGGATGAACGACCAAGAGTCTTGGTATATCTCTGTTAAGGTGTTGTTGATATGAACTGAGGCTGTGAGATGCATACATCCTTTTCACAGATGCCTTGAGTGTTTCTTAGTTGACCTTTTTATTAAAAAAGCATCATCTTTTATTGCACAAAACCACCATAGTACTGCTTTGCATCAGCTTAGCCACTTGCAGAGTCACCATCTGCCTAAATCCTTAATGTTTTCCTCTCTGACACCTTTCTCATACTCAGTTTTGTCCTCATCCTATTCATTCATGTTCTGGTTCTGACCAGGACAGGGTTAATTTTTTGCAGTAGCCAGGAGGGGGCACGGTTAGGACCCCAGTGTTATTCTATACGGCCTCATGTCATTGCTGGGGATGGGGGACGGGAGTCTCTTCCAGGGGAAGGGATTCCTTCTGGTTGAGTAAATGTTGTGGAGGGCCTATCCGGTATTGTTGGGGAGGTTTTCCATGTGAATCGTTTCTTTTTTTGTACCCTCTGTCATTAGTATTGTTGCAGTTACTGTTCTTTTTCTTAACTCATTGCTCTTTCCAGTCACTTGTTCTTACCTCAACCCATGATTTTTGCCTTTTGTGCCTCCAATTCTCCCCTCCAGCCCACTGCAAGGGGAGAGGAAGGGGCAAAGCAGGGGAGCAAGAAAACAACATGTGGTTTGGAGAATCTCAGTGGGGGCACTGAACTGGGGAGTACAATTCCTAAACCACAATAGTTTCTAAAAAACATAACATTTAATGACTATATCAAGAATTTTTAATGCAGAAGTGTAGCAAGAGCTTTTTAAAATTTTTGCACACGAATTCAATAAACTTTCACCTCGTACAATTTGAAAAGTCTGTGTCATTCCACTAATAAGAACCTTCAAGTCATAGAAAAGTTAAAATACATGCTAAAATATGTTCATGAAATTAATTTCAAATTAAGCTTGGAATACTCAGTCAAAATTTAAAAAAAACAAGTGCTCAAATTTGGGGAATAAGATGCTGTAATCTCCCCCAAGGATAAACAAAATGACTGACTGCTTTAAAGAATAATCATCTCAACTTTAATTACAGAACTGGTGCAAAAGCCATCCACTGTAGCATTATCACATACTGCTATGCTCCAGGATTAGCATAGGTTCTGAATGGATCAATTACTATTTCTTTCCACCATTCTTTTCACTAATTTCCCCAAATGGTACAAATTTTGTGCAAGCTCACTGCAAGATGTGAGTAAACACACTTACTGTTATTTACAACTCTACCTTTTGGCTGTGGTCCTTAGTCTGGTCACAGCCATAGTTCCAAGAAACAAAATTATTACCTTGGAATTGAATCAGATTACAGATATATTCCACTGCAGCAGATGGATAGGGGTATTTGTTAAAAGAAGGGTACTAAAGAGTATTAAGAACAAAGGAACAAGCCATAATTATATATATGCTCTAAAGTATTAAAATACCCTTCCACTAATCCTGACAGTCACTTACAATATGAAGTCTTACTTTTGCTTGCTGTTAGACCCACTAGTGTCAGCTGGATCTAAACTCAGCTACTATTCTAAGTCCACCCTTCAACACTGTAACACTGATGTCGCATCCTTTACTTTCCAGTATGTGGACTACAAGATGACAGCTTACCAAACCTGCTTCGCCAGGGCAGTTTGTGAGAAGGATCTTTCACAGTCTCCCATGTGCCAGAAATTTGATTTCCCTCCATGTGCCTTTTCTCCTAGCGTCCAGAAGCTAACTGTGGGAGAGATCCCATCTGAAACACGGACACTCAGTTTTTACCAAGGCCTCCACATATCCAGATCTACAAATTAAAACACTTGCCTATATTAGACAAAGGTCAAACATGTCTGCAGAAAAGCATCTTGTGTTTTTCTTTTGTAAGCAAGGATGTAAACAAAATCTTGGTGCTACATAGGTTAACACAGAGAGATTCATGGAATTAGAATTTATTTTGAAACAGAAAACAAAATGGTTTTCCAAATGCATATTCATTTAAGGAACTGTGTAACTATGTACCTATTTACGTATATATCTACTTCTGCTTGACTACTGACCACTATATTTTGGAATCCTGTTGGTGAGAGAAAGAAAAATAACTGTATTGTTTCCCAAAGTTAAAGATCTGTGCGATTATGCTATGAAATGAATGGCTTATCAGAGAAAAATAACTTTGCAATTAGCTGTGTTTAGGAAGGCAATTAAAGAGGTTAGTTCCACTCAGGGGGTAACCTGAAAGCTATTCTGGTGCTCAGACCAGTTTTGATCTCTCACTGCTGGTGCTTGACCTTCCCTCCCTGACTCCATGGCTGGTTTCCACGAGCAAGTCTTCAAGGAAAGGTAAAAGCTGACCCAAGTTTAACTCCTTATTTGTTACTATGACAATTGTTTTTTGCATATCTCAGTCTCACTTCCCCCTTTTTGTTTGTCCTGAAGAGACTTTTACATGGAAACAGGATGTTGGAGGCAAGAGAAATTAGCCCAAGCTGCAGGATATTCAGTGCCTGCAGGCTGTGGTTTGCCAGCTGATAAGGTTTTTCTTCTAAAGTCATCTAAGAAGAATCAGAAAGGCAACAGACTGAAAGACAAACCTGGTACATAAAACACCTCAGTTTCTATAGAGAACATTTTTCAAAGTTGTCTGGGTAGGAACAATCTTTTAATGAGCATTAAAAGAAACAAAACCCCACCATTATCAACACATGAGCTGTACTTAGTTTCTTTTTTGTCAGTTTTAATGAAAATCTAATTAATTAAGTTGGCCAAATTAATTAAGCTAATGAAATTAACCAAGAGAATTTTCAGTTTTTTGTCCAGAGGCTACAAAGACATTTTGTGTCAAATAATCTCCTTAGTGTTCCCACTCTGAGTTAATAGAAAGACCCAAGATATAAACTACCTTTGCCACCAGAGAGCAGTGGAATTAAGTATTTTAATTACAACTACAATTGTTTTTAATTAGTAACATGTACTATAATGCAAGAGCTTGCTTTCCTTTGAATGCTGTTGAATAATGGTGTCTCTGACAGAAACAGGGAAAAGCCCCTCAATATGATACGAATTTGCATGATGTTGTTTCTTTTTTCCTAACATTTCCCTTCACTGTGTTCAATCTGAGAAGGATCTAATTGAATTGTCATTGTCTCTGATGATTTGCCAACAAATTTTTTCAGATGAGCCTGTTAGTGGATGGTTGTACCCCCAACCATCATTGTACATTATTGTACGCCCAACCGTTGTTGTACATTAATCTGGAATACCATTTGGAAAGCCTGTCTTCAGTCTTTCCACTGTTGCCACTCTTGTGATGAAAAGTTTAACAGACAGGTTGCTCTGCTTTTCTTTTTCTTTCATTCTTTCTTTCTTTTCTTTCTTTCTTTCTTTTCTTTCTTTCGAGCTCTCGCTCTCTCTCTTTCATGCTCTTGCTCGCTCTTCCTTTCTTCTTTCGCCTTTTCTTTTTCTTTCTTTCTCTCCTGCTTGCTCTCTTTCTATTTCTCCTGTTATTTTTTCCTTCTTAACCACCCCATATTTCAGGCATGTTTATGTTTATAAAAATGCTGCATGCTCCCTGCAAATCCCCTCTCTCATGGGATTTGTTTATAGCCCATTATATGACCATGTTCCCACAGATTCCCCCCAGTTCCCCTCCTTTCAGTCTAGTGCATTGTTCAGTGCCAGATCTGGGCAAATAAACCTGTGCTGTATGCCCTATTTGCCCTCTTTTTCAAATGAAATCCACATTGTGAATGTGAAGCCAGAGGATTCTGGATTGTCACAGAAAAACAGGGATGGTGGATTCTATACCTGAATGAAGGTCAGTGGAAGCAAGAAACCTCGATGTGAGATCAGTCAGCTTCCCCATTCCAAATGTCATTGAGCTTATTTATTATCTGCAAAAAGGTCTCGCATCTCTTCTCTCTTGTTACAAGTAACTGTGGCTTTTCTCAGAATCTACAAATGCATCCAGGATCCCTTATGTTCCCCATATCCTCTAACTTCAGTAATTCACTAAATAACGTGCCACAAGATGTCCTATCTGTTGCAGTGCGCGGACCAGTTTTTATATTTTATTTATTTTATACGGTTTAATCTTTATTTTTTTATGTATTTTGTATGGTTTGGTCTGTTTCCCCCACCCTGTTAAGTGGTTCGGTCTCCTCCCGTCCCCTGTTCTCGAGAGATCTTCCCAGATCGTTCTCAGATCAGGTTGCTGCACCCACTCCGCCCACTCCCTTGTGATTGACTGTTAACGTGTTATGTTCCCGTTGGCCCTCAGATGGATCCACCCCTTGTTCCTCCCCCCCTTAAAAGACCTGTGCAGCCCCAGACTTGCTCTCTTGGCTCTGGGATTCGGTGCCTGACTCCACGGAATAAACATCTCCGTACAAGTCACGCCGGGTCCGTGTCCTCCCTTGTGCCTATGCTTCTTCTCGACGCGCTCTGCCACCCTTCTCTGGCTGGGAATCCTCTTCCCTGGCTGTAGCAGATACTGCTAAGCCAGAGGCTCTGCCGGTTCGGCTGTTCCCGGTGGCGCTTGGGGCTCCCAAGTACCTGGACGGGACGGCAGAGGGTAACTACCCTCAAAATCCGGGCGAGGGCTGGTTCCTCACTCCGCCGCGCATCCAGACCTATCCATATAGCCCTCTAGGTATTCTAATGACACCACTTATATGAAATGAAATGTTTACTGTACAGTCTGAAACTGAAATAGAGCTTAAATTACTGAAGCACCCCATGCTTCATTACTTAATCTACATGAAAGGACACCAGATGTTGTTCCTTTTTTT